>JANEYF010002289.1:0-600000 GCA_029963845.1 Rhamnusium bicolor
GCAATGACGACTGGGCCGGGCGGGCGAATCGAGTCGAGACTGCGCGATGGATTCGAATAAGCCAGTATTGCCAAATTGTCTTTATATCTGAGTTCTCCATCAAGGCATGTCTTATTCTAGGCGCTTTTTTAATTTTCAGAGTAACATTGTTCATTAAATGTTATTTAAGAATGCTTAGTAAGTTTTTAAGTTATTCGAATACCTAATAAGTAATGAATATTATCTACTTAAGAGAATTTATAATTTATAATAAGACCATAATGTGACACTTATTTCGGCCTGGCAACACCGTAGTGGGTAAGGCAGGATATTATTTCAACTTTTAATAAAATTTATAGTATAATAATTTATATTATTACTTCCAGTATTAATATATTATCATTAAAAATATGGCAATCAGAAAAGAGTTGTATATCTGTATTTTTGTAGTGAGCACTGCATATTTAAAGAAAATATAGTAGTTACATACTTACTTGACATTCATAATCATAAACTAACCGATAAGGTAGGTTCCTTTTGATTTTACATTTAAAATTACTTACCGCCAGAAAAATAATTTTTATAAAAACCTATATTTCCAAATAATTTAACTAATAATGTTATTGTGCTTTCAACATAAATAATTTTATGTAACTATTTATTTTTAATAAATAATTAGGTAGGTACCCTTTTTTTAATTATCATTAATTTTAATTTTGAAGTAAACAACCTATAAGATGAGTTGCTCTAGATGACCCCCATCCGGGAAAGCTTTATTTGGATATTCTTGTATTATACAGCTCCATAGCCCAGAAGACTACGCTATGGAATATCCCTGTTTTGGTAATTATTAGAACCGTTTAACCCCAAGCAGGGTTATCCTATGGATATCAGCACAGGCCATCCATGGAATATTTCGCTCTGGTCATTATTGGGAACTTTATAACCCCCCAAGGGTTGTCCTATTAATATCAGCTCTGGTCATCCGTGGGATATCTCGTTTCGGTCATTATGAGGACTATCTATATCCCCAATGGGAATCCTATGGATATCAACATAGGTCATCCATAGGATGCCCGTTTTGGTCATTATTAGGACCTTTATAACCCCAAACGGATATCCTATGGATAACATCCAGGGTTATCCATGGGATATCCCGTTTTCGTCATTGTTAGGACCTCTATATCCCTAAGAGTTATCCTATGGATATCAGCATAGGTCATCCACAAGATGTCCCAGATCTGGTCGTTATTAGGATCAAAGGACAACCATTGGACATCCACTGAACATCCCTAATGAACAATCCCGTCGTGGGACATCTGGATCATTATGGGATATCCCGTGGACAACCTGTGCTCTGTGGGTTTGCATTTAAACTTAATACTTTTTTTATAAGACTGTTAATTAGAAAAGAAGCTATATATATATATATATATATATATATATATATATATATATATATATATATATATATATATATATACATATATATATATATATATATATATATATATATATATATATATATATATATATATATATATACATATATATATATATATATATATATATATATATATATATATATATATATATATATATATATATATATATATATATATATATATATATATATATATATATATATATATATATATATATATATATATATATATATATATATATATATATATATATATATATATATATATATATATATATATATATATATATGTAATATTCAAATATGTATATAAAAATATATACATAAATAGGATGCAGTTATTAGGTGGCTATTCAATTAAAACACCTCTGTTTTTTTATCAAGCTTTCGGAAAAATTTTATTCCTTTCTCAAGATAACTAAAAGTATAGTACATTATAATATTAAAACATTATTATTAATTAATTATTATAATACTTACAAACGTGATTAAAAGATGAAAATGAAAACATGTCATAAAAAATTATTATAAATAAAATGTAAAGATCAAGAAGAAAAGTAAAATAAAGTAAAATATGTCAATTCTAGACAATTTCAAACATATAAAAAGTAGTAACAAAAAACATATTACTAAGGATGTTAAACAATTTTTCATAAAAAATATATCAAGGCAATCATAAACAACTAGTAAAATTTTGATAAATAAATTAAAATTATGATCGTCTTTTTAAATCATTATTAAGTTTCAAAAAATGTAGGTATAAATTTTACTAAGATTATTAAGATCAGTTCTTTTGTTTAAACAATTAGGTTCCTTATTTATATATAACATTTCCAAAAAAAAAAAAAAAAAAAAAACAAAAGAACTGATCTTAATAATCTTAGTAAAATTTATACCTACATTTTGAAACTTAATAATGATTTAAAAAGACGATCATAATTTTAATTTATTTATCAAAATTTTACTAGTTGTTTATGATTGCCTTTGATAATTTTTTTATGAAAAATTGTTTAACATCCTTGGTAACAGTTTTGTTACTACTTTTATATGTTTGAAATTGTCTAAATTGACATATTTTACTTTTTTTACTTTTTTCTTGATCTTTACACATTTTATTTATAACAATTTTTTATGCCATGTTTTCATTTTCATCTTTTAATCACGTTTGTAAGTATTATAATAATTAATAATAATTTTTTAATATTATAATGTACTATACTTTTAGTTATCTTGAGAAAGGAATAAAAATTTTTCCGAAAGCTTGATAAAAAAACAGAGATTTTTAATTGAATAGCCACCTAATAACTGCTTCCCACTATTTATGTATATATTTTTATATACATATTTGAACATTACTGTGTATTCTGAGACAGTTACAAATACATATTTCATAAAAAAAATATATATATAAATATATATATATATATATATATATATATATATATATATATATATATATATATATATATATATATATATATATTGTTATGATAATAATGATTGTTGATTTTAAATTTGAAAAGTTTGATTTGATTTATTAAAACTGGTGTAAAATTGAAAATTTTGTGATTTAATAATTAAAATTTATGAAATTTGGCGTCTTTATTTATTTTAAATTTGTATTTGCATTTATGTATGCCCTTTTATACCCAACTAACTCGGATTTTACTTTAAAAGTTTTACTTATTGTTTTAAATTTTCTCTTACTCTTTCTCAGGATGCAGGTTCAATGGTTCTATCAATAATAGCATAATTTCAAATTTTACACACAAAACCAGTACACATTCATACAAAAAACTAAACATTTTCAGAAAATAATAAGTTGTTCAATTTATTTTTTCAAAATTTTTAAACAAACAAAAATTACTAAAATATCTTAAATTAACCACCCAAATTTAGAATCTCGAGATTATTTACCTTATTTAATTTTTATCGCTGCAGTTGGCTAAACTGTGTCGTTTAGTGTCTAGCTTCTCACCAAATTTACATCAGCTGTTTTCACGTTTTTAAGTTTCAAATAATATGGCCGCTCAAACTTCCTACTGGAATTGTGTATTATATTTACTTGCTTCCTGGTGATTTCCAGGTGCTTTTTCCTTGTTTTGTGCTGTGATTAGTGTTCCACAACCTCCAACACTTTATCCCCAGCTGGATTAACTATACCAGGTAAGTACTTACAATTTTTCACAGTTTCGCCGTTTATTTATTTTGACGTGAATTCTTATTTTATACTCTCTATTTACAAATCTCTACTTTTTATCATTGATTTTATTTTATACATTCCTTTTTATTTGTATTCAACTTGATTAGAAAATTTTTAAAATCTCATTTTTTATTCAATAACAACCAATTAATTCAATTTTTTCTCTCCGCTTCCTCTAATTTTATATATAGAAAAATCACCAAATTTCAAAAACAAATGACTACTTGTGACGCAAATTATTTTTCGTGTCAAATATTTTATATTTTGAAAATAAAAACTTTTATACTACATTTTAGTGCCTTTTTTTAATACAATATTCTTTTTCCTGATGCTTTCCTGAGCATTTTCTGTATATTAGCATGTGTTACGTTCAGTATTAAAATTTTTATCTTTCACGTCTCATTTTATAAAATTTTCTTAACGAGTGCCCTATAACTGTAAACAAACTCGTTTTTATATAACTAGAACTTATTAACTACTCATAACAAATCTTTTCATGTCTAAATAAACATATAACTTTGCTCAAAAACTAATTTTTTTGTTTCTACATTTTTGTAGACTGTCGAAATTGGTTTTGCCCTTTTACCACACTTTAACACGGTGTCTTGAACTACCCCCACTCACACACGAAGCACTGAGTGTCTTCTTTGTCCTGATGGCATGTCTTTTCACATCGATGGATTTTCTGCTTAGTTTTGGATGAAAATATGGTTCAACTATGCTGTCACATATACAAAAATCAAGAAATGTTTATGTTTCAAACCCAATATTGGAGAAATTATTATGGCATTCATCTAAACACATTACTGCACCCCTGTTTGGTAAGTTTTATTTCAGTTTATATTTACTTTTACAGACCATGCACTTTTTATATTTCGTTACGAAAGTTTTTATATAATTTACAATATTTTCCCCTGTTTATTGAATGTTGCTTTCTTAACTTTTTATCTAAAGTTCAATTACATTGATTTTGTGCTAAATTTTTCATAAATTTCCCCTTTTACAAGTTTATACTATGACAATTGTCTCTTTTTATAGGTGAAATCTTTCCCCTGAAATTATGCAACTTTTGATACTACTGAAGTTGATCGAAGTGAAATTTTTATGTGAGACTACATTGGTGACACCTTTTCGATGACCGGAAATACACAATAGTTCTCTCGTCAGCTCTGCCAGTGAAGATCCAGGACTTCGACTTGAAACACCTTTTTTCTTGCTTTTTTTATTTGTTTTTCATTAAGTTTTATGGCCAATTTGGCTTTGCAGATACCGTATAACTAACTACATCTTTGAAATGAACAATAAATACTTAATTCTACTACACATATGTTAAAACTAAATTAAAATTATTTTCTGGAAATGTTCATCTATAAATGTATGCATGATACTGTATTCATTAAACCTTTTGTTTTTACTGCACGTTTGCACTCTGTTTTTGTACCGCTATTTATCTGCATTTTATCTGTATTTTATTTTATTCTAATGAAAACAATTAAAACCTTTTAAAATAATTTATAATGGTGCTAAATGTGATATAATATATATATATATATATATATATATATATATATATATATATATATATATATATATATATATATATATATATATATATATATATATATATATATATATATATATATATATATATATATATATATGTATATATATATATATATGTATATATATATATGTATATATATATATATATATATATATATATATATATATATATATATATATATATATATATATATATATATATATATATATATATATATATATATATATATATATATATATATATACTTACATATATATATATATATATATATATATATATATATATATATATATATATATATATATGTATTTACCAGAATATAAAGTAGGCGACAAAGTTTACATAAAAGAGAGTCAATTTAAGGATAAGCTACAGAATAAGTTTAACGGACCATTTGAAATTAGAGAAATTCTTAAAAATTCCGCAATACTCTTCAATCCCCAAACTGAACAAACTGCAAAAATAAATTTCGATAGAATGAAACCATTCTTTGAAAATTAATTTGTTTTCAGGTTTCTTCTACTGCTAAAGGCAGTATCATCCCAATACTCGATTGAACCCATCAACAATACGATCGGAATCTACTACCATGAAGAAGATCGCATCGAAATTTCAAATGACAAGTGGACACTCTTAGTTTATAAAGACATAGAACCACTTAAGAAAACTCTTGACAATAATGACAAAATTTTAAATGAATTAGTAAACACTTTCGATAAAGACAACCCCCGTATGGCATCTTTCCGGTCAGAAGTCAGAACACATATTAGTCTCTTAGCTCAAATCTCACAATCCCTACAATTAAAAGTAGAGGAAATATTCGCGGACACTAAACGCTTTAAACGAGGACTCTTAAACGGAGTAGGTACATTTTGGAAAGCTATCACTGGAAATTTAGATTCCTCTGATGGTGAATATTATACTAATTGTATTAATAAACTCACTAACGATGAGCATCAAATAGAAAATTTGTTAAAAAAATCAAATTTCTGTAACAACCTCAGTAATAAAAAGTTTTAACACTACCATTCAGAAACTTAGAATTGATGAAGAAACCTTTAATAATGACATCAAAGAAATCGAAAAATCAATTATCATCGGATAATTTATTTTACATCGATGCAAAATTAAAAGTTCTTGAGTTATGCGAATCTCTAATGGAAAGCTATATGTTCTTAGAAAACGGTCTAAATGACATCCTAAATTCGATTACATTTGCCAGGCTAAAAATCTTGCATAGTTCAATAATCACACCTAAAGATCTGATTACCTCGCTTCAGCAGATATCTCAGTCTCTACATAAAAACAATTTACCTATAACACCACATATATCAAAGGTAGCTCAATACTTTGATATAATAGAACTTCAAGCTTTTCAATCTGCATCCAAAATAATATTTGTACTCAAAATCCCTCTAACAGAACCAGAGAGTTACACACTTTACCACCTGTACCCTATACCTGTATTGGATAATCGAACTGGACTTCATCATATTTTGTCAACAACACATAGATACATTGCTAAAGATGATGATTCATTGTTATTTGTACTTCTTCCAAACCTCGAGAGTTGTAAAACCTTAGATCACAACACAAAACTCTGTTCAAACGTGCTTCCTTACCCAATAGACAGTGACGCTATATGTGAAGCCCAAATATTAAAACAATTAAGTGTAGTGCCCCGGACATGCCAGTCAAACTTATTATTCGCAAAAGACTACAGTATTCAAAAAACTCAGTAATAATAAGTGGCTAATCTCGGTTTCGGACAGTTTACCAGTGACAGTTAAGTGCCATAAGAGAGACGTAGTTACAAAAGTAATTGATACAAACTCTATACTGAAACTACAACCTGAATGTAACGCTTTTATAGGTAGTACTAGAGTACATGCATCTGTGTATCAACAGGACAATATTACCTACAACAATCATCCGGTTTTAATACCTTATGACTGTTGTGAGCACTTACCGGATAAAAACAATCTTCCAAAACTAAAACCACTGAAGTTAAGTAACCTAAATACGGACGATTTAAGCATCGCAAAACATAAACTAGATCAGTATTCTGAAGATCTAGATAGGTTAATTAACGAACCATTTGTAAATAAAAATATATCCTGGTTTACCTATGTAATCATAATTGTAATTTTATTATTAATTATTTTATATGTTATTTGTAAATGTAAGAGAAAAATAAGAAGAACAGGAATCGGAATCACCTCATCCAACAATCAGCCACCTCCACCACCATCACCTAGGCGTGGAATATTCAAAAACTATGGACACATACTCCCCAAACGAAGACCCAGTATAAACCTACAAGAACAACTAGAGGAGATAGAGCTAAATCCAAGCCACAGCAAAAATTATGCTTAAAAGTTGCTCCATGGCATCAACTTTTTTATATGAAAGGGAGTTGTTATATCAAAATTATAATTATTGTATATTAGTTAGTCAGTATCATTCACAGACAGTAATTTGACACCATTGTTGATAAAGTTAAAATTATTCCCATTGTAATTTAATATCATCTATTTTATCAGTCACGTTTGAATTTGCATATACCATGAAATATCATACGTGCTGATTTAGCAAACCATTTATTATAAATACAACTGGCAAGCCACTTGCAGACTCAGTTAACGACATATTCTCCTACACTTACAATCTTTCATGTTAACCATTAGTTTTAAGTATACAAAGTGTTGTAAAAACATAAACCATTAATTATTATATTCAATAAATAAAACTGTTTTTAAAAAGTGAATTTGTGAATCTCCAATACATACATATATATATATATATATATATATATATATATATATATATATATATATATATATATATATGATTAAATATGATTTGAAGGAAACAACTACTCAGCGGGCAAATACCCCGACCTGCATTGAATTACATCTTCAAATCATGATAGATCGATAGCCAATATCATTTGTCAATTCCTAACCAGACATAGATCGATTTCGAACTTATCAATATATATATATATATATATATATATATATATATATATATATATATATATATATATATATATATATATATATATATATATATATATATATATATATATATATATATATATATATATATATAAAAATGAGATTTACTCGCGGGATCATTACATTACAGTAAAAGAAAAGTTAAATTATTGGGTATGCCCGCATAGAAAGTAGCTAACCGTGGACACGTGTTTCGACCTTACGGTACTCATCAGCACGGTGAGAAAAAAAGTTGAAAGTATGGGCTCAACTTGTTAGAAGACACAAATGGAAACACCACTGACAGGTAGCCAGGGCACATTTGTGGCTTCAATAGGACGTTCCCCGGTATTTGGGATCGACCAACATCGCCACGGAGGCAACTGTAAGCTGCCTGCGTGGAGTTTCCTACCCAGGAATATAAAAAAAGAAAAAAATGAGATTTACTCGCGGGATCATTACATTACAGTAAAAGAAAAGTTAAATTATTGGGTATGCCCGCATAGAAAGTAGCTAACCGTGGACACGTGTTTCGACTTTATGGTACTCATCAGCACGGTGGAAAAAAAGTTGAAAGGATGGGCTCAACCAATAATTTAACTTTTCTTTTACTGTAATGTAATGATCCCGCGAGTAAATCTCATTTTTTTTCTTTTTTATATTCCTTAGGGAAACTCCACGCAGGCAGCTTACAGTTGCCTCCGTGGCGATGTTGGTCGATCCCAAATACCGGGAACGTCCAATTGAAGCCACAAATGTGCCCTGGCTACCCGTCAGTGGTGTTTCCATTTGTGTCTTCTAACAAGTTGAGCCCATCCTTTCAACTTTTTTCTCACCGTGCTGATGAGTACCGTAAGGTCGAAACACGTGTCCACGGTTAGCTACTTTCTATGCGGGCATACCCAATAATTTAACTTTTTTTTTACTATATATATATATATATATATATATATATATATATATATATATATATATATATATATATATATATATATATATATATATATATATGAATAGTGGTGAGAGGTATGAAACTTCTCATATGGTCTGAATGCTACTATCCGACCGACATCCTCGATGTCTCTGTGGCGGATAGCGACTTGCATCACAGCAAGTACCGAGAGCGGCGACCCCTAGCCCAGGTGGACTAAACTAATGTGATTAAATATCCGCTATCCGCCACAGAGACATCGAGGATGTCGGTCGGATAGTAGCATTCAGACCATATGAGAAGTTTCATACCTCTCACCACTATTCACTTCACCATAGTTAGTATATAACTAGCAGGTTGGCCACTATCATTTGTCTGTTCCATAACCTATGGCATACTGAAGAGAACAAATAAGTTCGAAATCGATCTATGTCTGGTTAGGAATTGACAAATGATATTGGCTTTCCATCTATCATGATTTGAAGGTGTAATTCAATGCAGGTCGGGGTATTTGCCCGCTGAGTAGTTGTTTCCTTCAAATCATATTTAATCACATTAGTTTAGTCCACCTGGGCTAGGGGTCGCCGCTCTCGGTACTTGCTGTGATAAATCGCTATCCGCCACAGAGACATCGAGGATGTCGGTCGGATAGTAGAATTCAGACCATATGAGAAGTTTCATACCTCTCACCACTATTCACTTCACCATAGTTAGTATATAACTAGCAGGTTGGCCACTATCATTTGTCTGTTCCATAACCTATGGCATACTGAAGAGAACAAATAAGTTCGAAATCGATCTATGTCTGGTTAGGAATTGACAAATGATATTGGCTTTCCATCTATCATGATTTGAAGGTGTAATTCAATGCAGGTCGGGGTATTTGCCCGCTGAGTAGTTGTTTCCTTCAAATCATATTTAATCACATTAGTTTAGTCCACCTGGGCTAGGGGTCGCCGCTCTCGGTACTTGCTGTGATGCAAGTCGCTATCCGCCACAGAGACATCGAGGATGTCGGTCGGATAGTAGCATTCAGACCATATGAGAAGTTTCATACCTCTCACCACAATTCACTTCACCATAGTTAGTATATAACTAGCAGGTTGGCCACTATCATTTGTCTGTTCCATAACCTATGGCATACTGAAGAGAACAAATAAGTTCGAAATCGATCTATGTCTGGTTAGGAATTGACAAATGATATTGGCTTTCCATCTATCATGATTTGAAGGTGTAATTCAATGCAGGTCGGGGTATTTGCCCGCTGAGTAGTTGTTTCCTTCAAATCATATTTAATCACATTAGTTTAGTCCACCTGGGCTAGGGGTCGCCGCTCTCGGTACTTGCTGTGATGCAAGTCGCTATCCGCCACAGAGACATCGAGGATGTCGGTCGGATAGTAGCATTCAGACCATATGAGAAGTTTCATACCTCTCACCACTATTCACTTCACCATAGTTAGTATATAACTAGCAGGTTGGCCACTATCATTTGTCTGTTCCATAACCTATGGCATACTGAAGAGAACAAATAAGTTCGAAATCGATCTATGTCTGGTTAGGAATTGACAAATGATATTGGCTTTTCCATCTATCATGATTTGAAGGTGTAATTCAATGCAGGTCGGGGTATTTGCCCGCTGAGTAGTTGTTTCCTTCAAATCATATTTAATCATATATATATATATATATATATATATATATATATATATATATATATATATATATATATATATATATATATATATATATATATATATATATATATATATATATATATATATATATATATATATATATATATATATATATATATATATATATATATATATATATATATATATATATATATATATATATATATATATATATATATATATATATATATATATATATATATATATATATATATGTATATATATATATATATATATATATATATATATATATATATATATATATATATATATATATATATATATAAATATATTAGTATGCGTATGACCGTAGCAACCGTGGACACGTGTTTCGACCGGTACGCACGGTGAGAAAAAAGTTGAAGAGATGGGCTCAAAGTACGGATTAGAGAGACACAAATGGAAACACCACTGACGGGTAGCCAGGGCACATTTGTGGCTACAATTTGACGGGTAGCCCGGTATTTGGGATCGACCAACATCGCCACGGAGGCAACTGTAAGCTGCCTGCGTGGAGTTTCCTACCCAGGAATATAAAAAAGAAAAAAATGAGATTTACTCGCGGGATCATTACATTACAGTAAAGAAAAGTTAAATTATTGGTTGAGCCCATCCTTTCAACTTTTTTTCTCACCGTGCTGATGAGTACCATAAAGTCGAAACACGTGTCCACGGTTAGCTACTTTCTATGCGGGCATACCCAATAATTTAACTTTTCTTTTACTGTAATGTAATGATCCCGCGAGTAAATCTCATTTTTTTTCTTTTTTTATATTCCTGGGTAGGAAACTCCACGCAGGCAGCTTACAGTTGCCTCCGTGGCGATGTTGGTCGATCCCAAATACCGGGAACGTCCTATTGAAGCCACAAATGTGCCCTGGCTACCTGTCAGTGGTGTTTCCATTTGTGTCTTCTAACAAGTTGAGCCCATACTTTCAACTTTTTTCTCACCGTGCTGATGAGTACCGTAAGGTCGAAACACGTGTCCACGGTTAGCTACTTTCTATGCGGGCATACCCAATAATTTAACTTTTCTTTTACTGTAATGTAATGATCCCGCGAGTAAATCTCATTTTATATATATATATATATATATATATATATATATATATATATTGATAAGTTCGAAATCGATCTATGTCTGGTTAGGAATTGACAAATGATATTGGCTATCGATCTATCATGATTTGAAGATGTAATTCAATGCAGGTCGGGGTATTTGCCCGCTGAGTAGTTGTTTCCTTCAAATCATATTTAATCATATATATATATATATATATATATATATATATATATATATATATATATATATATATATATATATATGTTGTATTGGAGATTCACAAATTCACTTTTTAAAAACAGTTTTATTTATTGAATATAATAATTAATGGTTTATGTTTTTATAACACTTTGTATACTTAAAACTAATGGTTAACATGAAAGATTGTAAGTGTAGGAGAATATGTCGTTAACTGAGTCTGCAAGTGGCTTGCCAGTTGTATTTATAGTAAATGGTTTGCTAAATCAGCACGTATGATATTTCATGGTATATGCAAATTCAAACGTGACTGATAAAATAGATGATATTAAATTACAATGGGAATAATTTTAACTTTATCAACAATGGTGTCAAATTACTGTCTGTGAATGATACTGACTAACTAATATACAATAATTATAATTTTGATATAACAACTCCCTTTCATATAAAAAAGTTGATGCCATGGAGCAACTTTTAAGCATAATTTTTGCTGTGGCTTGGATTTAGCTCTATCTCCTCTAGTTGTTCTTGTAGGTTTATACTGGGTCTTCGTTTGGGGAGTATGTGTCCATAGTTTTTGAATATTCCACGCCTAGGTGATGGTGGTGGAGGTGGCTGATTGTTGGATGAGGTGATTCCGATTCCTGTTCTTATTTTTCTCTTACATTTACAAATAACATATAAAATAATTAATAATAAAATTACAATTATGATTACATAGGTAAACCAGGATATATTTTTATTTACAAATGGTTCGTTAATTAACCTATCTAGATCTTCAGAATACTGATCTAGTTTATGTTTTGCGATGCTTAAATCGTCCGTATTTAGGTTACTTAACTTCAGTGGTTTTAGTTTTGGAAGATTGTTTTTATCCGGTAAGTGCTCACAACAGTCATAAGGTATTAAAACCGGATGATTGTTGTAGGTAATATTGTCCTGTTGATACACAGATGCATGTACTCTAGTACTACCTATAAAAGCGTTACATTCAGGTTGTAGTTTCAGTATAGAGTTTGTATCAATTACTTTTGTAACTACGTCTCTCTTATGGCACTTAACTGTCACTGGTAAACTGTCCGAAACCGAGATTAGCCACTTATTATTACTGAGTTTTTGAATACTGTAGTCTTTTGCGAATAATAAGTTTGACTGGCATGTCCGGGGCACTACACTTAATTGTTTTAATATTTGGGCTTCACATATAGCGTCACTGTCTATTGGGTAAGGAAGCACGTTTGAACAGAGTTTTGTGTTGTGATCTAAGGTTTTACAACTCTCGAGGTTTGGAAGAGGTACAAATAACAATGAATCATCATCTTTAGCAATGTATCTATGTGTTGTTGACAAAATATGATGAAGTCCAGTTCGATTATCCAATACAGGTATAGGGTACAGGTGGTAAAGTGTGTAACTCTCTGGTTCTGTTAGAGGGATTTTGAGTACAAATATTATTTTGGATGCAGATTGAAAAGCTTGAAGTTCTATTATATCAAAGTATTGAGCTACCTTTGATATATGTGGTGTTATAGGTAAATTGTTTTTATGTAGAGACTGAGATATCTGCTGAAGCGAGGTAATCAGATCTTTAGGTGTGATTATTGAACTATGCAAGATTTTTAGCCTGGCAAATGTAATCGAATTTAGGATGTCATTTAGACCGTTTTCTAAGAACATATAGCTTTCCATTAGAGATTCGCATAACTCAAGAACTTTTAATTTTGCATCGATGTAAAATAAATTATCCGATGATAATTGATTTTTCGATTTCTTTGATGTCATTATTAAAGGTTTCTTCATCAATTCTAAGTTTCTGAATGGTAGTGTTAAAACTTTTTATTACTGAGGTTGTTACAGAAATTTGATTTTTTAACAAATTTTCTATTTGATGCTCATCGTTAGTGAGTTTATTAATACAATTAGTATAATATTCACCATCAGAGGAATCTAAATTTCCAGTGATAGCTTTCCAAAATGTACCTACTCCGTTTAAGAGTCCTCGTTTAAAGCGTTTAGTGTCCGCGAATATTTCCTCTACTTTTAATTGTAGGGATTGTGAGATTTGAGCTAAGAGACTAATATGTGTTCTGACTTCTGACCGGAAAGATGCCATACGGGGGTTGTCTTTATCGAAAGTGTTTACTAATTCATTTAAAATTTTGTCATTATTGTCAAGAGTTTTCTTAAGTGGTTCTATGTCTTTATAAACTAAGAGTGTCCACTTGTCATTTGAAATTTCGATGCGATCTTCTTCATGGTAGTAGATTCCGATCGTATTGTTGATGGGTTCAATCGAGTATTGGGATGATACTGCCTTTAGCAGTAGAAGAAACCTGAAAACAAATTAATTTTCAAAGAATGGTTTCATTCTATCGAAATTTATTTTTGCAGTTTGTTCAGTTTGGGGATTGAAGAGTATTGCGGAATTTTTAAGAATTTCTCTAATTTCAAATGGTCCGTTAAACTTATTCTGTAGCTTATCCTTAAATTGACTCTCTTTTATGTAAACTTTGTCGCCTACTTTATATTCTGGTAAATTTTCGGAAACATGTTTGTCGTACCGAATCTTAGCTTTTTCTTTTTGAAGATTGGTTTTAGTACGAGCTATTTTATAATAGTGCGAAATTCTATTGTTTAAATCACGAACGTATTTTGATATTAGTTGCTCCTGATTGTAAAGGGTTTCAGGAGGACGGC
The DNA here is from genome assembly GCA_029963845.1 of Rhamnusium bicolor. NCBI lineage: Eukaryota > Metazoa > Arthropoda > Insecta > Coleoptera > Cerambycidae > Rhamnusium > Rhamnusium bicolor. The sequence continues at coordinate 14,778 of JANEYF010002289.1, forward strand.
TTGAAGTGTGTCCGAATAACAATTCGTACTGGGTAAAACCATGCGTCTTGTTTACAGAATTATTATAGCAAATGACGGCATACGGTATGATAATGGATGTTCGCTAGGGTTGTCAGATTTATTAGCTCTTATCATTTCCAACAATGTAGCGTGAAACCTTTCAATCGAACCGTTCGATTGGGGGTGATGTACACTAGAGAATGTGAGTTTAATATCGTAAAGAGTACAAAGATCTTTGAGAAGCTTGTTGTCGAATTCTCGTCCGTAATCGCAGTGTATGCGAAGAGGTGTACCGTAGTGCTGAAAATAAAGAAGTAGTGTATTTACTATCGATTTGGCTGATTTGTCCGAGATGGGATAAGCTTGTGTGAATTTAGTTAGTTCGTCCCTAATTGTTAGGACATAGTTTCTTGTTGGAATTTCTAAAACGTCTATATTTATTCTCTCAAACGGGGTTTTTGGGGTCTCGGTAATAACGAGAGGGTTATCGAGATTTTTACGTAAGATTTTCGTTTTTTGACACGTTTCGCAATTTTTAATGTATCGTTCTACGTCTTTCGTTAATCCGGTCCAATTGTACTTATTTTTAATTCTACTTATAGTCTCATTTATGCCTCGATGTAAATTATTTTTACCGGCGTGAAATTGATCGAGTATTATAGGAATCTGATCCTCGTCAGGGGTTTTTACGATGTCCTGACAAATTACAAGGTTTATGTCCTTCTCGGTGAATATAAATGAAAGTATTTCAAGAATTGGTAAATTTAAATTATTTTCTATATAATACGTTTTGGATGGGCTTATGTCGTTTTGATTTTTGTACAGTGTAATAAAGAGTTGTAATATTGCCGTACCAGGATCAAAAGGTAATGGTACGATATAATAGTTTCTTTTCTTTACTGTTTTACTAGATAGAACATTAATTTTATTGTTGGTAAAATCGGGATTTTCCTCGAAAATATCATCTATGATTTTAAAATGGAAGTCCTGCAAGTTGTCCTGTTGAAAGAACGTAATGATATTTTTGTGCTCTTTATCTAGTAATTGATTATTTGAGAACCTAATTTTCGAATAATCGATTAGTGATGTTGTTTGATATAATTTCTCAAAGGTGTCGAACTCTTGGGTTATTTGTTCCGGCGATATGTCGTCGTCAGAGCTAGTTTCTACGTTAGGGTCGTCGTCCGTGTTTTGGACATTATTATGAAATGTCACGCATTCTTGGATGTTATTAACTTTTATGCGCGATAGAGCGTCCGCGTTTTTGTTGATTTTTCCTGGCTTATATATGATCTCATAATCATACTCCTCAAGCTTGAGCCGCCAGCGTGCGAGTCTGCTTCCGGGATCTTTAATGGAAAAAAGCCAAGTCAAAGGTCGGTGATCCGTTATAAGCTTAAATTTTCTACCGAAAAGGTATGGTCTGTAATGTTTAACAGCCCATACAATAGCTAACAGTTCCCTTTCTATTGTGGAGTACTTTGTCTCCGCGTTACATAAGGTTCGCGATGCATAGGCGATCGGGAGATCTTTTCCTATGGGGCCTTGCGAGAGCACGGCTCCTATGGCGTAAGCGCTTGCATCCGTTGTTAGAAGAAAGGTTTCGTCGAAGTTAGGGTATATTAAAATAGGTGTAGAAGTTAAAGCTGCTTTAAGCTGTTCAAATGATTTTTTACAATCGGAATTGAAATTAAATAGAATATCTTTTTGAAGCAGAGTAGTAAGTGGTTTAGAAATTTTTTGCGAAGTTAGAAATGAAGCGCCTGTAATATCCGGCTAGTCCTAGAAAAGATTTAATTTCTTTTTGTGTTTTTGGTTCGGGAAAATTTCGTATACAGTCAATTTTTTGAAGGATTTGGTTTGACTCCGTCTTGGGTGATAAGATGCCCTAGATAAGCGACTTCTTTCCTCAAGAATTCGCATTTATCCGGCTGGATTTTGAGATTGGCTTTTCTTAATCGTTTGAAAACTTCTGTTAACCTGGACATGTGTTCATGGATTGTGGGGGAATATATTATAATATCATCCATGTAGACGAGGCAACGCTCGTTTTGGATGCCTAAGAGGATGTTATCCATAACGCGCTGGAAGGTTGAAGGTGCGTTTTTTTAGGCCGAATGGCATACGAACGAACTCGTAATGGCCATTCTCTACCGAGAACGCAGTTTTTTGGATGTCTTTTTGCTCTATTTCTATCTGGTGGAACCCCGACGCGAGGTCTAACGTTGTGAAGTATTCACATTTACCGAGTTGGTCGAGAAGATCCGAAATATTCGGCAAAGGATATTTATCGTTGATGGTTAACTCGTTTAGTTTTCTATAATCGATGACTACTCTCCACTTTTGTTTGCCTGAGGCATCAAGCTTTTTTGGCACTACCCACACTGGGGAGGACCAAGGTGAGATAGAGTGTTGGATTATGCCCTGGTCGAGCATTTTCGAAATTTGGGTTTTTACCTCCTCTTTATGGACTTGAGGATACCGATATGATTTAGTGAAGGTGGGTTTGGCATCGTTGGTATCTATAGCGTGTTTTATTTCGTTGGTGAAAGTTAAAGAGTCACCCTCCAGATAAAATATGTCGGAGAATTTAAGACATAAATCTGTGATGGATTCTCTTTCTTCGTCATTGAGATGTTCTACGCGTAATTGATTTTGAATTTCGTGTTGTCTATCTGAAATGTTATTTTGGAAGTCCGAGTTACCGTTGATAGTGTTTAAATTAAAGGTTGATTCAAAATTTGTGATGGGTTCCAATTTAAGATCAGAAAATTCGATTGTTTTCGGGATGGCGTTAGCATTGATTATAGAGGTTAAAAATTCACCTCTTTCATTAATTTTAACTACAGCATTAGGGAGCCTAACCTATTCTTTTTCCTGAGCTAGCAGTATAGCATCAGTGTTGGTTAAATTGCATTTTAATTTAAAAATTTGTTCCATGCGTGGCTGAATAGAAATTTTATTAATAACATAACTATCGCTACAGTTTGTATTAACAACTGGAGTTTCATTTAAGACATCACCTGCTTTAAATAGAGGTACTGTTTTATAATTGGTAATAAGCTTTTTATTTTTTAAGTCTATTATACACTTGTAATGTTCCAAAAAATCAGAACCAAGTAATCCGTCAAATTCAATATCAAGATTATAAATGTATACTTTATGTGGGTCGCCTGGTTTAAACGGAATAAGTTTGGATTCATTTATAAAAATTTTTTCATTAGTTATACCCTGAATAATGACATTTTCAGAAGTTTTATTTGAATATTTTTCCGCGGTTTTTTCTTTAAAGATCGAAATTCCTGCACCAGTATCGATCAGAATTTTATATGCGTTTGTTATATCCTTGATATAGTACAGATTTCTGGATTTAACAGTAAGCAATGGATTTAGGTGAAAGTTTGTTCGGGGAAGTTCAGATTGGGGTTTAAATCGTCCAAGTTCATCGATTGGATCTGAGATTCTAGATCTGAAATCGGATTGAAAGTTTGTTGGGGCGTCATAGAAAATGCGGGGTTCTCCTGCGTGAAATAATCGTTCTGAAAATTCGGGGGATCGCTCGAAGTCTGGGGACCTATCCGAAAATCCTGAACATTACCAGAGTATTGGTACTGTTCTGAAAAATCTTCCTGTATATTAAATGAGAAATCCTGTAATTCGTCGTTCGTTGGTTCTTGATACTCTTCATTAAAATACGAGTAATTTGGCATTTGATAATTTAAATGATGAGTTCTTGGTTGGTTTGAATTACGATTGAAACTCGGGTTTGGCTGAATTACAGATGGTCGAGATTGGTATTGATTAGGCCTGTTAAAGAATTGATTTGGTTTCTGATTTTGATTTGAGAAGTTTTGTTGTGGAAATGACCTTTGCTGTTGCTGCTGCGGCTGTGGAGCAGCATATTGCCTTTGAAAATTCTGATATGAATTCTGTTGAGGAAAATTAGGAAAATTGGGGGATTGCGAAAATTGTTGACGAGCGCGACATTCATTTATGAGATGTCCGTTGCGCTTACAATATGTGCAAATTTTCTGAAAACCATTTGATACACTGGGCTTTTTAATTGGTATTTGAACATTGCGAGAGGGATTATATTTGTCAAATTTCTGATTTTCAAAGTAAGACAATTGAAGTTCTCGTCTGATGCGTGCACATGCCTCGAGCATATCTGCAGGGTTTCCTGCCCTTATAATCTGTCCTAAACGAGGTTCAAGTCCCGTGAGAAGTGTATTTAAAGTCATTGTCTCGATAAGTTGAGAGTTGAGACTGAGCGTCTTTTTGATCAAGTGTTAGAGCGGCTTTTTGTATAGCAGCATGCATTTTAGCATTATGCGTCTGTAAACGGGAAAAGAATGTTAATGCAGATTCGTTTGACAGCTATTTAATTCGCTGCAAATCTTGAATGAGAGAAGTTAAGTCACGTGAATCTCCAAAATGGATTGATAAAAGTTGTTTAATTTCGGGCCATGTTGCTGGGTTTCGCGAGTTTATTAATTGAGCTGCTCGCCCACGGAGCTTATTTTTAATGTGTAATGTTAATAATGTTCGTTGGTCGTTGACGGCCATGTGATATGCATGATCGCAAGCGTTCAAAAATGTATTTACAAAGATCTGATCACCTTCAAATTCAGGGACAATAGAAAAAAATCTCTGATAGTTTGTAGGGTTCAATATTTGCCATTTTGATTATTTATTATTTTATTGGGATTATTGGATAATTGAACTTTAGTTCGCGTTAAAATTAAGAAAATTATAACCACAAAAATAAAATATAACAGTAAGATGATTCAATGTAAAAAATGCACTTACCAAAATATTATCATTGGGATGTGGGATGAGTTGTACGTTTCTTTTGCTGGTTTTGTTGATTGTTGTTTGAATTGCTTGTTGTGTGAGTTGCTTGTTGTTTGAGTTGCTTGTTGTTTGAGTTGCTTGTTGTTTGAGTTGCTTGTTGTTTGAGTTGCTTATGATATTTCTTTCTTGAAATAGATGTCTACTTGAGTGATTGTGTGATATCGTTGGTTCGTTTGACCGTTCAAAGGATGATGATCCAGCACTACCAGTTAGGCTCTTGGTTCCGTGTTCAAGTAGTGTTTTTCGGATCCTACCGACTGCGCCAATTTGTTGTATTGGAGATTCACAAATTCACTTTTTAAAAACAGTTTTATTTATTGAATATAATAATTAATGGTTTATGTTTTTATAACACTTTGTATACTTAAAACTAATGGTTAACATGAAAGATTGTAAGTGTAGGAGAATATGTCGTTAACTGAGTCTGCAAGTGGCTTGCCAGTTGTATTTATAATAAATGGTGTGCTAAATCAGCACGTATGATATTTCATGGTATATGCAAATTCAAACGTGACTGATAAAATAGATGATATTAAATTACAATGGGAATAATTTTAACTTTATCAACAATGGTGTCAAATTACTGTCTGTGAATGATACTGACTTTAACTAATATACAATAATTATAATTTTGATATAACATATATATATATATATATATATATATATATATATATATATATATATATATATATATATATATATATATATATATATATATATATATATATATATATATATATAAATGTATATATGTATATGTATATGTATATATGTATATGTATACATATGTATTTTTTATGTACATATTTAAATTATTTATTATACGTATCTTATATTTTGTAAATGTGTATTGATTTTTTACTGACTTAGGTCATCAATAACTTTTTGATTTAAAATTAACACTTTTTATTACTTATCTAATTTTCACTTTATTTGTTATTTTTACAACTAGTTTTATCCTGTTCAGACATTTTCAAGTAAACTAAAATATACTTACACAGATTTTACTTTCATTTAAATAAAAAATGAACTGAATAGAGGGATGGGTCACTTTTATGGTTGATTATATAATTCAAATTTGTACAGATGTTATGTCTTTAAATGTAGGGTTTTTTCATGATAGTAAATTATACGATGGTGTGATTTTTATTAACAGCATTAGGTTATTTGAACAAGTTTAATAACAGAGAATTATTTAAATCTATTTGGTCGTTTAATATGTTGTAATTTTTATTCCTATTTAATTTATTAATTTCTAGCACTCTAATAAATTAAGTTTTTTACTTTTCCCACAATTATGTAATATTTTAGGTTGATGGTCATCAGTTACTGTATGACCAGAATCTGTTAGGTGTTTATAAAAGTTGGAATGTTGTTTTTGTGTGTGAAATGTGTGTTATGTTGTTATGTAAAGAATGTCATTATAATTATAATAAACGACTCATCAACTTCTTTGTGTATTTATTTCTCACCGCCTTGAAGCTAGCTCTCCTCCCTCTATGACAGTCGTTAGTGCCAATCTCCAAAACAGCTTAAGGCGGTTTCACATATTTACCTATTAAGCCTATTCTAAATCTCCTTTTCTTTCATTGTTTTTTCTATTGAATATTATTATAGGCAACTAAAAAAACTAGTTTTACATTAAATAATATACTTTTTGTAAATCTAAATTAATGCAAAATAAAGTCCCTAAAACGAGAAGGCCATTTTCTTTCACTTTTCTCTCTTTCTTTTCTTCCTTCTGTTCTATCTTCTTCTATTGTTTCTTGTTTTTTTTAACCTGCTTTTTTATCATTTCTTGTCTCTATTGCACTTGCACTTGCTCTTCTCTATCCTCTGATGGTAGTAGTTGTAAATGTCTTCTATTTCTTCTTAACACACCCTCTCCGGTATCTATAGCATACGATCTAGGTTCCTCCCTTCTGTTGATAATTTTTCATTCTCTCTCATCTGTGATAATCCAAACTTTGTTGTCCTGTTTCAGGTCATTCAGCTGTCTGGCACGATGCCTCTTGTCATAATTTTCTTTCTGTTTTTTTCTTTTCTTTCTTCATGTTCTTCGTGATCCTTTCCAGATTTGGTATACATGGATTCAATTTTTTCCTCTTTTATTGGTAAATTTTCACGAAGCATTCTACTCATCATTAGTTGAGCTAGAGATGCACCACTGGATAATGATGGGTTTCTGTAAGCTAAAAGTCCTAGTCTGGGTCTTCGTTTTTCTTCAAAATTTTCTTCACTAACTTGACTGCATTTTCCGCCTGTCCATTTGCTTGTGGGTACCGAGGGCTACTGATAATCCATTGAAATTTGTACTCCTTTGAAAATTTTCTAACTTCATGTCTTGCGTTGTCTGGTCTTACTATCTTAGGCACTCCAAATCTAGCAAATGTTTCTTTCATATATTTTATTACAGTTGGAGTCTTCATATCCTTTAACTCAAAAATTTCTGGCCACCGACTGTAGTAATAATCTTGCATTACCATGTAAATTTTCCCTTTTAGTTCCAGTCAATTAATTCCAATAGTATTCCAGGGTAGACAAGGTATTTCCAAGGCAATCATGGGCTCAAAAGGGGGTTTTGCATGATTTAAACATTTCTCGCAGTTTTTTATTTTTTTCCTCGATATGATTTTTAATATTGGGCCACCATATCGTTTCCTTCGCTCACTGAGAACACCTTACCACCCCAAAATGTTTTTAACGCACTTCTTCCTCCACTTTTCCGGAACTATAATCCTATCTTTATAAGTGAGAATATTATTGTGCAAAAGATATGTCGTTTCTGTATTTTAAATATGATAGAACATTATCAGGACAACTTTTCTTATTAGGCCATCCCTGAATCAATTCATTTTCGGGTACATATTCCATCTTGTACGAAAATTTCATCAACCGCAATCTAAATCACTGTAGTCTGGCTGTCAACTGATCTATAGGTTTATCCCCTAAAATTCTTACAAGAGGTTTGTGATCTGTCCTCATTGTAAACTGTTGTCCAATTAAAAACTGTTGTAGACGTTCGGCTACCCATGTCAAAACAAGTGTCTCCTTCTCAATTTGTGCGTACCGTTTTTCAGCCTCACTTAAAGATTTCGAACAGAAATAGATATGTCTCCAAGTATCGTCATCTTGGGGCTGTTCCAGTACACCCCCGATTCCAAATGAGCTAGAATCTGCACTTTGTCTGATAATTTGCTAAAAATGGTGTTCTTGAAATCTCTTCTTTTAAGTTATCAAAACATTTTTGGTGACTATCTGTCCATACAAATTCGTTTTTTTTTTCATGAAGTAATTCTCGTATTGTCTGTGATTTAGTTGAAGAATTTTCTATAAATTCTGTGATTGGTATTGGTACATAACAAAAAACCTCTTGGCTCTAGAAAACATTGACCTAGGTATATGGACGGAGCCTAGTGCATGCCAAAATAAAGTGAGAGATGAAATAATACCCACGTATTTTCCTATTTGTAGGGATGAAGTCATATGATTTTAGCCCCTTCATTTTCTTTTCTTTCTTATGGATTACGGAATGTCTTCCTCTCTTATGTTGATTCACTTCAGATTATTTAAGCTGTTTCCAAGACTCTGTCCATTAATTATTTATTAGGTCAATGGTAGAAAACATTGACCTTAATAAATACATAAGTAATAGACGGAGCCTTGGTAACAGTTTAAATGAGCTGAAGATATCAATATAAAAAGAGAGAGATATAGCGGAATCCATAAGAAAGAAAAGGAAATGAGAGGGCTGAAGTCATATGACTTTAGCCCTCTCATTTCTCTGCAAAGTACCTGGGTATTATTTCCTCTCTCTTTATTTTGGCATGCACTCTCTCTCTCTCTCGCTTGGCTTCATCCTTATTACCCTTTACCCTTCGACCATAAAACTTTATGGTCGAAGATATTACCTATTAGAGAGCATTTCGGGTGCAGAAAAGTTTTAACCAGTAGTTTGAACCTCTGTATTATCATTGGTTGAGTTCAAAATCAAAATTAATTTCAACCAATGATAATCGAGAGGTTATAACCACTGGACGCCATTCGAAATTACCCTAAGCAATATACAGAGTGCACACTAGCCGTTCAAAAAGTGGTATAATTTTAAACTGGGTAAATATTAATGTCGTTCGTAAATTGTCGGTGTAACACTTCGTCATGCGCAGATGAGCTCTCAGCTGAAATATTTCAAATATAATTTTTTTGCAATGGGCATTGAATATTCCAATTTCAAATAAAATAAAAAAATAATAATTGTGGTCGGTACGTGAAACATTACAGCCTGTAGACACTCTGTTGTGAAAGATTCAAATAGGAAAATTGTGTTATATGATAAGCGCATCGAATAACGCAAGTAAAGTGAGATCATTAGCTGGATTGATAAAAATAGGGACGACTATAGTAATAGTGAATTTTTCTTGGCTTCAGAAAAAACCTTTTCAGTGTTTTACCTCAAGAACATGGAATCAGAACAATAGATATTTAAGCAATGACTAACATTTTAAAAAACGTCCATGCAAAAATATCAAGAAATGCATGTCAAGAACATAAACAGTAAAAAAAAGTAATTACCTTATACCAAACTTTACCTTTGCGTTCATAAAACAGAGTAATAAAAAAGGTCATGTGACGTTATACATATACTCAAACATAAAAGCTCTAAGTTAATTTCGACCACACTCCTGGTTAATACTTCTCTGCACCCGAAAAGCCCTTAGGTCAATGCTAGAAAATAACCAATAACCTTACTTTCTGCAGAGACAACCACTGTCTCTGCTTTCTGTATCAAACATGGAAGACGTCAAAAGTGCAGTTTGCCAATTATGCTTCCAATTAATTACGGATGTTACTGATGACATCAATTTACTTTCTAATGGTCATGTTAAAAATATGTTGAAAAGCCTTTTACCAGATACTGTAAGATCTTTTTAGATTACCAGTAGGAGGTCCTTTCAAGACCCTCTGTGCCTTTCAATGTAATAAGTTGAAAGTGATTTGAATTTAATTTCACATTTTACTGTTTCAGGATATGGTTGAAAATCCTGTAATATGCTACCTTTGTATGATTAATCTAGAATCTGCATATAATTTTATGACAGCTGCAAATGAAAATAATCTAAAAATGCTGGATGCCACTATCGAAAATGATGATGATTTATGCCAGACATGTTTGAAATCAGTAGAGAAATCGCATGTTTACTTGTATGATCATTTTGAAAATGTTGCACCATTACCTTTGATAAAACGGATGCTAGAATGTTCCTTAATTTTTTTTGGTAAGGTTTTTGTAATGTAATGTAACCCTTAAGCTATTAGAATACTATAGAAATATACATGTTTACATGTTCATCTCACCCTTTGAGTACAATTTTTTGGTAATTCTTTACAACAGCCATCTATATTTTTCGTGTTTTTTTTTGTACACACGCGTAAAGTGTCTCTATAGAAGACATTTGCTGCAAAGGAAATGTTGCGCAAATGTATTTCGTATTTTCGTACTGTTTTGGTGCAAGGGAAATCAGTGATTGTGTTGTGTTATCATTCACATAATAGATAAATGTGAGACTTGAATAGAATAAATTAAAGGGCAAGGGAAAGATATTTGCAATATCGTATTTTCGTACTATGTTTTGGGGCATGGGAAATACGTAGATGTTAATAGTTACTTTGTAACTGCGCTGTCAACCCATAAGGAGTCATATAAAGCAGATATAGAATGTAATGTGTGTAAGTTAAACGCGCCGTATGAGGGTTATCGTAAATTCCACCAAACGCATTGAAAACTTTTATTATTTTTTTTTGTGGCATTTCCCATCATAAGCGCAACATATAATTCTGTGGGATGTATACCTAACATGACGGAGCATCGTACTGTGTATTTGTTTTTTCGTCAGGCAGAAGTGGCTGTTGTAAAGAATGACCCATTTTTTTGTTCTAATTGTTCATTTCTATATTAAGAATTATGACCCCAAGTATACATTTATAATTTTTTTTCAAATAATATCACATTGGTACTTTAGGATATCGTTCATTATGAAACCACTGTGAAAAAAGGCAAGCCCAAGAAAAAAAGTAAACATATTGCTTATTTATTATACAAAACATTGTTTTTTTTTTTTTTTTTTTGTTTAAAACTGAATAAGATTTACAGGAAACAACTACTCAGCAGACAAAATCCCCCATCTGTGTTGAATTAAACCTGCAAATCTTGTTTGATAGCTAAGATCATTTGTCAATTCCTCACTAGACATAGACTGGTTTCTAACTTGTTATGTTCTCGTCAGTATGCTATAATGGAAAAGACAAATAATAATAACAAACCACGCTAGCCTAAAGCAGACAAGGCGAGACAGATATAGTGAGTGATAAGTATCATTCTAGTGGTCAGTGCTGCTACCCGTCAGACATCACTGATATCTTAGTGACTGATAGTGACCTACAAAGCAGGTACCAAGAGCTGTAACCTCAAGTCCTGGTGGGCTAATCTAAATACTGAATAAGACTAGACATAGACCGGTTTCGAATTTGTTATGTTCTCATCAGTATGCCATAAGTGTTTCCTGAAGATCCCCTTAAATAAAATAAACAGTTATTTAGATTTAGAATACCTGCAGTTAAATCAACTTCCTGCACTTTTCATGATTGCCTTTTAATCTTTGAACAAGACCTTGCATTTCTTTTTTACAATTTTTACACACCGCTCTGTTACTGGTTTTCCTTTTTTTTTTTTTTTTTATCAAATCCCAAATTTCGTCTTTCTTGCTTCCGCTCATTTTTATTTTACACTTCAGTCGCTCGTCGCCTCGCCATCTATGAAATTAATGAAACCGACCACCAAGCTTGTCAGAACAGGAAAATGCTGATTTTTTATTGTTTGTATGAAAATTATAGACCATATAGAAAATTTTTCCGGTGACGTGAATAATTTATATGTGCAAATTGGTAGTTAGAGAATACAAAAAATAGTATATGGAGAAATCGTATTGGTTTTCAAAAAATTAGAGTAGAACTGAAAAAAAATCAAAAAAAACCTGATTTTTTTTGATTTTTTAAATAAAAATCATTGATTTTTGATTTTTTTTTTAAATCATGATTTTTCCCAACCCTGGTTTCCTGTAAATCTTATTCAGTATGTAGTTTACACCACCAGGGCTAGAGGTTGCAGCTCTTAGTACCTGTTTTGCAGATCGCTATTAGTCTCTAAGACATCAGTGATGGCTGACGGGTAGTAGCACTGACCACTAGAGGGATACACTTATCATTCACTGTGTTTGTTTAAAACTGCCAAAAAAAAAAACATGTTTTAAACAGTTTTGAACTGTTTAAAACTGTTGAGTGAAGAAATGTAAAGAGACGCAAAATATGCATATGAAAGCATTACATATTGCAATCTCAGTCATCTTAATTCCTCGCACCCCATTATCCACATATTTGTTCACCGTTTTAGTAATTTTGATGTTCTATGATTTAATCAGTACGATACTTTTTAGCTTCCAAAACTACGCTCTCGGAAGTCTAGTATTTGTAATTTTAAATAACCTTTTAAACATTGTTTGCCTAGATATTTAAATAATATTTCCTAATTATTTCTCTTTAACTGAAAAATCACCATTTTATTTTAAATGTAAATAATTTATTGTTTACAGAAAATAAAAAAAAGCTATAAACAGATAAATAAGTATACAGGCCTGCATTTTAATAAGATGTAAAATGTAAATTAAGTTTTATAGCTAAATTTAGGTATTTCAGTGGCGCTGACTTCAAATCTGCTTTTAGTTTTTTATTTCTATCACGTAAAGTTTTTGAATAAAATGTTAAATAATACATAAAATAAGTATATTTATGTGTATTTAAGATAAGAAAGAAAAGTAAAAGAGACAACAAAATCATTAGTAATCTTAAAATAGAAAACAACATACATTATTCTGGAAAACCTTTTTCTTTTGATGGAAAAGCTTTTCGTTGTTTTTCTTCTTTATTCAGCTGTAGCCATTCCCTCTTGAACATCCAATATTATGTCCTCAACGACATATTTACTGTAATAACTTCGATTGTGGGGAAACCCCGATTATATTTACATTACAGCCAGTAAATCTCCCAACGTATTGATGGTTTAAAATGAATTATTGCGTTTTGAAATTTTGGGCACGAAGTAAATATTTAATTTGGAATTTGTAAATATTACAATAGTGGTTTAAAACAAAACTATGTGATATGAAAAAAAAACAGTTTATTTAGTCAAATGTTAAGTCCTAACTAAGCTAAAAAAATTTTAATAGTTCAATCACAAATCCTGTAGGACGGTCCCTTTTGAGCATCCAACATTGTTTCCCTCAACGACTTGTTTACCATAATAACTTCAATTGTGGGGAATCCCTGATTATATTCACATCACTACCGGTGAATCCCCCCATCATACTGGCGTTTTAAAATAAATTATTGCAGTGGTTCTCAAAAATTTGAGTATGAAGTAAATATTTCATTTAATTTAAAATTGGGAATTTGTAAATATTATAATAGTGGTTTGCAAAAAAACTGGACGTGATAAGAAAAAATAAACCCACTTATTTAGTCAAATATATGTTTTAACTAAGCTAACAAAATTTAAATAGTTCAATCACAAATTTTTAGCAGGCCTGTGTTATTAATAAAATTTTAATACTCAAAACCATAAAAAAAAATAAAATAATGCGATAGCGTGCATTTTGGAGGACATGAAAAATAAATTTTATTAAATAACATTCCTAACTAATTTAACATATATATATATTTTTTTCATTTCTTGACCGTTATTATCAATTAATATTGATAGTTTTTTTTTGTGGGGATTTCGGTCAGGTACAACTAATTAAATTTTTTTTTCTAACGTTTCGGTTTATTACACCATCATCAGAGAAACTATTATTTATTAGGAATTTGCTTTAAAATTTTCTATTACATGCTATTTGGTTGTCTGTTTTAACGCAGTTGCGTAATTTTTTAGTACTCTCTTATTTACAATAATTGATTCGCTGGGTAAAAAATTTAACATCTTAATCAGGGTAATATTACTCCTGTTTGATATGCATGCGCCCTGCGTCCGATAAAACAATAGTAATTGAAAATAAGAATCATCAACCGATACTTTGAAGATAATTACTTTAAGAGATAAAGCTTATAATAAATGGGTAATTCATTTTTTATGGACCACTTGGAATTCAGCACACATCTAAACTTTTAAAATATCGGATAATTAAATGTGTGACAAATAACACCTTTTTTTTTTGAGTCCTGGAAATTATTTTGTTTCATAAATGTATGACCAAAATTTCTTACGATCCTAAATCCCCGTCACCTTTTTGCTGAAGTAAAAACTGATTTTATTCATTTAAATTGTGACATTTTACAGATGAAAACTCTAAAGAATTACAATTTAATTCTGAATCTCAGATTGAGAGTTGAAAACAGTTTAAGTATTATTTTAAAGTTGTGACTAAACGTCGCACAGTGTGGCAAGATACCCCGAAAGCTGGCAAAAAATGAAAAAATAAAATGTCGCATCAAACAAAGTATTGTTGCTATTTATTATCAGCATGAATAGGGGCATTTTTCCCCCACCACTTAATCTTGATGCATGCTTTTGTTTCTACCAAACCCGCAGGCATAAGGTCTATGTAACTGCGGTTGACGCGTGTATTTTTAAATTAAATATCCTAACAAATTAGTTTGTGTTCAAATTCGCTATTATTACTTTGTTTGAAAATGGACTCATCAACACCCTCAGGTATGTATTATGTAAATTTAATGGATTTATTTTTAATTTATGAATGAAATAATTTTAATAATATTTTGAAAATGCCTTTCCGAAGTGCCAAATATTTACGTATTGTTCTAAAATCCTTAATGTAATAGTTAACTTCCTCACGCTTCCCCACGTAAAATTTTATATATTAATATAGTAATACTAGAATAGATTCATAGTAAAGCTAAATCAAATACTCGTGTCTACTCCTTATTATTTTATTTGCTTCTTTCAACAACCCTACAGTGTATCATTATACTCTTCGCAACTAAAACGAAGAGTATATTGCATTTAATCGGCACATTTTTAAAATAGTAAATATCGCTCATAGCAAAAAAAAATTTCATATCATTGTGTTAGTCGTTGAATTCTGAATGACTTTCAAAATGTTCGCCTGTCTGTCCGTCCGTCTGTCTGTCCGTCCGTCCGTCTGTCTGTCCGTCCGTCCGTCACGTTTTTTGTAAGCACGATAACTTAAGAGTGGAAAGTCTGATCGTATTGGAATTTGGACTGTAAGCTACTGTTAGTTGGAGGAAGAACCCTATTGTTTTTGAAAACAATTGTTCGATAAATGTAAAAGTTATTGAACATTTTAATTAAAAAATGGTAACCTGAATAGGGTTACAACCCCTGATCAGATGCTACAAAAACATAAGTACTGCATGGTATACTACAAGCGTTTCGCTAACCAAGCTGGAATCATCGGGGGACGACTAATATTAAAATTTATTATACCTAAAAAAATTAGTTATTTTTAAAGAACACGAAGAGGATGTGTTTCATTTAATGCTGATTACATCGGATCCAGTAATAACCAGTTATAGACAACTTCCTAAAAAAAAATTAAACATTTTCCTAGGGAAGTATTCGACTTATTAATTGCCCCCAATATTTCTGCAGATAATTCAGAGAATGAGAATGACTGTTCCTTATCTGCATCAGACGCAGACGACTAATCACTACGGATAGGACATACTCATTTCTATTCACAAATATTAATAAAACCTTAAGTTGTGAATTCTTAATTTAATAAAGGAAATATATTACTAGGTTCTTTAAGTGTTTTGCATACTCCTGGACAAATAATATATTAAAAAATTAAGTACTATAAATTTTATTTTTATTTTAGATTTTTATTTTTTTAATTACACCCTGTATATCGCAATATACGAGCAAACATCATAAAGTTGATTTATTTATACATTAACAACCACGTCGGCTATTCTCAATAACAAAAATTTTACCAAACTCGTTCTATGAATTAATGCCAGCTTTTGGGATATCTTGCCACACTGTGCGTCGTCCCGAAAAATTGTCTCCCCCTTAGTAACAATGGCCTTTGCCATAGTTTTTCATAAAAACGCGACGTATCGTATTAAACGTTGAAGGGAATGTCTCAAACATCAGTTGTGCATCTACTTAGTCACACTTCCTTCTCCATAGTCACACCTATTTAAATGCACCCAAGATTAATTAATTGGCCTTCAGTAATATAAATTACCAATATACTGTAATTTAAAAGAATCTATCACGTTTTACGTTTTAATTTAATATAGTGCATTCCCTGACAAAACTAAGTTACCATGAATATTGTAAAATTAAATAAAGTGTTGTATGTTTTTGTAGTTGGGGAATGTTTCAGTAGGTGTTTGTAATATGTTATATCTGTAAAAGCCATCCCTGGGAACCAATTGGTAAATCCCACGTATGGTTATTTAGGTAAAAAGGTAATCCATTGATGGGCCACTCCACATACTCCGAATCTAAAGATTTTTTCTAAAACAAACTGTGATTAATTGTATCAAAAGCTCTGCTGAGGTCAAAACATAAAGCTATTGTTGTTCAGATTATTATAAATATATTCACATAACTTCAATAGCGGTTGTTGTCGATATATTTTTTCTAAATCTGTTCTGACGTGAGGTTAAAAGATTATGACATTCTGAAAATTTTGTTAGTCGATTGATAAAGCAGACTTCAAAAACTTTTGCTAACTGATTCTGGACATTAACATTTCTATAATTGCATACCTCTATTATTCATGATCCCTTAATTTTATAAATCGGAATAGATTTTAAAATTTTTAGATGATATTTTACAAGTTGTTGGCTGTTAAAGTAGAAATTATTTCTTTAATAAAAAACAGAAAAAACTTTATTTCCTATTTTTATTTTTAGAGGACTTCCAGCCAGGTATATGGACAATTTATCCTACGTTCCGTCCGAGTTTTCGGACTTTTTCAAAGGTTAGAAGCTAACATAAATTTTGTATTTTAATTTCATTATATGGGCTGGTTTTATTTTGTTTTTCATCACTTTTTTATTTGTTAGGTATGTGTTGTACGTGTAGTTCGACGAGTTAGGCAGAGAATACGATTCTCTGCCTAACTCGTGAAAAAGTCCGAAAACTCGGACGAAACGTAGGATAAATTGTCCATATACCTGGCTGGAAGTCCTCTAAAAATAAAAATAGGAAATAAAGTTTTTTCTGTTTTTTATTGAAGAAATAATTAAAATTTTTAGTAAATAAGGATATTGGCCACTAGCGAAAGATTCGTTATACGGGTAAGACAGTGGAGTACTAATTTCATTAACTACCATTCTCAGTATTTGACCACCTACCTCATCTATTTCTGCAGCAGGTTTTCTTGTTGTTTTAAGCAATGATTCTCAACTTCTGCTGGGCTGATGAGAAATAAATAAAAATTATTTATATTATTGGGCGGTAATATCAACTTATAATCAGGTTTGGAATACTAAAAATCTAGTGTTGGTAAATATTTGCTCATCGACTGCTATTTTCGTAATAATTTTTGATTTTTTGCCTCATTAAGTATTTTCCAACTCTCCTTCATTACATTTTGTGCATCATACTCCCATTGTTATGATTTGCTTTATCAATTATAATCTTTTCCGAATATAACTGTTTTAATCTAAGATACCTATTTTGAATTATTGTGTTATAAAGATAATCTTTACTTATTTTATGTAATTCACGTAAGAAACGGTGTAGTTGCTTTAAATCATCAGTGAACCGTTTTTTCTCTTTGTGTAGTTAAATTTTTGTATATGTTGTGGCATAATAATTAAAATGAAACATACGATGAGTAAAACGAACTAAATTTCTCAATAAAATTTGTGCCATTAAACATTTCTTGCCAACCTCGTTTAACGATATTTTTTTAGGGTAGTTACATCTGACAAGTCACGCTTAAATATTGTTGTACTATATACATGATTTATTGATTAGTTTCAAATGGTCTTTTAAATTTGAACATCAGGTAGGTATGATCGGATAAATAAGTATCATTAACTGAAATATCATAAACTGTTACATTTGAAAAGATGTAGGTGTACATATACCAGTTATGCGTGTTGGTTCATTGATGTTACTAAGTTAAATGTGTTGATTAAATTAAAAATATGATTAGTTTCAGTTATTACTTACTTCACATAGAAAAGGAAAGCACCTATTATGAATATCATTATTACCTACCCCACACTTATATGGAATGTGGAATGTCATCACTTTTATAAAATGTTTTTTATTTGTTTCCCTTTCAAAAATTTTCTCAGCAATAGATTCTCTAGTTCCATACAAATCACCAGTTCCACTTCTACCCCATCATCTTCCGGAATTTCCACTGCAGTAGGTTTGTCCAAAACATTTTTTTTATTTCGTGTACTTTTATGAATATAAGTGAATATAATATAAGATCATATTCTTTGAATTTGTTATTAAATAAGCCAATTTTTCAGGTATTTCTTTTTTATTTGATATAGTATCAAATTTATTATTTATATCCGCTAAGCTTCTGTTTCCTTGGGTATACTTACTTAGCGTAAATAAGTAATCAGTTAATTAATTGTTAAATTTATTATATATATATATATATATATATATATATATATATATATATATATATATATATATATATATATATATATATATATATATATATCGTCGTTGGTTTAGGAATATCTCCTATGTGCACATTTTACCAAATCTGCGATTTTGATACCGTTAGTATCATAAAGTCGGACCGCACCGTTTAGAAATACCACCCATGTGCCACATAATGTCTAAATTGTGTGACATCCAATAATAAAATAACCCTATGTGAACACTTCTAAAATCTTGTCAGCAAACACCTCCCATGTGCATAACATACACATAGGATTTATTTCGCTGGTTCTTAAATATTCACATAGAAGGAATTCATAATGCTTGGTGCACATAGTTGATGTTTCATTATCTATTAAAGTGTCACTTAGGTGACATTTTACCAGTGTTTTGGTGAGACAGTTGGATATAGTAAGCCGGTGTTTATCGTTTTTTTATCAACAATCTTTAAAAACAATGTAAAGGTAAGTTCAACCCTTTTTTATTTTGATTTAGTTATAACATCAGACATAATATATTATGAAATGACACTTCTGATATAAACTGTGATTAAATAATATTTTCTAACCTTAAAATCTTAGTACCTAAATATTAACAATCACTAGCTGCCTAGTAAGTGCGTTTTTCGTAACATAATAGTTAATGTTTATGAGTTTCAAAGCTAATTTACATCTTTATGGCAAATACACAGGTTTAAGATTAAAATTATGTACAGGATTTTCATTTACTTATATTTTGATATACCCACCATACAGGTGCAGAAGTTTTATTAGAAGTGCTTGCTGAAAACAGTAATTACAATTGTTGTAGTAATTTTGGTGCGTTATCTTTTAAGAATATCACATAAAAAACCGACACGGTACACACGCTATTATTTTCTTTTTAACGGAACACGAATATTTTGGCTACAATGCTTCTTATCCTCATTTCAAATTCAAAAATATAAACAATTTCCATTTAAGAAAAGTAGTTTGGGTTACTTGTTTGGAAGTAGAATTCTCACATTGACAAACTTTTTGCACATTGAGTTTTTTGTAAATGTAGTGCACATCAAAAAATAATCATTTGTTTTTTCCATAGGGTTTTTCGATTTTTTCGCAGACAAGCACATTTTAGTTTATCTTCCAATATGTAAAACCGCACTGTTTTTAGCCTTTACCAGTTGTTTTAGGTTCTCTTTTAGTAGGTATAGTAGATAATTATACAAAAATATTTTGGTGGATGTTCGTTTACTCTTAGTTAACAATCCGGAGTTTTGTAAAATTGTAACCATTCATCCATTCTTTTCAGATGGAATCTCGTACGCAGAGAATTTTAAAATACTGCGGAGTAAACATCCAGTTTTCCAACCGTGATTCGAGTCTCGCTGAAGAACAAGAAGAGAGAATTGTACATACTGACAACACAAAGACTATAAAAGAAACTGCACTACCAAAGAAAGTAGAAGAAAATGCACTACCAAAATATCATTTATTAGAAAATATGGAAGAACATTCTTCACTACAAGTTCTTGCATCAGGGGATAATCTATCATTAGATGATCCCTTGCTTGAAAACCCACAATCAGAAAGTGTTTTGATTTCAACTGCAAAGTCAGTAGATATAGTACGAGATCCGGCTGCAGAATTAGTGTACTCATCGAGTATTTGCTAAAAACCAAATTTTTACGCATATTTATGATTAGGAGAATGTATATCTACCACGCTGCCTATCAAAATGTGGCCGCAAGTATTTTTAATTAAATTATTATTAATTGACTTTACGGAAAAAATTTCATTGACTTGTTTTTTCAATAACATATCGTCCACTTCACGACAATATATATAAAGACTGAAAAATCACGGCTGCCGTTGCCCACTTGGCCGCACCTCTTCGCAGCCAGGTGTACACAGGTATGATTTTGTTACATTTATACGCTCATAACGTACATTTATTATTTATATATCAAATTAAAGCTAATTTTTTTCTGTTTATTATGATATACCGTTGCCTAATTAAATCTGGCCGCAAATAAGGGTTGCTGGCTGTTAAAGATGATAAATATTAAAGGTAGAGTGAAAGAAAGCTAGCGCGTAACATCACCAGTCAGACGAGGATAGCGATTGCCAGCTGTACGACGATTTAAAGCCATTGCGCATGCGTCGGATGCTAGTGTTCTCAACTGAATAGCTGCGACATTTTCATTCTAAGTTAAAAACCACGCTGTTTTGGAGTTCGTAATACACAACGTTATATATATTGCTGTTTCATTTGTGCATCTTTATTTTTCATCAATATCAATTTTTTTTTGTAATAATTTTTAAATTTGTCATTTTTTTTTGTAATTTTTAAATTTATCATTTGTTTTGTAATTTTTCAATTTGTCATTTTGAAAAGAAAGACAATTCTTTTGGAGTAATTATTAAGTCGTACCTACTATTGTTTGAACCGGTGGTTGAGAACACTAGCATCCGACGCATGCGCAATGGCTTTAAATCGTCGTACAGCTGGCAATCGCTATCCTCGTCTGACTGGTGATGTTACGCGCTAGCTTTCTTTCACTCTACCTTTAATATTTATCATCTTTAACAGCCAGCAACCCTTATTTGCGGCCAGATTTAATTAGGCAACGGTATATCATAATAAACAGAAAAGAATTAGCTTTAATTTGATATATAAATAATAAATGTACGTTATGAGCGTATAAATGTAACAAAATCATACCTGTGTACACCTGGCTGCGAAGAGGTGCGGCCAAGTGGGCAACGGCAGCCGTGATTTTTCAGAGTCTTTGTATATATTGTCGTGAAGTGGACGATATGTTATTGAAAAAACAAGTCAATGAAATTTTTTCCGAAAAGTCAATTAATAATAATTTATTTAAAAATACTTGCGGCCACATTTTGATAGGCAGCGTGGTAGATATATATTCTCCTAATCATAAATATGCGTAAAAATTTGGTTTTTAGCAAACACTCGATGAGTACACTAATTCTGCAGCCGGATCTTAGACTAATAGTGAGAGTTTCGACTACGAAATTGTTGAAGGTGGAATCCTTTTACCAATAAATAATACGTTTCTACAGTGTATTAATTTGGAAAAAATCCCCTACTGAAAGGCTAGTCGAGAATCAAAATACCACTGATTCTGACTTTCAAGATGAATTATTGAAAAATTATCAGTCAATCATAGAAATAACAGAACCGCCAAAAGACGTAGACTACTTAGATACAGTTGATAATTCAATAAACAACACATCAGAGCTATTAGGGGAATGTGCCATGTTGATGAGTAAACCTCTGATCGAAACAGCTGTTGCAAAAAAAAGTGAAGAAGAACTAATAGAATTAGAAGGTGAAAATGGTGAGAAAGATGATGATTGGCAGCCAGGGTCTAATAGAGAAAGTGAAGATGAATACACCGGAAATGATACTGATCAAAAAAAATAATGTGCAAACTAATGAGCATGATGAGGAAAACAATTCGGTGAGAAAGAAAACTTTAATACAATCAAAAAAGGCAACACGTTTACATAGGGTAAACGGAGAAACGTATATCGGATATAAAAGGACTCGGGGAAAAGTTTCCTACAATATAGAGAGGCCAGCTCGAAGATTAATGGAACGAGTTTGTTCCCATTCCAAAGTAGATGCAAAAAAAAGTAGACGGGCATTTCTGTGTGGAGCAATTTCCAATGAACAACGAAAAAAACTATTTGAATATTTTTGGAAAGAGCTGCCATCATGGAATGAAAAAAAATCATTTGTTAGAGGTTTAGTAGCATCGAGGGGCATACAGAGAAGAAGAAAAGTTGACTCTCCAAAAAGACCAAAAAAATTAGAAGGACATGACATTTATCTTGCAAAAGACAATGCTTAGCACGTTCAATTTGGGAGGACACTTTTAAAAGATGGGTTAAAAGAACAGATACAGTACAAGATAATTTGGATGATCAAGAAGATGATAGTGAAGAAGAAAAAGAAAATTATCTAGAGAAGACAAAACAAAGAACATTAAAATTAAGAAAAATGCGAAGACGGAGAATGTGCGAAAATGGTTAGATCTTCTCCCTAAGGTGCCCAGCCATTATTGCAGAGCCTCGTCAAAAAAATTGTATGTGGAATCGAATTTTAGATCGCTTTTGCACATGTTTAATGTATTCTTGGAATGGAGCAAAGAAAATAATATCCCTCCAATAGGTCGAAAGCTATTTATTGAAGTATTGAGAGCACATAACATCGCAATACATAAACCAAGAAAGGATCAGTGTGATATTTGCTCATCCTTTAAAGCGGGAAATATAGATGAATCCACATACTTAAATCACGTGGCAAAGAAAGACCGAGCAAGAGCTGTAAAGAAAGCAGAAGAAGAGAGTGCATCGGATAAAAAGTTGGTCATAACGATAGATCTTCAAAGTGTGTTGTTGTGCCCCAAAACGCTCGCCTCTTCAATGTATTATAAGCAAAAACTTCAGGTCCATAATTTCACAATCTATGAAATTAATAAGCCGAATCAAGATGTTTTTTACCTGTATGTCTGGAATGAGGTTGAGGGAGGAGTGACCTCGAATGAATTTACATCATGTGTTGTTGACTATATTAACAACATTCCCAATAACTCTCAAGAAATAGTGCTGATTTCTGATGGGTGCACCTATCAAAACAGAAACAAGATTCTGGCGAGTTCTCTGAGTGATTTAAGCAAAAAGAAGCAATTAACTATTGAGCAACTATATTTGGAAAAAGGCCATACTATGATGCAGGCTGATAATGTACACTCTGTCCTGGAACACCTGTTTAAACCTCCTATAAATTCTCCTTCAGATTATGTTTCTAGAATGAGATTGGCCAGACCAAAACAGCCATATATTGTGAAAGTAGTAAATCACGACTTTTTTTAAACTACGAGGCTATATCAACTAACCTGCCCTCAATTCGTCCAGGAAAAAAGGCGGGAGACCCGACTGTTACTAACATTCGGCGATTGCAATACCTTCCTAATGGAGAAATTAACTTTAAACTCGATTATGATGGCGAATGGACGCCTCTCCCCCAAAGGAGACCAAAGGATGGGCTGAAAGCTCCACCAAAAAAGTTATATCGCAGTAGAATTCCTATTACACAAACCAAATACAATCAACTCCAAGAGCTTAAACCTGTCATTGAAAAAGAACATCATTATTTCTATGATAATTTACCCTATGTTAATAATGATAAAATTTCAAAAAAAGCGAAAACTTAAGGTGTAATTTTATACGTAATATTAGATTTTTTCTGTGTTAAATTAACTTTTAATGTTAACTTGTTTGTCAATAATAAAAAATATAATTTGAAATATCCACTATGTGTTCTCAATAAACAAAATAATACCTCCCATGTGCTAAAATATAAGCAAAACACCAATTTAGGCTTAAAAAATTATGTAATGATTATTGATTTGATCTGCCTACAGTTTAAAATAGTGTAAGTTACAAACGTATTAACATAATAGTCATCATTTTAATTTTAACACAATTAAAAACAGTTTTTTTCACTTCCTATAAAATTAAATTTTTTGCACATAAGAGATATTCCTAAACCAACGAGATATATATATATATATATATATATATATATATATATATATATATATATATATATATATATATATATATATATATATATATATATATATATATATATATATATATATATATATATATATATATATATATATATATATATATATATATATATATATATATATATATATATATATATATATATATATATATATATATATATATATATATATATATATATATATATATAATCTCGAAGGGGTATAGCGATTTTAACTTCACCAAATATTTTCAGTCTATTTTCAGTTTCTTATGTCATTTATTTTTAAATTATGACGTCATCGACTTTTTTTTAAATGACAACCTATATTTTTTATTGATTTTGGTAGTAGTTTTTATTCCGGTTCCGACCGTATAAAATTTTCAATATGTTATATTTGAAAAAAATCGAGAACATTAAATTGGGAAAATTTAGATAAATTTTGCCTAGTAGTAGTAGCTACTTATTTTATTAGGCAAGTAGGCCACAATGGGCCCTTTTCACCTAGGGACTTACAGTTTAGCGTGGACTGCGAACCATGGCCCGCCTGCACCGCTAGCAGAGTGGTAAACCTCCTGGGTAGGTCTCTTCGACCCTCCACCCGGGCTTGCCTCTCCACCTGCATCAGGCTAGCGGCCTTCCCGGGATTGTCTGTTGACAGCCTACCGACTGTTAGACGAGCTATCGTTCATCCATCCAATTGCCGGACTCGATCAGTGCTGCTTAACTTCACTGATCGAATATCGGATCTAGTTGCCTAAGTTTGACGGAAAGTTATCGACGGCACATTCGTTTTTATTTTGAAATTATACAAATAGTTGAAAAATCGAACTAATGTGATACACCGGCAACTAGATAAATTTTCCCAATTTAATGAATTTTTGTTATTTGAACTTTGTAACGCATAAATTCAGTAATTCCGTTGATATTAATTTTTTGGAAAAAATCTCGAAGGGGTATAGCGATTTTAACTTCAGCAAATATTTTCAGTCTATTTTCAGTTTCTTATATCATTTATTTTTTAAATTATGACGTCATCGACTTTTTTTTAAATGATAACCTATATTTTTTATTATTGATTTTGGTAGTAGTTTTTATTCCGGTTCCGACCATATAAAATTTTCAATGTTATTATTTGAAAAAAATCGAGAAAAACAGTTTTAAAGTTCAAATAACAAAAATTCATTAAATTGGGAAAATTTATCTAGTTGCCGGTGTATCACAGTTCGATTTTTCAACTATTTGTATAATTTCAAAATAAAAACGAATGTGCCGTCGATAACTTTCCGTCAAACTTAGGCAACTAGATAAATTTTCCCAATTTAATGAATTTTTGTTATTTGAACTTTTAAGACTGTTTTTCTCGATTTTTTTTCAAATATAACATATTGAAAATTTTATACGGTCAGAACCGGAATAAAAACTACTACCAAAATCAATAATAAAAAATATAGGTTGTCATTTAAAAAAAAAGTCGATGACGTCATAACTTAAAAAATAAATGACATAAGAAACTGAAAATAGACTGAAAATATTTGCTGAAGTTAAAATCGCTATACCCCTTCGAGATTTTTTCCAAAAAAATTAATATCAACGGAATTACTGAATTTATGCGTTACTTAATTTCCACACTGTATGTATATACATATATCAAATTTTTTTTTTTTTTTTTGACGAGTTTCCCACTGGACAGGCCTTTCACCATAAGAGTCCGTTCAACCAGTACCATATCTCCAACCTTGTACTGAATAGAATCCAGCCGATTTTTGTCAAAGCGCTTCTTCATGTTCTTTGCCTTTCTTTCAGTATTGATTGCAGCACTGTGACGCGATAGTTATAAGTTACCTGCATATCTATCTGACTATTAACACCAACATCATATTTTAGTCTTGGTCGAAAACCGTACAATAATTCCGCAGGTGATTTGCCCGTGGTTGCATTGATTGTACCATTTATGCCACACTGCACTTTCTGAATTTTGCTTTCCCATGAATCGTAATGTTCTCCTATGGCAGCAGTCATACTTCTGAGAATAGTCGAGTTAAATCTTTCAACTTGTCCGTTTGCCCTAGGACAGGCAATCGCGTTTTGCACATGTTTTATATTGTTCCGAGCACAAAACTCTGACATTAGTTTACTCGTGAAACCCTTCCCACGATCCGTTATTATTCTTTCAGGTATTCCGAAAAATTTCATTAATAATTTCAATGTCCTAATAACATATTGAGTACTAGTGTCTGGTACTGCATCAATTCAAGTAAATTTTGTAAAGGCATCTACAGTAACCAGCATAAAAGTATTTCGTTCTGACGACTTACAAAAGGGTCCAAGGTGATCCAAATGTAAAGTGTGAAATGGTTGACTTATCTTGGGGATCGGATCAGTTGGTTTAGTGATAGTGTCCATCTGGAGTTACAAAAGCAGTATACTGACGACTGTTTTCATCAACTCGCAGCTGATGATATCCTGATGCCAAATCAAGTGTCGAAAATCAGTTCTGCCCAGCTAATCTGTCCCATTGGTCCTCTATTCGCGGAAGCGGATACTTATCCTTAACTGTAATGGAATTAAGTTTACGGCAATCCATGCACATACGCATCTCACCAGATTTTTTCTTCACTAACAATATAGGGCTGGCGTATGGAGACACACTTGGTTCTATAATGTCATTTTTTAAAAGATCATCGACAATCTGTTTCACAGCTTCCCTCTCATGGTAAGACAGACAGTCGATATGGGCGGTAACATACAGGCACATTGCCAGTAAGCTTTATTTCCATTTCCACTTTCGTGTTCCCCTAACTGTGAATTATTTGCGGCAAAACAGTGTTTATATTTTTCCAACAAGGAGCTTAAGCGCTCTTGTACATTCTCTACTTCAGGCGATGGTTTTGCAGGTACTTCAGCCTGGGAAGACTGCCCCGAGGGGATTCCCCGCGCTACACATTGCCCCTCTGTGAATGATGTGGTTAACTTACTAACATTCAGCACTGTTAAAATTCCGGTGCCATTTATTAATTCCACTTTCCTCGCTGGGATTACAACAGTACTTCCATTTAAATATTGTTCGGAACGCGTCGTTGTTAATGACCCATGCATGAGTTCACAAACAACTTGAATTTTATTAACTCCCGGATTAATTGTCACTTCGCTATCGGCACGTAAAACATACTTTTCTTTTTCCTCAACTGCTTCAATGGGTAGATAATAATTTTCGTTATAAAAGCACAAACTTTCATCCCTTTTGATAACACATACCCTGAGCAATTCAGTAAATGACCTTCCTATTAGTAAGTCCATACTTTGAGAGTTATCATCTACCACTATAATAGGGATTGTACGTTCAACTTCATCTAGCTTTATTTTTGTGCTTGTCTCCCCTAAGGACGACACGATTGCACCGCCATATCCCTGCATTATAATCCGTTTACTTTCATTTAAAATTAGTCCAAGATCTTCTGCTTTATGTTTTTTAATAATAGTACATGCGCTGCCAAAATCAACATATGCCCGTATTGTTTCGTCGTTAATTTTTGCATCCACATGGTATTTTTTGTCATCCTGTGTAATGTAATTTATCTTGACTGTATCATTGTTATTTAATTTTAATCTAAAACATGTTTCTCTTTTATGGCCTGGCTTTTTACAATAACTGCAAATATCAGTTGTTTTATTATTATGAGATGATTGAAATGTTTTGTTTTTAAAACAACTTATGGATTTGTGACCAGCTTTACCGCAAGTATAACAACCACGTGTTTTGTTGGAGCCGCTGGAATTTTGTTTATTATTTCCAACGTTTATCGTTCGTGATCTAGTACTAGAGAAGTCTGACTCCACTAGAAATTTCAATAATTGTTCGGTGTTTTTACATTGTGCGGCCTGGGCATTTGTATTAATTAAATCATTATTTATGATGAAAATTATTACGTCAGTGATAACGTGGTCAGGAAGATCACAATGTTTTCCCAGTTGTAGAAAGTTTCACCTTGGGGTTGAAAACAAACCACCCTTTTAAAAATACAACTTTTACTAGTGTTTTAATATGAAGATAATTATATCAATACTATATGCGAGCTATCGCTTGACTAACTTAATAATCTCAATAGTCTCTTATTCCCCGGTTATGTTTATCATTAATAACTATAAAACTGTCAATTTAATCAAAACAACACAACCCAAGTATTTGCTTTCGAGGCTTTGACGGCGCCGACATATCGTATCCCTACATTCGGCTATCCTGCTCTTCCGGATTGTCCTCAATCGGGTCGTTTCCAGACTCTAATGATCAGTTGGGTCATCGTCAGATGGGTCGTCATCATCCCCCTGCAGTAACACCGTTAATTAGTATATTAACCCACCTCTGACGATCGGATTGGTCGTTCGTCAGCGTGCCGACATAGACATGTTTTGCACCTGATTTAACGACACTTTTGTAAATGCCGACAAATGCATTTCATCGTTCGTCAGCGTGCCGACATAAGCATGTTTTGCACCTGATTTAACGATTTAAATTTTGTAAATACCGACATAAAAATGTTTTGCATTTCATCGTTCGTCAGCGTGCCGACATAATCATGTTTCGCACCTGATTTAACTATTTAAATTTTGTAAATGCCTACATAAAAATGTTTTGCATTTCATCGTTCGTCAGCATGCCGACATAAGCATGTTTAGCACCTGATTTAACGATTTAAATTTTGTAAATGCCGACATAAAAATGTTTTGCATTTCATCGTTCGTCAGCGTGCCGCCATAAGCATGCTTTGCACCTGATTTAACGATTTAAATTTTGTAAATGCCGACATAAAAATGTTTTGCATTTCATCGTTCGTCAGCGTGCCGACATAAGCATGTTTTGCACCTGAATTAACGATTTGAATTTTGTAAATGCCGACATAAAAATGTTTTGCATTTCATCGTTCGTCAGCGTGCCGATATAAACATGTTTTGCACCTGATTTAACGATTTAAATTTTGTAAATAGCTTTCCATACATATCCGTGGCGCTCCTTACTTTTAGGAACGTCATTTGACATGATATACTGTAAATGTTTCTCACCGATTCTTTTAGGGTGATCCAAGGTTTAACCTTGTGTACTGCTACTGTCAATGGACACTTACGGTATCGTTCTGATACTTTTAAAACCGCATATCTATCGTTTGGTAATTTCGCCATGATACGATACGGCCCTATGAATTTGAGTAAGAGCTTCTTGCTTCCACCTGTCGCAGGGAAACTAGTCTGAGCGATGGTTACTAAGTCGCCTATTTCAAACTCTTTTGGCTTCCCTCGCTTTCGATCAAAAATAATCTTTTGGTGCTCTTGATCTTTACTCATTCGTTCCACTACTTCCTTCCATAAAGTAGCTATATCGGCTCTATGCAGTTCCTCTTGTAGTTCCGTTAATGAAATTGACTCAGATGTGGTTCGAGGCTTACAGCCGAATAACACTTCCGATGGTGTTGTACCCAATATACGGTGTACAGTACTGTTTAATCCCCTTTGGATTGTCTTTACATGGCAATCCCATTGTTGGTCTTCATAGCCACCGTTCAGGGCTGCTAAAGAGCCAAGTATTGTCCTGTTAAACCTTTCACACTGGCCATTCGCACGTGGTGTGGCAACCGCGTTAACTACATGCTTGATACCGAACTCTGTGCAAAATGTATTAAATGTTCGTGAAGTAAAAGCACTCCCTTGGTCACTGATAACCTTGACCGGTACCCCAAATATGTTAATGAGGTCAAGTAACACTCTGATTACGTACTTAGCCTTAGTGCTTCGTACAGGCTCTATTATTGTAAATTTGGTGAATCCATCAACTATCACCAGTAACTGAGTATTGCCTTTCTCTGATTTAATAAATGGGCCTAGATGGTCTACGTGCGAACGAAATAACATGTTATTACAGTTGCCGTTATTTTCAAATCAACAATTTTTCGACATACCCCATATAATAATAACCTTTTTGTATCTATTTAATATTATATAAATTTAAACCAAATAGTTAATACAGATTCCATAGAGTTGCATTTACGAATATTTATTTTAGAGCTCCCCAGCTAAGTTTCTAAATTACAGTTTGAAATAATAACAATAATTATGACCCAAACATTGAATACTGTGAACCATTTTATTCTGTGAATTCTGCCATATCAGAATATAAACATTCCGACGCATAAACATATATGAAATATCTATTCTTCAGTGCTATACATGTTCCCATTTACTTATTTATATAAAACCGATTTTATCTGGGTCTTTTATTTGTTTATATTTCAGATCCATTTTTCTAAAACATCTGTATTAATTACATTATTAACACTCGCTATTCAAATCAGTTAAATATTTAATGCGTTTATTTTCAATTTGAATAATAATTCAATAATTATAAGAAAAATACACTATTGTATTAACGAGAAATAACGTTTACAGAGCGATTCTAGCATAATTGCTACTCAACTTGACCCAATGACCAATCAACGGTGTGAATTCCATTTTTAACACTTAATTTTTAAACAAATTTCTACAAAATGTGAAAACAACATGTATTTCGTTAAAGTAAATACCATATTTTGGATCTCAATTTATTCCTTTAAATTTATATTAAATTTGTAAGAAACAAATTTCAGCACCATTTCAATCTGAAATGTAAGGTCAGCAAGTACTTAATTTTATTCACTGAAAACTTGTTACTTTACAAGCATTGACTCAAAATATGCATATCTCTTAGAGCCTATGCTGCCTCTTAACAACAACAACTAAAATTCATCAGTTCAAATTAAATTGTCAATCATGATTTCACGTGCTTACTTTTTTGACCTGTATATTCTTTTTCATTTTTTTTTTTAATTTTTATTTGTATTTACTTGATTAGGGTAATTTATTTCAGACTCATATTCATATAAATGTTAATATTCAATTTTGCTACGCAAAATAATTTCATTAAATGTTTATTAATATTGATAGTTTTTTTTTGTGGGGATTTCGGTCAATAAATCTATTTTCATACTGACCGTAGACGTCTTCCCTAAATCTTTCATGTTAAAGTTAAAGCAATCTTGATATTCAATCAGTAATTCGAGTAATTTTTGTTTTCGTGTATCATTTATTTTGTCACAATTTAAACTTCCTGCGATTAAATTTATTTTCGATTCATCAGATGTTTTTCTTTGTAGCTCCCATTTGTTAATGCTTTTTTACGACATGCTTCTTCTTTATGACCTCTGATGTTACAGTACGAGCATGTCACTTGTGATTTGTCCTGTAAATTTTTATTGACACATTCCATTCGTTTGTGCCCCAATTCGCCACAAGTGAAACATCGTAAGGGACCTTTTTTACTATATTTGGTTTGCTTATTGTAATTATCCTTTGAAAAGCTACGTTTCTCCCCTCTGGTGTTTTCGACCCTACTGGTACTAGGTTTCTCAATCGACCGGGTATACTGGTTAGATGAAAAATTAGCCGCGTGTTGTGACAATTCCACAAAGTTCTTACAATTCGCGGCTTTCAATGCCAACTGAATTTGTTCGTTTAATACACCCCCGATAACACAATCTACTATCTGTTCATCAGTAAAGTTTAGTTTTAATAAATTTAATTTCGTTAACTTATTAAAACAATATTCGGTTAAATTTTGTCCGGGTTGTACCGTATATGTAGCAGCTTCGCTAAATAATTGTGAAAAATTCTTTTTTGGAGGAAATGTTTTCTGTAATAAATCCTGCCATTGTTTCCAAGTAAAGCTATTGCTGCTTAACCCGTCATACCATACTTGCGCCAAACCCTTTAATTTACTTAATGCTAAATATACGGTCGTTACCTCGTCCCATTTATACAATCTGGCCCAATCGTTAATTTTTCTTAGCCAGTCATTTACATTTAAGTGATTATTAGTTGGATCAAAGTCTGATAACAGTTTATTGTCCTTAAATAATATCCAACTCGAACGAGGTTCTGCATGCAAAGAGCCTGTACTTACAGTACGTCGCAATACTTGCAATTCATTGGTCATCTCCCGTACATAATCTGCAGTTAGCGGAGGAGTTTCAGACCTCTGTTCCAGGGATACGGCATCAGTGGCATCCATGTTGTCCGGCACATGCACTTTGTCCACACTCACACCGTACAGTTTGATATTAGGTAATTTCAATGTCACTTGCACAACCGGCCGTGTTTTCTGTAGGGTGATTGTACAATAAAAACCACCCCTATCCCACTTCTGAACTGTAGAAAGTTTCACCTTGGGGTTGAAAACAAACCACCCTTTTAAAAATACAACTTTTACTAGTGTTTTAATATGAAGATAATTATATCAATACTAATATGCGAGCTATCGCTTGACTAACTTAATAATCTCAATAGTCTCTTATTCTTCGGTTATGTTTATCATTAATAACTATAAAACTGTCAATTTAATCAAAACAACACAACCCAAGTATAATAAGTATGAGTCGGTGGTTTCCAATGAGGACGTATACGCTGCCTTGTTACAATATTTTTGCGCTTCGGCGAGACTTGTAATGGCTTTCATTTTAGCTGTTCCCTTGCAAATTCTAAATTTTACATTATCTAAGGAGTCGCAGGTCTCTATTAGTTTTTGTTTTAAATTGACAGGAACACCTGTTGGCCACTTATAGGATGTGCCCCCTGAAAGTGCCCAAATGAATGGAACATAATCCACGGTTTCCTTATTTACCCAGAACACTATGTCCCAAGACATTATTCTGTAATTGCAATACACCATGTGCGAAAAATAATAGATAGATACTATAGATTAGTGGACAAATATATTTACATAATATATGAAAATAATGAATAAAATAAATTTCAACTCGTGTGTAACATTTCGATGGCAACATATGAACTTTTATTAAACTCTTTAATTGCAAGCAATTTACTAGCAATGCTAATAACATCAAATTTTACAACAATATCGCTTACATCTTTAAACTGAAAAATTCCAACGTTGGTAGAATTAAATGGGTATGTATAAAATTCTTTAATACCGAAACATTTTTGAGTTACCGCTTGATTGTTATCAATGGAAATAATTTTAGCAATTGTTCTGTCAAATAATAAAACAAAACTGTCCATGGAATGTTTTGAAGATAAAACAAAATTATTGAAATGTAATGTATTATTATTATTAGTACATTCAGTCTTTTTAATGTAAAAAAAGTGGTTGATCCTCAGAAAGTCGTCTAACAACTTGAGCTAAAGGTTTATTTGGTGTTCTAAGCATGTGCACTAACTTTCCCAAAAAAGTCTCGAAGGGAAAACAACTTAAATCATTTAAAGACACGCCTAAATTTTCTACATCATCGGAAATGTGTAAAATATTATGTACATTGTAAACCATTGAATTCTCTCCATATAATTTCACAAAATCTTCTACCAATTCAGCTAACAAAGCCCTAGCGCATCTAACATTATGGACAGAAATTTCGTTGGAAAATAAAATACGACATGCGGAATGAAACAACAAGAAGTGATGGAAATTTGGATTGGGCAATACATTCTTAAGCAGAATGACACCCGTGTACAAGAGAAACAAACGAAATTCGGTTGCTTTCCAATTTTCTAGTTCCTTAAGCCCTCTTGATTTTCTGTTAAAATCAGATGGAATAAATTTTGAAGTATACTGTAAATATTCTGAAATTTTCGTCCTATCGCGTAAATGAAGTTTTGTGGTTACATCCAAACTCCAGTACCGTAATAGTTTTTTTCGTCACACAAATGAAACACAAGTGCATAGAATCAAGTACAAATGATTTTATAAGATCTAAGTTCATCACATTTAAAAGGGGTGAAATGCCAGTATGTTTGTTCTTGACCTCTAAAACTGGCATCGGTTCTTAAGGGCGCTGACGTTTCTTTAAATAACATTCTTCCTTCATTATAAGTTCCTTTTTTGCGTGCACCTTTCACAACCATATTTTCCGTTATGTCCTTTGATTGCTTTTATATAAGCCCTAGCTGGGGCATCACATGTGAAGCATAATATTATATAGTATACATTTTTTCGTTAAATATCAAACCATTTCTCAGCAAGTAATTTATTTAATTGAGGAACTCATGAAAAAAAACTTTGCAAATGAGGTTTACCATTTCCACAAAATATTGCTATTGCAAATGGATAAATATTAAAATCGTGTATCCAAATTTTACCAAGGATAGGCCAAAACTGCCGAGAAGTACTTTTATTTAATTATATTAAAAATTAAATATAATTTATTATCTGTTATTTTTGACCGTACAGTAGGAGAGACAGTGGCGGCTGCTCCTAAGGGGCACAGGAGCACGTGCCCCCCAAAGCAAATTCAGCTTAGCTAGTTAATTAGTCAATTTCTAATTTCTATTTATTTTTATCCATTTTAACATTTTTATCAACATAAACAACAATAAACCCCAAAACTAATTTCCGACGCTATCGCTGCGTTACAACTTGAGTTTGCCAATATCTACTTCCCAAAGGGCACAAGATGAGTTGTGTACGGAGATCGCGTCATGTTTCTGCATCAGGCTAGATTTTGTTTACGGCATTGCTATGGCAACGACCCCCCCTTATGCTCTAATGCGGGCACAGTTCACTTGTGTACACCCACAGACCACATAGACTTGTTGCAAGGAACCAAGGCATGAAGCCACCGCGGAGCCTGGCCGGTGCCTAGCAGTCGCATGGCGATCAGTATGATCAGAGACAACTCCGAGACACGCAAGTATGTGCTAAAATTTAATCCGCAGTATTGAATTGGTCGATTGTAATGGAAGGTGAAAGTAGATGGCGCAAGAAGCAAATGTCCGCGAAAATTCAAAACCCCCTTTTTATAATTTTATTGATATTATTTATAAGCTTTATTTCTGTAGGAGTTGGTGATCGTTTGTGGACCAGAAGTAGTCGATTAGTTGTTTTTAAATACTTCTATTCGCTGAAAGTTAAAAACTAACCGAGTGACTATCTCTGATCCACAAATAATAATAATATAATAATAATAATAACACCACATGAAATTACAACCCCCTTTATCCCTGAAGGTCTGGATTGACCTTGTGTGGGAGAGGGCTACACATTTAGAGACAATGGACACACACCCAATATCCGAGTATACTACGATTAATCTCTCTCACAGAAAAATCCCAGTTCCTCGACCGGGAATCGAACCCGGGACCCCGCAGTTTCGAGGCAAGTACGTTACCTCTAGACCACGGAGCCATTAAATGATAACCAACTGCTGCAATTTTAAAGTTAGTTACAAAACTAGAGGTCAATTAATTTTTATGTTAAACTAATCAAAAGGTTAATTGTAACCTTGTTGAACCGCTTAACATAAGATTTAAAAAATATATGTTTTGGTATTGGATAATTAACATAACACTCAAAACACAAGTAGGTAGGTAATAATATTTTGTACAAAATTTATTAAAATCAGAAAAAATACAAAAAAGCAAATTTAGGACATTTTGTCAATATATTACAGAACATATCAAGAAAGCATGATAGTTATTTATGCAACAAGACCGGAAAGTGATTCTTAACAGGGCGAGCTGGCAATTTCCATTGCAAAAGCCCTGGCGAGTCCAGTAGTCACTTTCTGGGTGTGTTGTGTACAATGTTTTTTCTGCAATGGTTCCTGCTAGTCTAAAAAAACTTTTTAACTTTAATAAAATATAAAATCAACTGACAGACATCAGACACTTACTTTCAAGGAAGACTGGAATAATCATTTTTAATTGTTATCGGATACTTTTTGTCAACAGAAAATGACATAAGGAATAGGTAAAGACTTTACAAATCCTTATGTCACTTTGCCAGGCTAGACCTGTAAATATGTATTTTCCACTCAAAAAATTGATCACAGTTAAATTCCTAGAAGGTTGCAGAAAAAGAATGTTATTTAATGATTATAATTAAATTCAAAATATTTATTAGGCTTGACTTGCAGAGACTACCTTAAAATGTTATTAAGTGCTAGATAAAAAAATCATGTATTGTGTGGCACGCAACGTGGCTTTATAAAAATTAAGGTTCTAATTATGCGAAAGAATCTTCAGTTTTCTCTTTGTCTCACGAGCACCATTTTTTTATGATTCTTTTATTCATATTGCCTCACGAGCATCTTTTTTATTTTGCTTCTGTGCCTCATTGTGCCTCTTACACCACCAAGGAATCGCAATTCTAATAATTCCCCGGTCATTTTCGAACGGTGACATTCTGATCTGATACAGAAGTGCTGGGAATCTCCTCCAAAAATTCACTAGCTGCCTTCACTATGCTAGGAAATTCCTTCGCCAACTCATAAGGTATATTCTTTGAAGTTGAGGCATCGCTTGAGGCTAGATCTGAAGTAAAATGAGATGGATGTTAGCGACCATGTTTATTGGTTCAAATCTATATTACTTTATTTTGAATAAATTAAATAATAGTAAAAAGTCTGCGATAATTCTACCAAGCTAATTAGTAACAACTATGGATTGATATCTAAGGGCCCCTCACCACCAACATTTTGTAAAACACATATTACCTGCTTGCACTTGGTATGTTGCCAACTGACGACATGGAATAAGTGTGGGGACTGCATTGCGGGTCAACCTATGACTACTTAGGTCGACATAACTCTCAACAGTAAAATGACGGGAGCATATCCTATAATTTTGAAGAGTTTCTTCAGTGTAATGTATACCCATATTCTCTTGCCAAATTTTTGACCTGTAAAACATAAAAAATTGTGCTGTTAGAAGTGTTGTTAATTTAGTGCAGGCCTTAATTTACCTTTCCAACCTTGAAGGAAAATAATGAAGTTTTGCCACATCGTCCTCCGAAGAACCACACACATAACACAATCTAATTCGTGACTCTGTGGCCATCTCAAACAAAAATAACCTACAACCAATTTCAAAGTTTATTATGAGGAATGAAATAAGTAAAGGATACAGTTAGCACATTTTCTAATACTGTTTATCCTTTCTGATTAATATATAGGTTAGATATAGCGGATAAAATTATTTATAATTTTATAACTTGGTAGTCTTTAAGAAGAGAAATAGTCTTTAACACACAAATATCACAAAATATAACGAGAAATAATCAAAATCACGACAAAAAAACAAACACTTCTTTCGTCAGTTCAAGTTGACAGATAAATACCACAGAAAAAGCGCGGGATAGAACAGAAATGACAGCAGTGCAAGTGCTACCCTCTGCTTTCACCTTCCATTTTATCGGACTAGGACAGCTATATTTGACTATTCTTATATTAAATAGAGATAGCGAATAATTGTTAAAATCGGACAAAATTTTCTATCCACTTACACGTCTCGGGTTGTCTCTGGTATGATTTATGCAATCGAGCTGTAAAGATCTATTGTTAATGAGATATTTGTAAGTAATAAAGGATAAATGTGTTGTTGAAGTGTGTCCTAACCGAAGTGACACCGGTACCAGTGTAAATGAAAATTTTTCCTTTTTTCAGTAAGTAGTAATTACGAGTTATTTGTTATTTAATTTAAATTTTAAGCAATCTGCCTACGCCATGTGTACCTGCGCTGCAGCATGTTTGCAGGACTGGAGTAGTAAATTGTGTCAAATTATTTAGTTTACAAACATAAAACTAAGTCGACATTTGTATAAAATGGTATTTTAATGCCATTTTTTTTACCCATACGAATTTTATTATATTTATTTTTATGCATGTTATTATAATACATTTGATTTAAAAAAAATACCTCGAATATTTTCATACGGATTTTATTATATTTATTTTACTACATAATAAAAATTAAAATACTTACTTAATATTTTACTAGGAAGAATATTTAATCTTATGTGTAAAGTAACTTATTTTAAATAGTCTCTCTTTTTTTCTGTAATATCAGACAGCATGGGGGATGGAATAATAATCCAACTAGCCGCCAATTTAAATCTGCATATAAAAAATTGTTGATTCATATGCAAATTAAAGAAACATTCTCTGGAAATTGCATTCCTTTGGAAAATATTTCTATTTTAAATTGTAGTTCTGCAATAGACAAAATAAATTTAACTTGCAATAAATTTAGAGCCCATGATATATCTGAAACTGAATATAACTTTAATTTTTCTTTGGAGTTGTCGGAGTACAACGAATATATTATGGTGTATAGTGGCTTTGTGGTAAAATCAATTTTAAAATCGTTAAAATGTGAAGAATGTATAAACGATTTATTTTCAATAAACAGGGAAAATTTCCATGAACTAATATTTGTAAAAGACCGCGGTGGTCTTATTTATCCGTCATCTGATGTCATACAAATATGTAAGGAAACAGAAAAACATTTAAGACATTTTAAAATTGAAAAAATATTCAAATAGATTTGAAGCTAAAAATTAAAATTATGTGTAGTATTTTAAAAAAGTTTCAAAATTCAAATATTTTTAATGATTTAGAAATTCACCAATTAGATAATTTCCCGAGTAATTTCCCTAATAATACCAATCATATTATTGAAATTATAAGGGCAATTTCAGAAACTTAATTTTAAAATTAGAGGTCATCATTTTACAAAAATGTTTCATAACTGTTTATGTACTAGATCTTAAAGTGGGAGGACACCTTTGCAAATTTTTGCTTATTTTTTAAGCAGCACACGATTTTGAGAACAAAGAATATTGTGAATGGTTCTCTGGTAAGTTAATTTTAATATACAATTTCAAAATGTCAAATGTGTGCCCCCCTATAAAATTAACCACGAGCCGCCACTGAGGAGAGAACAGAAATGTTTTAAGGTTTGCTTCTATTCACATATAAATAAATTCACCAGTAATACAAGAAATGGTACTCATTTGTACAACGTTAGTAGTTCTCTGAGTATTTAATATAGTTCGAGCGTCTACAGGTAAATTTAAATTCAAATGAGAGTTTAAACCGTTAAGAAGTATATTTAGTTGAATATGTGAGATCGAGTAATTTTTTGCCCAATTTCTTAAAAAAATCCTTAAAATTTTCCACAGAATTTTCCCTAGAACTAACTTCTACAAATGATTGGTATGTTTTGCGCAAAATAAGAGAATGTTCGTGTATGTTGATTTGCCTATCCCCCATATATCTTTCATCAGTAAAATCAGCACTATCATACTCATAAAATGATCGTTCACAATCAACAGTGTCCCCATTATTGGTTTCACGCTCTGCTGTAAATAAAGTCAAGTCTTCACCATTCGGAGGAGTGTTATTGGGCAATCGAACTCTTTTCTTGTGCTCATCTTTATCATATGAATCTATAGATATATTTTCCAGAACTCGTTTCAGATGTCTATACTTTGCACAATACTTCTTTTGCGCCATTGAATACTGTAGGGATATAAAGTGAAATTAGATAGACATATTTGCTAACAAAACTTTGTATTTGTACAAATTGACAAATTTTTACATTAGGTGTGCCTGATTCTATATTAATTGGGCTTTTTCCTGTTAAATCTAGTCAAAAATAACTACTTAGAAACATGGCTTTAAAGAATCATAGGATTCATGATGCGTATTAGATTAGTATTCTTAATAAGTTTATTATATTGGCAACATATTCTCCCAATATAAGGACAATGTTTCCAAAACAATAATTATAGGTTGTTTTATATTTTGCTCATCACACAAATATTGGCTGTGTTATGACCCATGGTTGAATGAAAACAAGATCAATTATAATAATTAGGGCACACGGTTCTGGTATCTACAGTCACTAACCCTATGGGATGTGGGGAGTGGCTATAGTTAATGCGCCGGCGCGACTCCCGTGAGTCGTCGGAGACCACGGGAGGACTGTCCGGCATCGGATATTCCGAAAAAAAAGAATGATAATAATAATAATTTTTATTTTCGTCAGACTTGTGTACAGGGTGAATATTCTAATTTGATACCCCCCCTTTATCTTCGTAAATTTTGAGATATTTTAAAAATTCAAAATGCTACTTTATGTAATTTTTTCTGCAGATTTCAGATCTACTATCAGAATTTTCATAGACCTTTTACGATACGAGGGATGTTCTAAAGACACATTTTTTTTAAATGGAACCCCCTGTATATTTTTACATATTTGGATTCGCCTCGTGTTTCCGATTTCAAAAATATATAATTGTTATATGTTTATTTCAATAATAGCCGTAAAAACCATAAATTCATATTTTTATTCGTACCCACATACCTACCTATATTTTTTTCAAATAACTAATTAACAATAATTAACTGGCAGCACACGAACAACTTAATTAACCATTAACATAAAAATTAAAAGTAACTACAATACATTTTCAATGTGTGCGCCATTTTGTGCAATGCACAGCTGGTATCTCTTAATTAAATTCTGAATCACATTATTCAGTATATGCCGATTATCATTTAGGTACCGAATTTCTAGAACTAGTTGCTCTCGTATAATGTCTAATGTTAAATTGTCTTTCGCGTAAATTTTATTCTTCAAATGCGCCCACAAAAAGGTATCTAGGGGCGTTAGATCTGGACTTCTCGGTGGCCAACTAATTGTTCCATATTTTCCGATCCACTCCTGGTAATTTTCATTTAAATAATTACTGACATTTACAACGTTATGGCATGGCGCACCGTCTTGTTGCCAAATGATGTTCATAGTGATTCCTATGGGGAGATCGTCCAAAAAAATTTCAATTTCATGTCGCAAAAAAACCTAAATACCTTTCGCCATTTTAATTTCCTTCATAACAAAGTGGTCCAATTACTCTATTATTAATTATTCCGCACCAAACCTTTTAAAAAAATAAATTAAACTTTAGAACATACGATTATTACCATTTTACCTGAAGATTGTCGTCCTTGAAATTGAATTTCTTTATATTTATGGGAATTTTCAAACGACCAGTAGTGCATGTTTTTCGTATTGAAACATCCTGCACTTGTGAATGATGCCTCATCCGTCCACAGAATATTCTGAAAAATTGCTTCGTGGTTTTGCCTGTGAATTATTTGCTGACAAAATTGTAATCGCGAGATAGGATCTGCAGGTAACAGTTTTTGAACTGGCATTACACTATAAGGTTTACGTTTTTATTTTTTTAAAGTCTTTATTACTGAACCCTGGGAAACTTCATTTATTCGTGCGCAGTTTCGAGTTGAGTCATAGGGATTTTCTTCAAAATGTAACAATATTCTCAATTCCATTTCCACCGTTAAAATTGTAGCTTGAACATTTCTACTTGTATCAGTAAAATTTCTTGTGTTAAGGAATTTTTCTTCTGTTCTTTTAAATATTAATTTGGTGGGTTGTCGTCTGTTGGGAAACTTTCTTCCATAATGTCTTAAAGCTGCTGCAGCATTTCTGTTGTTTTCCAGATATGTGTTCTATATATCAAATTTTTCTGCCTAAGAATACCTCATATTTGTATTATAAATTCCCCTAACACGCGAACACTATTATAACAAAGCGTCGCTAATTGTTACAATCAATTGTTGTAACTGTCAAAAAAAGTTGTTTCAAATTTGTTTTCAATAGCAAAGCCCACTGTTTCTAAGCAAGAAATTTATGGTTTAATTTATGGCTAAAATATGAATTTATGGTTTTCACGGTTATTATTGAAATAAACATATAATAATTATACATTTTTGAAATCAGAAACACGAGGCGAATCCAAATATGTAAAAATA
Organism: Rhamnusium bicolor; assembly: GCA_029963845.1. Taxonomy (NCBI): domain Eukaryota; kingdom Metazoa; phylum Arthropoda; class Insecta; order Coleoptera; family Cerambycidae; genus Rhamnusium; species Rhamnusium bicolor. Next base: position 56,556 of record JANEYF010002289.1, read on the forward strand.
TACAGGGTATTCCATTTAAAAAAATGTAACATTAGAACATCCCTCGTATAGTAAAAGGTCTATGAAAATTCTGATAGCAGATCTGAAATCTGCAGAAAAAAATTACATAAAGCAGTATTTTGAATTTTTAAAATATCTCAAAATTTACGAAGATAAAGGGGGGTATCAAATTAGAATATTCACCCGGTACAAGTATCGGAATTGTCATTTACACAGTATAAAAAATAATAGTAAATTACACATACAATAAAATATATAAATAAATAAATAAACAATGTATAAATAATGTGTGTATATAAATATAAAATACATTATATAAACACATAACACACACCTCAAAAAAAGAAAAAGAAAAAAACATTATTAAAAATCATAAATAACAAGATACATCCCAGGAAATAAGGCCGGTGCCTTCATTATGCACCGTTAGCAGAGATAACCAGCAGCGACGAGCTAGTCTCAATTGTAAAAGACAAAGCACTTGTTTTATGACCGTGTTATTGTTAACAACTTAAAATAAAGTCATTTTTGTATTTCATTTTGTAATTTCTGTGTTTGTGAAAAAATTGTTCTTTTTTTAAAAAGTGAATTTTTAAAATCGAGAATAAAATTGGCGACGAGGATGGGATGGCAATAGGTCGTTTCTTTTCGCATCAAAGAAGATCGTGTTCTCCAGAACTTTAATTGCCGAACCTAGGGACAGCAGCAGATCCTTGCATAACCAAGAAATCGTGCATCCCGTTTAATAAACTACAGAAATTACCAGGAATACATCAGGGCTAGAAAGTATAATTGCAGACCGGTAAGTCTTCGTATTCCTTTCTTTTCCTTGATTTATTTCACATGTATGCTGAAACTAAGTCTGAAACTAGAATAAGTTAATTTAAGAGAATCTTTAAAAATATTTAAAAATCAAACGGAAAGCATTAAAAGTGAGATTATTAAATGAATTTTATATAAATAGATGGTCATCTATCCAAATTAATAGAATAAATAAGTTTTATAATACTAGTAAGTTCTAATACAATATTTTTGTATTGCTAATTTTAATATTGCTATTATTGATCAGTATCAATAATCAATATCTAGTAACTCATTTTAATAAATTTATTAAATTAAGCCAGCAATATATTGCATCTGCCAGGGCCGTACTTATTTTTATTTTATAACAAACTTTCTGAAATTTCATATATTACTATTGCATTATATTTTAACATTTTTATTGGTAAATTTGTTATTTTATTATACTGCTAATTTTATGATTGACCCCGACGTTGAAAGTTTAGCGTTAAGTTTTTCTGAAATAGGTATAGACCAAGATACATCAAATATGGCTCATAATCTATCAACTAGCCAATCTGTTAGCGTACCATCAATCGATGTAAAACCATTAGATCTTTTACCAGATTTTGATGGCGCTGCGCACAAACTTTATAAATTTATTACTTTAGCTGATGAAATTCTAGAAACCTATTGGGATCATAACAGGGGCGTGCGGTGAGTTTTGATACAGGGGAAGCAGTTTGTGATATAGGGTAATGGGTAGTGCGAAGCCCCGAACGAAGCGAGGCAAATTTTTTTTAAGAAAAGGGGCGTGGCTTCGGTATAATTATTTTAAAGCAAATGTCGAAAGCCGTAAAGTTATGATATCTAGAAAAGAAGTACACTTGTAGGACCTCCACTCCTCAATAAACATAAAACATAAAAACACCACAAAAATTAGACAACCCCCGATTCCAAAGCCGAAGCTGCACGGGCAAGGGTTACACTTATGAAAAAAACAACCATACCCACCGACACTGCCAGTGCCGATGGCGGGGATCAAACCCGCAGCGAAATAGAGAGTTTGTTCAGTCACACTTGTCATCGTGCACTCTCTAGCCAACTATAAATCAAGCCGGCTAGTTAAGTAGTTAACATGCACATACCTACCTATTTATAATGTAGTTTAATCCGCTTCTCCTTTTTTGCAAAGTCGGAAATAACTTCGTCGTAAAAGTTTGAATTTTGGGACATCTCCTTCACAAAGTCCCTTTCTATTGTCAACAGGGACAATTTTGAAAGCCGCTCTTCACTGGTTGAATTTCTTGAAAAAGTTTTTATTCTTTTTAAGGTCGAAAAACTGCGTTCAACAGAAGCACTAGTTGCAGGTATCGGCAACACTAACTTACACAATATCAACACTTTAGAATAGGCCTGATCCAAACTATTTTCTTTTATAAAGATATTCAGTTCGTTGGCGTTATGTTTCTGACTAATATCTTCTGTAGCATAAATAACTGAAAGTTCCAATCGTAACCCAACTATATCAAAAAAATTTCCGTAGTTATCACTCAATGACTGAAGTGCGTTTTGTAGAAACTGTTTATTTTTAAATTCATTAAAATTACACAATTCTAAAAATTGTATATCACTAAAATTTTTAAATCTATTATTTAGTTGCCAGTGATATTGTCCAAAATTTCGATAAAAAATCTTCGATATGAAATTCTACGATCCACTATAAATTCAGTTCGTATTCTTTTTCTTTGCGGCTCTAAACTGTCATTACTAGTTTTTTCCCAGAACTTTTCAAATTCATTTCTTTTGTTACAAATCAAATTTTTGAATTCTCCAATTTTCTTTACACAAAATCTAACGTCATTTGATTTAGTTTGCAAAATATTGAATAAATTGTCAATAAATGGGAATATTTTGGAGAAAATATTTAACAAAAAATTAAAATCAAATTCTCTTTTCAATGAATGTAAGTAACCTCTGGATCCATTCAAAGTCTCAGTGTCCCAATCATCTTTGCTTTGTAAAATATTTTCAAATAAATCAATTAGAAGCTGTAGATATTCAGATACAATTTGTACTAGCCTCCCATTGTAATTTTATCGTGTTGGAGCAATTCTGGGTAGTCTCTTCTGTACTTCCAAATCTAAAGCTCGTGTCCGTTTTGATGATTTTGAAAAATAGGCAGCCATTCCACCAATACTTGAAAAACATACTTTGCACTCTTTAAGGCACGCTGCAGATTGAGCAAGAACTAAATTTAATCGATGCGCAAAACAATGTACAAATATTGCATTCTGAAAAGTCTCTTTTACTTTGGCCTGCAGGCCCCCCAATTCACCAGCCATTACAGCGGCCCCATCATAACTTTGGGCGATAAGTTTAGCACCACACTGTAGATCATCGACTATATGACACACTATAGCATATAAAGCTGCAGCCGTTCTCTGCGTTGTTACGTCTAAAAATCCTAAAAAGCGCTCTTGGACTTTCCCATTTGGATTTATATATCGTACTACGATTGACAACTGACTAATATTCGTAATATCGTACATTTCTCTATTAAAGTACCTATAGCATGATTTAACTTTCGTTTTTAAAAGTTTTAAATCAGATGTTGGTCTCCCGTTTCTAATAATATCCAGTTTATCTTGAAACTAATATGTTGAAAATCCCTTTTTCAACAAATTGCACACCACACAAACGCAAATAATATTTTCCACAGTGCTAGGACCAGCTTCCATATTGAATAAGCAATTCTAAAACTGCTTATACGCGCACTAATGTTCAACGTTTTAAAAATCACTTGTCGCCACACCACAGGTTTAGAAACACCAAAAAAGTTTTTACAAATATAGCACAAAAGCTGAGAATAATACTAGGAAGATTAATATTAAGTATAATATTAAAATCTATAAAAGACGCATTAGATATCAAGATTATGAAGTGGGGATGGGATGCATTTCAAGAAGTTGCTTATATCAGTTATATCGAAGTCGCGCGAATTCGTGTTGGTTCGATTAATCGAGTGCGTCATCGTTACGGTTTTAGCGTGCAACATTATCTCAGCCGTTGAAATGCAGGGCCGTGTCTATTGAAATTGGGTAAAAGTAAATTTTAATGATTAATAATATGTGATAAATAATAATTAGGTTCTAATTATGTGTTTGTTTTTTAATAATCCCAAGGGAAGCACTGCTTCCCTTGCTGGACCGACCGCCCCTGGTTGTTATAAGTTTTTGAAAGCTTATCGATTATTGTTTGAATTTCGTGTAATTTGAGAATACTATGGTGTAACGTATTTAATTTCGCAAAAGTTATAGCATTTTCTATATCAGTGAGAAAATATATTAGTGAACTTAAATTGATTTCTATTTGGTCAAGAAGGTTTCTAAGTTTCATGCAGTGATCAAATTCGAAATTTAAGTGTTCAGTTTTCTTTAATAAATCTTTTACACTTTCTGAAATTATTTCTTGATTGTGTTCCAATGAAGAAATTGATTTATTGGAAAAGTTTATTAAGTCAATGTTTAATGAAATTTGTTTGTTATCCGAGTTTACAATTTTATCTTGATTTTCTGATAATGCCTTTATTGCATTGTCATATCTGACATCGTCGTCATGATCGAGATTACCTGAAATAAATTTTATGACTGAGCCCAGAGCGTTTATTAGGCCACGTTTTGAACGGGTCTCTTTAAAAGGATATTTGAAAGGATACACTGAAGCGAATTTTGTTTTAACTAAATTAATTTGATACAAAACATCATTTTTATGATTAGTAAAGGATTGTGCGTATTGTGGGTTTGATTCTGTTTCTAAGAGTTTGCAAAAATCATTATATTGATATATTATTTGGTTGATTTGTTTCCCTATTGGTGTAATGTCAAAATAGTGAATAAATTCGTGTGACGATTGTTTGATACGTGCTGTACCTAGATAAAAGGGAAGTATCCCTGGGTTTGTTTCAAGTGAAGTAATTCTAATCTCCTGGAGTTGAACTTCCTGGAGGGTTATCGTTAAGATGATCAGGGTCAGTTGGAGTAATGTCATCGTCTTTGTTAGGTTTCTTTGTGACGTCTGAAACAGATGTTTTAATTATTTTTCGTGGTCGCTTGATCTGTTGTTTATGTATCGTTATGTTCTTTTTTAGTTTAACTTTCTTACCTAAGTCTTTAATTGCAGTTTTAGGTGTAAATTTAGGTTTAGTTTTAGATCTATGGTTTTGTATTATTTCTAAATATACATCAGAGTCGGGGTTAATTTCACGACATTCTTCAAGTTTTTTATTTCGGTTTTCAATTAATTTTTCTTTGTTAGTTTTTAGCTGGTTATGAACTTTGTCGTACAGAGTTTCGACATTCTTTTTATGGTTTATGACATATTGAGCTTCAATATTGATTTCCTTACTTATGTCGAAAATATCTCGAGTTTTCAAATGCCCGGATATTAATTCGAATGGTTTTAATTTAGTGCTTGAATGAATTGTGTTATTATAACCGAATATCGCGTAATTTATAATGTCGGTTAATGGACTATTTTTATTTTCTAATCTTAAAATTCGGACGTGTTCGATTAAAGTGCTGTTGAATCTTTCGACTGGACTATTGCTGTTGGGGTGATAAGGTGTGGTGTAATGTAATTGTATTTTATGAAGTGAGGCTAAGTTTTGCAATACTTTTGTTTTAAATTCGGGACCATTATCTGTAGTTATTTGTCCAGGTATGCCATGGTGAGACATGAATTTTATTAGGTTATTTACAACTTCAATAGAGGTACCGTTATTTAGGTGATATGCCTGTCCGTATTTAGAAAAGGCGTCAATTATTACTAGGAATTTCTCATTATTTGTTGTCGTCAGCTTCGTTATTGTCCACGTTAACAATTATCGATTCGTTATCGGGTTCTTTAGATGTAGATGGAATTTCGTTGTCTATTATTAAAGGATGAATCTCTATGTGGGATAACGCGTGAAATTGATAAGAGTAATTTTGGTCTGAATTTTTATAACAAATTTTTAGTTTTGTGTAAGGAGAAACCAGTTCAGAATTTACAAAATCTATTTTAATATTTAAATTTTTGATTAGGTCAAATCCAAGAATTCCATCAAAGTATGTATGGAAATTAAATAGGTGAAATTTAACAGTACAGTCTTGTTTAAATTCCTCAAATAAGGGAATATCAGCGCATTCGTTTTGTTCGTATGTTTTTAGTGCAGTTGAAATTGAAAATTTGTTATTATACATTTTGTCTGGAAAATAACGTTTTGCAATCTCTGGTCTTAAGATAGAGACTGTAGCGCCCGTGTCTATTAAAAGTTTTAACGGTGGGTTTTTTGTTATAATATAATGTAGTTGTTTTTCTAAGTTGAAATTATTTAATTCAATTATGTTTCCTCTATCAAAGGCTGAGTTTCCTGAAAATTTTGTCTGTTCATCTGTCTGTTGCTCAAATAAGGCTGGACTGAAATATGTCTCAGTTTGTTCGGTAAGATTGGTATCGTCTAAGTAATAACTATTTTCAAACTGATTGTCATATTCGGGGTTATATTGATATTCGTCATAGTAGGGCGATTGGCCTTCGAAATCTATAGGAATATTTTGTTCTACGTTATTAATTTCTTCTACGGAGAAATTTGATCTTTGGGGTTGAAAATAATTTTGTCTATTAAATTGAGGTCTTTGCATGCTTACCATATTGTCAGTATTAGCACTCATTGGGGTAGGTTGGTTAGGATTTGAAATACGCGTATTAACACTCATTGGAGTAACTTGGTTCGTGGGCCTAAAATTACCTGTTGGCTTCCAAACGTTTACGTTATTTGGCTTTCCAAATACCTGAGCATTACTAAAGAATTTATGTCTGTGAGGGGGGTTGTCGAGGTTGAATTTGTATCGGGTTTCTAGGAAAGTTGTTTTGTCCCGGAAATTGTGAAGGAAATATCCGCGGTTGAAATTGTTGTGAGTGCTGTGTAAGTTGGGGATACCTAGGTGGTATCTGTCTTTGCGGGATTTGTCGATATTGATTACTATTAGTTTGTTGATTTTGTCTCGACATATACCTGAAGTTGTGATCTTCCGTTAAATATTTAAGAGCTTCAGCTAAATTGTTAGGTTTTTGAGACCTTAACATGGATTGAGCAGGTTCTTTTAATCCGACAATAAGAGTTCTAAGTGCTTGACAATTATAAGTATTAATTTTATTTATTTTTACAGAGGTATTTGCCTCGTGTAGATTAATGTAATTAGTTAGATGATTGAGAGTAGAAATCACTCTATAATAGTAAGTAATTATATCTTCGTTTGGCTTTTGAAGAATTTGTACTAAGTCAGACAAAAGTGCATTTTCGTCTCGTAAGTCACCAAATGTAGTTAATAAAGTATCTTTAATTTGTGGCCAAGTTTTCGCTCCTGAAACTGCCACTATTTCCTCCGCTCTACCTTTTAATTTAGATATTATAGAATTTAACAAAAATTTATTCCTAAGGGTTATTACATTATTATGATCCAGGGGCAGTGCATCCCTTGGGATTATTAAAAAACAAACACATAATTAGAACCTAATTATTATTTATCACATATTATTAATCATTAAAATTTACTTTTACCCAATTTCAATAGACACGGCCCTGCATTTCAACAGCTGAGATAATGTTGCACGCTAAAACCGTAACGATGACGCACTCGATTAATCGAACCAACACGAATTCGCGCGACTTCGATATAACTGATATAAGCAACTTCTTGAAATGCATCCCATCCCCACTTCATAATCTTGATATCTAATGCGTCTTTTATAGATTTTAATATCGATTTTAATATTATACTTAATATTAATCTTCCTAGTATTATTCTCAGCTTTTGTGCTATATTTGTAAAAACTTTTTTGGTGTTTCTAAACCTGTGGTGTGGCGACAAGTGATTTTTAAAACGTTGAACATTAGTGCGCGTATAAGCAGTTTTAGAATTGCTTATTCAATATGGAAGCTGGTCCTAGCACTGTGGAAAATATTATTTGCGTTTGTGTGGTGTGCAATTTGTTGAAAAAGGGATTTTCAACATATTAGTTTCAAGATAAACTGGATATTATTAGAAACGGGAGACCAACATCTGATTTAAAACTTTTAAAAACGAAAGTTAAATCATGCTATAGGTACTTTAATAGAGAAATGTACGATATTACGAATATTAGTCAGTTGTCAATCGTAGTACGATATATAAATTCAAATGGGAAAGTCCAAGAGCGCTTTTTAGGATTTTTAGACGTAACAACGCAGAGAACGGCTGCAGCTTTATATGCTATAGTGTGTCATATAGTCGATGATCTACAGTGTGGTGCTAAACTTATCGCCCAAAGTTATGATGGGGCCGCTGTAATGGCTGGTGAATTGGGGGGGCCTGCAGGCCAAAGTAAAAGAGACTTTTCAGAATGCAATATTTGTACATTGTTTTGCGCATCGATTAAATTTAGTTCTTGCTCAATCTGCAGCGTGCCTTAAAGAGTGCAAAGTATGTTTTTCAAGTATTGGTGGAATGGCTGCCTATTTTTCAAAATCATCAAAACGGACACGAGCTTTAGATTTGGAAGTACAGAAGAGACTACCCAGAATTGCTCCAACACGATAAAATTACAATGGGAGGCTAGTACAAACTGTATCTGAATATCTACAGCTTCTAATTGATTTATTTGAAAATATTTTACAAAGCAAAGATGATTGGGACACTGAGACTTTGAATGGATCCAGAGGTTACTTAGATTCATTGAAAAGAGAATTTGATTTTAATTTTTTGTTAAATATTTTCTCCGAAATATTCCCATTTACTGACAATTTATTCAATATTTTGCAAACTAAATCAAATGACGTTAGATTTTGTGTAAAGAAAATTGGAGAATTCAAAAATTTGATTTGTAACAAAAGAAATGAATTTGAAAAGTTCTGGGAAAAAACTAGTAATGACAGTTTAGAGCCGCAAAGAAAAAGAATACGAACTGAATTTATAGTGGATCGTAGAATTTCATATCGAAGATTTTTTATCGAAATTTTGGACAATATCACTGGCAACTAAATAATAGATTTAAAAATTTTAGTGATATACAATTTTTAGAATTGTGTAATTTTAATGAATTTAAAAATAAACAGTTTCTACAAAACGCACTTCAGTCATTGAGTGATAACTACGGAAATTTTTTTGATATAGTTGGGTTACGATTGGAACTTTCAGTTATTTATGCTACAGAAGATATTAGTCAGAAACATAACGCCAACGAACTGAATATCTTTATAAAAGAAAATAGTTTGGATCAGGCCTATTCTAAAGTGTTGATATTGTGTAAGTTAGTGTTGCCGATACCTGCAACTAGTGCTTCTGTTGAACGCAGTTTTTCGACCTTAAAAAGAATAAAAACTTTTTCAAGAAATTCAACCAGTGAAGAGCGGCTTTCAAAATTGTCCCTGTTGACAATAGAAAGGGACTTTGTGAAGGAGATGTCCCAAAATTCAAACTTTTACGACGAAGTTATTTCCGACTTTGCAAAAAAGGAGAGGCGGATTAAACTACATTATAAATAGGTAGGTATGTGCATGTTAATTACTTAACTAGCCGGCTTGATTTATAGTTGGCTAGAGAGTGCACGATGACAAGTGTGACTGAACAAACTCTCTATTTCGCTGCGGGTTTGATCCCCGCCATCGGCACTGGCAGTGTCGGTGGGTATGGTTGTTTTTTTTCATAAGTGTAACCCTCGCCCGTGCAGCTTCGGCTTTGGAATCGGGGGTTGTCTAATTTTTGTGGTGTTTTTATGTTTTATGTTTATTGAGGAGTGGAGGTCCTACAAGTGTACTTCTTTTCTAGATATCATAACTTTACGGCTTTCGACATTTGCTTTAAAATAATTATACCGAAGCCACGCCCCTTTTCTTAAAAAAATTTGCCTCGCTTCGTTCGGGGCTTCGCACTACCCATTACCCTATATCACAAACTAATTCCCCTGTATCAAAACTCACCGCACGCCCCTGATAACAACAAACAATTAATATTTCATGAAGAACAAGACATATAATTATTACAATTTAATCAAAGTAAAGTCATATTACTCTAATGCAAGACTAGTTTTCCCTTTAGAAATCCCTATCATAAACCCTAAACCTTTCAATTATTATCATCTCTACTCAATCCCTACATCAAACTTTACCACTCTCATACCAGATAATCCTTACCTTGCTACATACGAAGGCGTATATCAATATCAAGCACAAGAATGTCAATACATCAGTTCAATCTATTATTGCGAGGACACCCAACTATATCAGCTCAATCAACAACAGGATTGCATAACAGCTATATTAAACTCCAGTGCTAAAACAAAGTGTCGATATACAAAACTTTCCATAAACTCTAATATCGTTGAACAAATAAATGCGAAGTATTATATCTTAATATTTCAAAGTGAAAGTGAAATTTAAATAAACTGCAATAAAAAAGACATCATAAACCTTAAAAACACTCATTTAATAGAACTACCTTTAGGATGTTCGTTTACTCATAATTTTATACACTTTGTAAACGAAAAAGGCTATACAGACAGTGAACCCTTACTATTACCTCGAATTAGTGTACCAAAATTTGAAAGTCAACCAGAAAACACTTTGGAAATAAAATTAACAAAAATTCCGTTAGACAAATTGGCAAGAATTAAAAATAACCAACATGAACTTGTAATAAATCACAATTTTAAAGAATATCCAAATATTCATTATGTAACAATTCTATTAGTTATAATTTCAATCATTATCATAATACTTTTGTATAAGTGCCTCCAGAGATATCATTATTGTAAAAAAGTTGTCATCAAGAAAGAAGAGAAAATTACAGACACCCAAGAAGACGGAGAAGTCAAATTCCAAATGAAAATTCTTCCCCATAATTTTCATTCTTGTTAGGGGAGGAGATACATCCCAGGAAATAAGGCCGGTGCCTTCATTATGCACCGTCAGCAGAGATAACCAGCAGCGACGAGCTAGTCTCAATTGTAAAAGACAAAGCACTTGTTTTATGACCGTGTTATTGTTAACAACTTAAAATAAAGTCATTTTTGTATTTCATTTTGTAATTTCTGTGTTTGTGAAAAAATTGTTCTTTTTTTAAAAAGTGAATTTTTAAAATCGAGAATAAAATTAACACAATATTACTATAAATATTAAGGAAGCACTCTGGCATGTAATAAAAACTCCTCATAACTGTAGGGACAAACTTCGAGTAGATAGCGTTTTAAATACTTTTTTAAATGAAAAAATATTAGAAATAAATTTTATCTCCGGAAGAACCACATTAAAAACCTGCACTGCTCTATAGTATACGCCCTTCTCGAAGGCTGAAGTTCGGTGATGTGGAATACTCAGTGCGTTAGAGTTCCGTGTTTGCATCGTCATGCCATTATACGTATCTCCATTTGTCACAAATGTATCAGTATTCTTTTTGACAAAATCAGCAAGTATATGTACAAAGTAGGTAATGTCATCAACTCCAACTTTTTAAATAATGGTTTGCTATGTTCTCTGTTACTCACCCTGCGCATACATACATCTTATAATATATTTCTGAGCAGTTAATTTCTGGCATGGGGACTAGACCCCCAAAATATTAAACCATAACTTGTATAGATTGAACATGAGCGAAATAATAAATTCTCAACACAATAATATCAATAGAAAATCGAATATTTCGTATAGAGTAACATATTTTGCTAGGTTTAGATGCTATTGACATGGTGTTATTCAAATGAAAGCTTTGAGTCTACCTCAACACCCAGAAATGTTGTGTTGTTTGTAACAGGAATAAATCTCCCTTGCAACCTAATGTAGATATTTGAGTCAGGGGGTTTATTACTAAACTGAATAAGTACTGTTTTTGTATCAATAAGGACAAGTGAATTATTTCGGCACCATTTACTCATCTTATCGACCACTGATAATCCTATATACATATGACAGTATTTATTTGACTGGTCGATATAACACAGGAGGTATCATCAGTAAATTGACTGATAGAATTTAAATGCAAGCATTGTGGTAGGTCGTTGACATACAGTAGGAATAATAGTGGCCCTAAGACAGATCTTTGAGGTACTCCTGTAATTAACTGTCTAGGTTTAGAATAGACGGTGGTAATTTTATTATTCTCTCTCACATAGACGCATACTCTCAGGGTTCTGTTAGCAAGATATGATCTAAAGAAATTTAATGCTATACCTCTAACACCATTGTACTCTAATTTGAAAAGCAGCAGCTCATGGTTAAGTGTATCAAACGATTTCGACAAATCAAAATAAATACCCGCCACACATTTACCTTTATCCAAACATCCATTAATATAATTAAGACTTTTTTCTAATACTGTAGAGAAAACGAAACGAAACCGGCCTATAATTTTTTGCTACTAATTTGGACCCTTTTTTAAAGACAGGTATAACTTTGGCAAGCTTCCATTCATCTGGGAAGAAACCTTTTGAAAAATAGTCATTGATGATTAACGCTGACGTTTCAGAAATTCTATGAGCAATTAATTTTTTATAGAGAACAAGGTATCATCAATTCCAGCTGACTGCTTGTTCGGTAAATTCAAGATAATGCTCACAATTTCTTTACTGTTTATGGGTGTTAAAAAAACTATCTGTAAGTGATCAATTGCAAAAAAAATTTGATGTTACTTGGTATATGTTGCCTGGAGTTGTAATAAGTTCCTTCATAAATGATTCCGCATTTCGGATTGGTCCTCAACCAAATTCCCATCATCAATCAGATTTATTATTGCCGGTTCCCTATTATTACCCCTTACGTCATTAATTATCTGCCATACCGCACTGGATTTATTATGACGTCATAATTTTAGCATTATTATAACTCGACCGATTTATCGTATTGCTGCTTACGTTCTTTAATAGATCTAATAGATCTGGATTTTTTCTTATAATGCAGTGGCGGCTCGTGGTTAATTTTATAGGGGGGCACACATTTAACATTTTGAAATTGTATATTAAAATTAACTTACCAGAGAACCATTCACAATATTCTTTGTTCTCAAAATCGTGTGCTGCTTAAAAAATAAGCAAAAATTTGCAAAGGTGTCCTCCCACTTTAAGATCTAGTACATAAACAGTTATGAAACATTTTTTGTAAAATGATGACCTCTAATTTTAATGTAAGTTTCTGAAATTGCCCTTATAATTTCAATAATATGATTGGTACTATTAGGGAAATTACTCGGGAAATTATCCAATTGGTGAATTTCTAAATCATTAAAAATATTTGAATTTTGAAACTTTTTTTAAAACACTACACATAATTTTAATTTTTAGCTTCAAATCTTTAAATATTTTTTTCAGTTTTAAAATGTCTTAAATGTTTTTCTGTTTCCTTACATATTTGTATGACATCAGATGACGGATAAATAAGACCACCGCGGTCTTTTACAAATATTAGTTCATGGAAATTTTCCCTGTTTATTGAAAATAAAGCGTTTATACATTCTTCACATTTTAACGATTTTAAAATTGATTTTACCACAAAGCCACTATACACCATAATATATTCGTTGTACTCCGACAACTCCAAAGAAAAATTAAAGTTATATTCAGTTTCAGATATATCATGGGCTCTAAATTTATTGCAAGTTAAATTTATTTTGTCTGTTGCAGAACTACAATTTAAAATAGAAATATTTTCCAAAGGAATGCAATTTCCAGAGAATGTTTCTTTAATTTGCATATGAATCAACAATTTTTTATATGCAGATTTAAATTGGCGGCTAGTTGGATTATTATTCCATCCCCCATGCTGTCTGATATTACAGAAAAAAAGACAGACTATTTAAAATAAGTTACTTTACACATAAGATTAAATATTCTTCCTAATAAAATATTAAGTAAGTATTTTAATTTTTATTATGTAGTAAAATAAATATAGTAAAATCCGTATGAAAATATTCGAGGTATTTTTTTTAAATCAAATGTATTATAATAACATGCATAAAAATAAATATAATAAAATTCGTATAAAAAAATGGCATTAAAATACCATTTTATACAAATGTCGACTTAGTTTTATGTTTGTAAACCACCGAGTTGTAAACTAAATAATTTGACACAATTTACTACTCCAGTCCTGCAAACATGCTGAGCGCAGGTACACATGGCGTAGGCAGATTGTTTAAAATTTAAATTAAATAACAAATAACTCGTAATTACTACTTACTGAAAAAACGAAAAATTTTCATTTACACTGGTACCGGTGTCACTTCGGTTAGGACACACTTCAACAACACATTTACCCTTTATTACATACAAATATCTCATTAACAATAGATCTTTACAGCTCGATTGCATAAATCATACTGATCGCCATGCGACTGCTAGGCACCGGCCAGGCTCCGCGGTGGCTTCGTGCCTTGGTTCCTTGCAACAAGTCTATGTGGTCTGTGGGTGTACACAAGTGAACTGTGCCCGCATTAGAGCATAAGGGGGGGTCGTTGCCATAGCAATGCCGTAAACAAAATCTAGCCTGATGCAGAAACATGACGCGATCTCCGTACACAACTCATCTTGTGCCCTTTGGGAAGTAGATATTGGCAAACTCAAGTTGTAACGCAGCGATAGCGTCGGAAATTAGTTTTGGGGTTTATTATGTTGATAAAAATGTTAAAATGGATAAAAATAAATAGAAATTAGAAATGGACTAATTAACTAGCTAAGTTGAATTTGCTTTGGGGGGCACGTGCTCCTGTGCCCCTTAGGAGCAGCCGCCACTGTTTTAATGTATAAACGATGCAGATCTCTTAAGTCGTCACCCATTTTTATTATCTCTGGTGTGATCCTTACTTTAATATTCTTTAGAGGAAAAAGCAATGTGAAAGTAATACCTAAATGTTCTGATAAAGTTAGAAACTGCTGAATCGGGAGTAAATCTTCCTATATTCTCCCAGGATTCTTTCTCAATTAATACTTGAAATTATTGTTTATTATGAATGTTAAATGTACATTTGATTGAACTAATATAGCTGGTTCCCTTGGATGGTAACCTTATGTGTATTAGCTGACTTAAATGGTCGGAGACATGAGCGTTGACATTGAGGATATACCATATCTGGTAGGTGAATAAATGTGTTTTTTTAAGTTCAAATAAATCAAGAACTTGGCATAACTTTAGTGAGTCATTTGAGTGGACTAGAAGGTTAATGTTAAAATCACCACATACTACAATGTCTGTTCTATTTATATGTTAATTCCAAAAGGCTGTATAAATTATTAAAGAATAAGTCTAAGTCTCCTATAGGAGAGCGATATACACATATTACATAAATTACAGTATTGTTATAGAATATTTTACTACTACAGTACTCAAAATCTTTTTCAATTGTTGGTATGTCTATAATATTAATGTCAGATTTTAAGGATTGCCAGACAAAAATGCAAACTCCCCCCCCCCATTAGAGTTATTGCGACAGTACTGACTCGTTAATACTAAATAATGTTACTGTTGTAATAATTATGTTTGTATGTGATTATTATTTTAGATTTATATTTTTAAATGAGAGATATTTATTATTTGCAAAATCGTTAGTTCCAGCTACCATGATAATCCTAGTATTTTATTTGCATCGATGATTAGTTCACTTGATCACATTTGATCTGGTTAGAAGTGACCTGCACGAGTCGCAAATAAAACATGCAGCAGCCTCGAATGTCGGGTGCGCACATGATTCTAAACAATAACCGTGGGACGCGCATGCGTATTTGGGAGGTACTCGTTAATTTTATGATGTTTATGTTTTATCGATTTTACCAGAGACGTATAAGTGTAATATGCGTCTCTGGTTTTACGTACGTTCTTATAAAAATTCCTAAAAAAAATGAGAACAGATGATCCAGAAACCAACTTGACATTTTCCTTTCCTAAGACCTTGATTATTTTATGTTATGAAATATAGTAATTGCAAAAACAATATTTTTTTATAAAAAAATATGCAAATTTATGTTGCGACATGCAACATAAATGTATACGGTCAACCGTTTGCCACTATTCTTACCCCACTACATTACTGATCTAAAGATCACATGTGATTCTTTCATTCGGGTGGAGCAGCATTGACAAGGGGGGAACTGACTTGGTCACTTTTGACTTCAGATCAGTTGTAAATAAAACATGTAAACAGGTGACTTAATTGATCCAGATCAGAAGTGACCTGATCCACACTGCAAATAAAATACTACTAATGTAGTCGACTAATGTATAATTTTTTGCTAAGGACGCAATGTTTTCTATAACACCCTTAAAACTGGTTCCTTGTTTTGTAATTTAATGTAACATCATCTTATTCAAATTCATCACCTAATATCATTATTTTGTGAGCTTCCATAAGACGTTTGGGTTAAAAAAAAATCAAATTCACTGAATTTTGATCTCCGATCATTTTTGTTAGATTAAATTGTATTTGTTTTATTTTACAGAATCTTGAATATCGTCGGCACCCTATTATGTGTGAAAATTGTTGGGAAAGTTTGAAAATGTCATACAGTTTTCTTATGGGCTGTGTGCGAAATAAACACCAAATATCACAGCTTTGCAAGGAACATAACTATACCTCAGCTTGTGAAAATAATGTTATAAATATAAGGGATGCAACTTTAAATCAAAAATATGTAAGAAATAATGTCAGTGAAAAACATGCTCTTATAGAGAACATTTTTTTCTGGAATACAAATTGAAGTGGAAGAAGCAATTATTAAACATGAAATTAAGGAAGAAACTGATAGTATTGTAGAAAAAGATCAGTATTTAAATAGTGCACTTGTTGATGTAAAAGATAATCAAAATGAAACTGAAAATACTACTCCAACTTTAAATAATCATGACATGATAGAAACATCTGACTTTGAAGGAAACATTGACTGTTTAAAAGTGAAAGATTGTGATATGTCGTTATCATTAGAACAAATTAAAAATTCTGGAGAAAATACAATTTCTCAGCATTTTTACACAGAAGGGCATACTCTTAAAGAAGATGAGAATAGTAATATTATAGAAAAAACTAAGGTCGATTGGCCAAATAATTTCAAAAAAAGTTTTGTATATACAGTTAGAGAGATTAGTTTTCAAACACAGTGAAAAGAAGTAGGTAACATTTTTTTTTAAGAAGCTTTTTTAAATTCGATAGTTTTTTTCGTATTACTTACCACATTATGATTTGTTTAGCATAAGTATAATTTAAGTTATTTTTTATCCTTTTGTCGCGGACAACCAATGCATATGTTGCTAGATTTTTCAATCTGTTCGTGATTGTCTGACATGTGTTTTCAGTTATTTTACCATTATTATAGATGATATATATTGATTTTGAATGATTTGCTGGATGCCGTGCATCAAATAATGGTGACGTTGCTGTCTCATAAAACTTCGACTGCCCACCCACATATCCCTTCTTTACAACCATCTTCGTTATACATGACAATTTACTTAGATTTTTTAAAACTTGCAAATTATTATATTTGGATTGGTCATTGCGAAGATTATAATTTGTACCTGCATTTTTATGAGAAAATATTTGCGCAACTACCGCAGCAATTAGCAACTGATGGAGAACATCCTGTAGGATTCACCGATGTAGATTTAAGAACTAATATTAACCTTAACGCCAAGACTAACCACTAATCTAAAGCAACAAGTCTTGGCTAGAATGGACGCAGTCATCATTCCAGCCAACTTTCAGAAGATGTAGACATCTGTCAGTAAAGAAAACGTTGAAGAGTTCAACAAGCGCTTGTTAGAATGCTTGTTGGTACTAAGAACTTCGCCACCGTGAGCCCAGATGGCATTAACAACTGGTGTTGGAAGATATTTCCTTCCTTTCACCATCGCCTGTCCCGAGTTTTCAACTGAACAAGGGGTAAGCAGATTCCGTGCTAGGAATAAGCACGTGATTTTCATCATGTCATGACATAACTCGAAGTGAGTGTGTAATATTGAAGCCGTATAGTACGATAATTTTCGTGTGTGCGTGACTAAAAATATTCCGTGCTTGAGCATGCGTGACGTAATTTT
This sequence comes from Rhamnusium bicolor, assembly GCA_029963845.1. Classification (NCBI taxonomy): domain Eukaryota; kingdom Metazoa; phylum Arthropoda; class Insecta; order Coleoptera; family Cerambycidae; genus Rhamnusium; species Rhamnusium bicolor. The sequence goes on from JANEYF010002289.1 coordinate 74,425, forward strand.
CATCGTGTAACATATTGTAGCGCGCGCAGTCTCGCATACTCGCTCTCAAATTACGTGATCGATAATATGATCCATATGCAATGATTTTTTTTCCGTTAAAACTTATGTTGCGATTGCGAATTCTGGTGTAGATGTTTATTTTATTATTTATGTGGAATAAACTTAAGAGAATTTTTCATTACGGTTCGTGCGTGACTGAAACTTTTATATTTAGTGAGTGTGTGCGTGTGCAAAATTTTGAGTGTCGTGAGCATGCGTGAGTGTACTTCAACATGTATGCTTTAATGCGTGAGTGTGCGTGAACAAAATCTTGAATGTCGTGAACATGCGTGAACGTGAGTGAAAAATTACTCACGCGTTTATCTATTCTGGACTGATTTGTTGAGGGACTCACTGTACTTATCCCCAAAAAGGGTGATCTTTTCAATCCGAGAAATTATAGGCCAATCACTTGCCTCGGCTCCTGCTACAAGATATTGCAGTACCAGCCCCACTGGTGAGATGCATCGAACAGTTGCTGCCTCTCTAGAGATCTACTTCATCATAACATCTGGTGGCATATAGATGGGGGAATTTTCCAGGGTTATTCCCTGAGCCCCCTTCAGCTCTGTATTCCACTGCTGCCGTTATCTGTGGAGTTCCGCCTAACCTACGGGTACAAATACGGCCCCCCAGCGACTGGAGACATAACGTCACACATCTGTTTTATATGGATGACCTTAAACTTTATGCTTGTCTGAGAGAACTTCAAAACGCTTCTAGGGTGGTCGAAGAGTACACATGGGCTATTGGTATGGAATTAGAGTTGGATAAATGTCCAGTTGTCGACCTCAAGAGAGGACGATGTGGGAAAGACTCTAAAGAAGCACACCTTGCAGATGGAGGAAGCATCCTACAATATCTGAATGCCGTAGAAACCTATATATACCTGGGTACTTAATGCAAATAAAGGATTATCTCCACAGCACAGAGTCGACAAAAGATTTGGTCCTCTGATTTTTCTGGGAAGAATAAGGTGTCTGTGACTAACATGCTTGCCGTTTCGGTTCTGCTCTACTCCCTTGGAGCAGTGAAGTGGACGGTAGACGAGCTGCGCTAAATAGACAGCGATACCTATAAGATGGTAAATATTCATAGTACATACATAGATCGTCCGTTCCTTGTGTGTACCTCCCACGTCAACAGATGTCCGAGAACTTTTGAGCCTGGAATGTATGCGTGGTAGAGTAGTATTGAGTAAGGCATGTAACATACTCAGAAGCTCAGATCCGCTCTTACGGTTTGTAAAACATAAAACTGTAGGAGTGTAAAATTCGGACCAGTAACCTCATTCCTAAACATCAGCTGTGAGCCCTCAAGACTAACCGTGACCCTTCATTCCAGTTCCAACAAACCGAGAACAGACCTCTCACAAACAACTCCAATCGTTTAGGGGTCAGCAACAGATTGGAGTAATCTTACTGGATGGACATAAAGACGACAATACACGCAACATATATGGAGGTTTTAAGGAGTACATGGCGTGGTTACATAAAATCTGGTCTGTTATGTATTCTGAGCACCACGTCTTTGAATAACCTCATAGGCCCTTCCTGTGAACAGGTTACATAAGGGCACCCCATCAGCTGAATAAAATGTCAGCTGCACTGCCATTCTGTCTATTAAACACTGACGGGAACTTCTGATAGGGTATACCGAAGTTAACTTAAGGATGGGGGTTAACCTTAACACCAGGGCCACCCTAAAGTCCAAGACCTGGCAAGAATGGGCGTGGTCATAGAAAAGGAACTTTTGGAACAACTCAATTGTGCTGTGTATACCACTGTGAAGCAACCTCCCTCGCGAGAGGCTAGGTTATCTTAGGTTAGGTTTTTCTGAGTTGGTCCTTCTGTATCCTCCACTGCGGCCATCAGCAGGGCTATTGTGACACTCCTAATTGTATTTCACCCAATAAGTTCAGTATCATAGTTAAACCGATAACTTTGTTGGGAGGTGAGAGTGTGTCCAAATCCTTTGGCAGCAGCTGCCCTTTGCCAAATATTGAGAACTGAATCCTTCCCACGGGGGGACAGGTATATAAGACGTGGTCTGCATTCTTATCATCCTCCAGGTATAGGCGGTATGGCGTTTTCTGCTAGGCCGAGTTTATGTAGATAATAGTTTAGTTGGCAGTGCCCACCAGTATATAGGTGGGCACTGCTGTTAGGGTTTTCAGGTTTGCCCTGTTTAACTCTAAAAGTTACTTAGCCCTTGATTTCAAAGGGTATTTTATATACGCCTTTGAATTAACTAATTCTGGTAATTCTTACCGATAGTGGAGACCTTTCCTTTCGGCCCAGTTTAAGATAGTCATCTTGGCAGTACTTGATGATATTCCAAGTATCGGTTCTGGTCTGGTGATTCGTGATCCCGCTCCTTCTTTGACCAGAATGGCCCGGTATCCAGACCAGTCAGTTTGTTGTTTTTGCTCAAATGATTTAGAGCCTTCTGACAGTTCCATACCGTTTTGGAGTTATACCAGTAAGAGTCAAGAGCTTTTAGAGCTACTTGGCTATCTGAGAACATTTTTATTGATCTATGTGCAGGATACATATATTCCAGCCTTCGCACACATAGTTCAGTGGCATGAACCTACATTAACCCTTTCATTGCGGCAGCGGATTCAACCGACTATACTGCCGTGCGGCTGCGGACACACTATGCGTGTTCAAACGTTTCCCGCATTGTACCGAGAGTGAATTAATACGGTTCCCGCAATCCCGCATTATTTCTACGATACCATAAGCCATAAGAAACGCAAATTCTTGACAGGTAAGTAGGTGTTTTGTAAACAAAAGTTAAAATCACGTTATTCACATAAAAAATGTATATTCATATAAACAAAAGATAAAATATTTTCATAAATAAAAAATTAAAATCTCATCATATAAAAAATGTATATATAAATAATATATGTATAATAAAAATAAATAAGATATTCCTCTGAACAATGAAGAACGTAAGTTTCATAAACAATAAATTGAAATCATAAAGTTCTTGCTCACTTAACTTTTCATGGGACATTTTAAACACTATTCTTTTCAAAAATCGGAATAACATTAATAGAACTGATTAATACTGTTCCTCTACTAGACGATTTTGATTACCGCCATCTAGCGCTGGGGTTAAAATTATTGTAATAAACTAAAGTTAGATATTCTATGAACATAATATAATGTGCGTATTCGTCCGTTTCTCGCAATTAACCATGACTCCGGCCTCGCGTACATATACGGTTCCCGCGTAGTGATCACGAAATTTTCTGCGGATTTATACGGTTCCCGCAATTAAAAGGTTAAGGACTGACTCCTCCAATATGACGATTGCCAGTATTACATCTTACACATTTATATCCATTTACATTCTCGTTGATATCTTCTATTTTGACACAGAATACATAAAATTCTTAAATAACCATAAGAGCAAAACTAAAACCTAATCATAATCATAATATTCACATAAGCATCTTAAATATGAAGACATAATTCATATACTTTTCCCCACATAACTATGGCTAAAAATTCGTAACATAAGTAACATAATAAGTGCCTAAGCAACATAATGAACATAAGTATCTAGCTTATACATAACACCTAATTATACAAATGAATTATTGTAATACCAATGTTCCATAATAAAACATGAGTACATAACATAACAACATAATAGGACCCATGAGACATAAGGTAAGTAGCATAAATCTGTGTAAATACAGCATAAAACATAAATTAGGTAAGTAACAATAACTTGTAAAACTTTCCCCCCTAATCACAACTCTTTTTTTTTTTTTTTTTTTGAATTGTAAGGTTTGATTCGTGATGCATCTAATATACCATCATAACGAATTTGAGTATTTTGGAACCCGATAATATCTGTAACTGCATAACGATTATTCGGTAAGACAGTTTTTATTACATAAGGCCCTTTATATTTTGGAATTAATTTCTTACTAACCCCTATTGTAGTATCAGTGTTTGTGACCATAACATATTCTCCTTATGATACGAATGTGGAGGTTTGTGTTTTCTGTCATAATAGGCTTTACCTTCATCTTGTGATTTCTGAATTCTTTCCGCTGCCCTTTCCCTACTCTCTATTAAAGACTCAGCAGATGTGTGACCTAAAGATTTTAATATTTCCCTTAAATTATCCCTTACTTTTCCTACTTTATTCCTTCCGAACAACAATTTAGCTGGTGTTTCTCCTGTTGAGCGGTTTACTGTATTATTAAAACAAAATTCTACCTAATTCAAAACTTCGTCCCAATAAGTCTATTTTCCACTTATAACTTTACTAAGTGTTTTAGCATTAGTGTCTGTTCAAATGTATTCCCCTCTAAAATAAAAATATTTGGTATACGCCTAAGAACGTCTACATGTCTCATACGCGTATTTGATCTTTGTTCGATTTTATAATCATAGTTTTGTAATAATAAACTCCAACGCATTATTCTCGGCACAATATCTTTCTTTGTTAAAGTTAACCTAAAGCTGTCACAATCTGTTACAATTTTAAACGGGATACCCTGTAAGTAGACATGAAACCTTTTTTAGTGCCTTGACCGCTGACAATGTTTCAAGTTAAAAGCTGTGGTATTTTGTTTCACATTGGGTAGTACGCTGGCTAAAATAAAATACTGGATGAAATATACCATCAGACTGTTTTTGCAACAAAATCGCTCCAAAACCTAATGCACTGGCGTCACAGTGTAACTCTGTTTCTGCAAATGGAGAGTAAAGTAACAAAATGGGTTTTGATATAAGTTTCGATCTTAAAGTTCAAATGATTTAATCTGTTCAGCTCCGAATTCAAATTTTGTATTCTTTTTAACTAGGTCATATAGAGGTTTTGCCAGTAAAGAAAAGTTTTTTATGAATCTGCGGAAATAGCTACATAACCCTACAAAACTATGTACTTATTTCGTGTTTGTTGGAACCGGATAATTCTTTATTGCTTCCACGTTTTCACCATTTGGCCTAATACCGTCCTTATCTACTGTATAACCTAATAAATCTATTTTATTCATCAAAAATGAGCATTTGTCTAACCGTAATTCAAGTAGATTTTGCTTTACCCTATCTAACACCTGTCTTAATATCGAGATATTTTCATCAACTGTTTGGGTAGCTATAAGAATGTCATCTAAATATATTAAAACTTGCCTATTTTTTTATGAGATCGCTAAATATTTTGTTATAAACCGGGTAAATGTCGCTGGACTTAAATTCAACCCAAAAGGCATTCTGCAAAATTCGATTTGTCCCGATGGAGTAATGAATGAAGTGTATTTTATTGAATCACTTGCCATTTTTACATGATAAAAGGCATTTTTCAGAGTTTTGAAAAGTAGTTTTTACCCCTAAGTGCATCTAAATGGTCCTCAATCAGTGGTAATGGAAATTTATCTCTGACAACAAATTTATTTAAAGTTCTATAATCAACGCACATTCGGTATTCCCCAGATTTCTTTTGCCTCAAAACAATCGTTAAGCTGTACGGTGAACTACTACTCTCTCGAATAACTCCCTTCTCTAACAACTCTGATAATATTTTATCTAACGCTAACTTTTCACAGTATGACAATCTTCTTGGCCTAACTGAAAACGGTGTATGACCTGTTAATATCAGGCTCATTTCAAATTTTGTTTCAGGTTCATCAGGACTAACTGCATTTACATAGTGATCATTAAAAATTATGTTCACTTTTTGTACTATATTAAAAGGTAAGTCTTTATTAATATTGAGTTCATTCGGTTCAGTTATATCATTAATTAAAAGTATTTGACTTAAAAAATTAACATTATCGGTTTCCACTAATCACTACTCATCTAGGCTAATAATTTGTACTTTATTTTCAGAAAACACAAGTTTAAAAAAATTTGAGTGGGACATAAAATCTCTGCCTAAAAGACAGTTTGATATTATCGAATTCCTATCTACTACATAAAATGAAATATCACAAAAAGTGCTGTTATTCATAACTAATTGTTCATTAAATATACCAATAATTTGTAATTTGGAATTATTAATCCCAGCTAAATACCTATGATGCCTTACGGGCTCTATTAAATGTGATGTGGTAAGGTTTCGAGAATAATAGATATAGGACTACCAGAATCTAACATGCAATCAAGTGAAATACCTAACTTTCTAAAATGTGACTTGTCAGTATATGGTGGAAGTAACTCCGGCAGTGGATCAGGTTCGACCAACATCATCGTTGAATCTGGGTCCGCTGATGTACTGCTACTTGGCCTCTTCTTGTTCGGACAGTCCCTTATTTGGTGTGAAGTTGAACCACATTCAAAACAACTGCCTGGTGCTCGTTTCGGTTTCGGGCACTTGTCTGCAAAATGTCCTGTTGCTTTGCAATTGAAACAGGTCTTTGGTTTTGTACTCACAAAAGTAGACACAGAAGACGTGGAATTTCCATGGTTATGCTTTCGGTTTAAATTTGGATAAGGTAGTCTCTCTGCAGCTGTTATATGTTAATAAGTGATTTAAACTCGTGAATTCTTTGAATTTAGCTAGAGATTGTAAGTTTGGATTATCTAACCCTTCAATAACATACGTAATCATTTCATCTTCAGGAATATTTGGCTTATTTCCTAATAGTACCTTGTCCATATAATACGTAGAAAATTGTTCTCCTTTTCTCCACTTTCTGTTCTCGAATTTTCTCCTTAACGATATTAAATCTTCCTTCATATCGAACATACTTATCATTTACTCTTTAAGCTGGTCTAAATTATACATGACATAGTCTGACTTAGAGTGAAACCATTCCAGAGCTTTTCCACATAGCTTATTTATAATCGCTAACAATAATTTATCTTCTGATGCTTGAAACTTCTGTTTGATTCTGTCAATTCGTTCAAACCAAATATGAACATCATCTTCACAATTCCCAGGGAACGGTGGAATTTAGCCTGCCTGCCCTCTTGCAAGGTAAGTGCACGGACGGTGGTCGCTACTAACTCCTCTAAAGAGAGTTGAAAACTTCCTTCATTGCTGGTCGCCATGTTTTCTGTTTTACGTCTCGTAGGTGCGTCTTCTACTCAACTGATTTTAAACCCGTACCCCACACCTGAAGAACTGTGGGAGACAGTCGGTGTTTTGGGTTTAAATAAAATACGTCAAAACTAACAACAATTAGACTTATATTACTAAACATACGAGAACAAAACTCATAAGCTTTTCACACACACGGAAACCATAATCACAGTAGTGACTAATCATAATCTTGACAGCTGACATGTAACTAACTTCCTTCCCCCAGTTATGCCAACCCTCACATAAGTAAAACCCCAAGAACTGGCGCTAAATTCAAATGGCAACTAAAAATAACCGAAAATTTTTGTTAATTATTATTTACTAACTTTTACAAATCTTATCACAGATAAGTATAACATATATCTTTTTAAACAATTATTTTCCCGGCTATTTGCCAAAACGCTGAAACTTGGATTACAAAAAAGATATGCACATTATGTTCAGTACTACTGACTCAATAATGTTATTTTTAATTTCAACTATTTTGTCCAGTAAAACCACAAATAAATAAAACACAAGGTCCTCACCAGTTGACACTCACTTTAAAAAACTTTAAATTATCTACCGATACGTGTTTCCGCCTGCATCGCTTCATCAGGGTAGCCAGCACATTTAAAGAATCCACTTGTAAACCTTAATGTAATAAACATTAATGGCTTCAGAGAACAGAATAATTGAAATTATATAGTGGAAATACCCCTTAGGGTCAATGAAATAATTTAAAAACAAATTAAGTTCCTAATAACATTATTGAGTCAGTAGTACTGAACATAATGTGCATATTATCTTTTTTGTAATCCAAGTTTCAGCGTTTTGGCAAATAGCCGGGAAAATAATTGTTTAAAAAGATATAAGTTATACTTATCTGTGATAAGATTTGTAAAAGTTAGTAAATAATAATTAACAAAAATTTTCAGTTAATATTATTTTTCATTCCACTCTATATTTTAACTTTTATCAATAAGAGGAACTTAATTTGTTTTTTAAATTAAAAATAACCTACACTATATCACTTGTACACTAAAAATTATAATTGACGGATTATAACAAAATATCTCATGGATTAGTTCAGATTTGTGAGCAATAAATCTTTCATAATTTACGTAAATTATGTTACTATTATAGTATGTATTAGAGTATTCTAGTTTTTATTTGGCCAAAATTTGCGTTAACTAGGTACGTTATTTATTCGTATTATTTTATTTGCTCCTTGTGTATTTAAATCATTTACGTTTTTTCTTTATGGACATGAAGTAATCTTTCTGCATTTTTTTTTATTTGGTCCGAAAACATTTTGTTCCTGGCACACTAACTACCAGGTGATGAGAAATCATCCAGACCGTTGTGTGCAGCCCAGGAATCTCACCTGAGGACCCTCAGCTGGAATTTCCTCTACAGCTTGCATTATTTCTTACTGTAGTGCTACCATCTGTGAATTAATTAAGGTGGCTCCAGGGTAATCAGAATGGATTTGCCCACTCTGACCCCATCCGTAGCCTCCCTAAAAGGGGTTTTACAGCGCCACCTTCCTGGGGTTTTTTGCCTGCTGGTGTAGAGTGCTGTCTTAGGAGCGAAGACACTTACCAGGTACAGCTTGCTCAGGGGAAGTTTGCTGTCCTCGCTCTGGCTGCTGTTGGGTTTGGTTTTGCTACAACACTTTGTTTAAGGTAGTTTCATAAGGTACTCCGCTCTTAAGTAAAGACCAAGGTGTCTTCTTGCAGTTCCCCACAAGTATTCTTTTTAAGGTGAGTCCATCCAATGGTTTGGATACGTCATCCCCTGATGTTCCCAATTCGTGAGAGGCTAACCACAAGCGGATTCGAGAAAATTAAGCGGTATATACAAAAGATCAAAAGCAAAATACAGTCGGCCAGACAGCACACTGTTGGAACCCAGAGTGTGGTGGAATACATAACATCGCGTAAGGCATATACACCAGAAAGTGGCATATAACAGTTGAGACTAAGTCGCTCTAAATCTGACACTGTCTAGACAGGATTTGAGCACTTATGGTTATTAAAAAAATCGCTAAAAAGGCGGGTGAGGAATATGGAGCAAAACACATTGTTCCGCACAAATCCTTACCGCCTGTTTCAAGAGTCACAGTGTGTTTTCGACAATCCGCCAAGTGTAGAGGATGTCGAAACCTGTTGAAAGTATATCTACGAAACAACGCGTCCATTCAACGCAGAAACCCCAGCAATCACACTCCTCGATGCCTTCTGCGATGGACACCTTGAAGAGCCACATGTGTGTCTGGCAATCAGTATGGTAGAAGTCCAAGAAACCTTTGGTGCTAAGAACTTCGCTGCCCCAGGCCCAGATGGCATAAACAACTGATGGTGGAAAATGTTTTCTTTCAATCGCTGCTATCTGGAGCGAGTTTTCAACATGTTAATGAGGGGCAGGCAGAATCTGGGCTGGTTTGTCGAGGAACGTACTGTGCTTATCTCCAAAAAGAGAGATCTCTCCGACCTGAGAAATTATAGGCTGATCACTTGCCTTACTCCTGCTACAGATATTTACAAGTATCTTGTATGCCAGGACACTGAGTTGTGGTGATCTGGTCTTCCAGCAGATACATGAACAGCGTGGTGCTGAGAAAGGCGTGGCAGGTTGTAAGGGCAGCCTGCTGATAGACCAGTGTATTACACAGGATTCTATGCAATACAAGGGGAATCTATTGATGGCCTAGATCGATTACATTTGCTCGATGGCTTACGGTGCCAGTGTTTTGAAATGATCTTTTTTTAATTAAAAAATGAAAAAACTTTTTTTAAACTAATAAAAAAAAAGATTTACAAATCAATCATCAGTATTTGCACATTGGCTTGTTCAAAGAGTGCTAAGACGCATAGTTTAATATTAAACTAAACAGTGACTGTTATCCACTTCACCCTGATGGATAATTGTTTTTTTTTTGTAATATCGTAAACGGAAATTCTGATATAGAATAAAATCTAACATCAGGCTCTTTCAGAATTTTTATTTTACTGTGTAGAGTAGTAAATTCAGTGCAATTGGAATTGAACCGAGTCAGAACAGTAACCAGAGACGTGTATAACCAGTGCCATACTCTGAACATTTTTCCCCAAGAATCACATCTAGTGACATACACTGAAAAATTTTCAAAGGTCGTACTATTTTTACAAGAGGGTCAACATTCCATAGTTTACCAGATTGACGAACCCCCGGTGTTATCAACATTTTAAAGGAACCTTTAACTTAAAGAGAGTTTTAGTGACAAGAAAATGTATTACAAGCAAAATATGAATATCAGATACCAATCCTATAATTTAAATAAAAATTAGGTTTAATGGATATTGTATTTATATATCAATTTATTTTTCTGGAATTGTTGCTAATACATTTTTTTATAGTAAAACTCTTTCAGTTAAATATCCCTTTCCTTCAGTCTCTGACTTAACCCTGGCTGACCTTAGAAAGGCGAATTTCAGCCTAGTTGGTAAACCCAGGAGCCATTAGAAAATAACCAAAGTGTAACCCAGATTGTCATTATATCCTTGTCTACATTAACTCTTTAGAAAGCAAGGGATACGATACTCCAGTAAAACTTATATTATTTTCAAACTTAGCCCAATGTTTTTATGTTCTTATACTACTCGTCTACTTAAAGCATCCATGTCTAATGCTCTGATCGTCAATGTTGTGACCATCCGGTGAGACCCCTCCTACCAGAGTTGCCTCTGCCTATCCAGGGTGCACCGCGTGGAGGTTGCCGGTCCGATTTTGCACCCCTTATTATTATAATTTCTTAGATGACGTGATATATTTTTAACTTCCACTCAGAAAGGGACGGTATTATTCAGACATCTGCTGTAATGGGAATTATTGTTTTTAATGATCTAATTTTATTTACAGGTTGATGAAAAATCCAAAAAGAAGTACACTAATGTATCAATGTCATGTGTGCCCTTTCATAACTAGAAAAAAATATAAGCACACTCGTCATTTAACTACTCATATGACACTGGAAGAATGTGCTGAAAACAACATATTATACAAATGCAACAATTGCAATTACGTGACTAAACTCAAATATTCGTTAAGAAGGCATATGAAACAAGTGCATAGATCTGCATATATTTGTCAAAAGTGTGACTATGAAACTAATGAAAGCGATCAATTTACGTTACATGTAAAATCAAAACATAATAATAACATAGTAGCCTACAATTGTGAGAAGTGTTCTTACAGTTGTTGTACAAAATTACAACTCAAACATCATGTCAAAACTCATAATTTAGACAAAATTATTCTGAAATGTAGTCAATGTGTTTTTGAAACGAAAGAGATGTTGTGTCTTGACAAACACATGATGAGTCATAAGGATATGCGTGTATCTAAATTATATAAATGTGAAGTGTGTGCCTACCAGGTAAAGAAAAAATGTGGTATATCACGCCACGTTCTAACCCACTCGACAAAAAAAAGAACTTTTCAACTCTAACGTATTACACCAGTGTCATGAATGTGATTATAAAACTAAGAGGAAAGATAGCTTGGCAAATCATATACGTATTCGTCATAAACAGTTCAAACAAATAAAACAGGAGACAACAGGATCTAACATAGTGAAAAGGAAGAATAAGAAATAATGTAATGTTTATTGTTATCTTATAAAATGCTTCCTTAAATCTAAATGTAATTTATTACCGATAGTTAAGAAAACATCATTTAGCAGGACAAACATGTTTTTTAATCAGTATTTTCGAAACTACCATTAAATATTTACTGCTTTAGAATATGAATCATGATGAAGCATTAACTGCATGGTCTGGATGACCATATAGCCTACCAATATGGCCATTATTATGACATCAAAGGAAGTAACATCATAGACACATTCTAGTGATGTTCTGGAAGAGTGAATATTTTTTAATAACAATGCCACTGTTTTGATGGAAGAGCTGTTTCTTTTTCTTCCTATAATTCTAATTTTGTGAAATAACAAAACAAAAATACTAAGTGATCTAATGAACTTTTATATTCTTCAACATAGGTAGATACTAAATGACATTTTTTTCAATAAATATGAAATCTTCACCACTGATAAAAACAATAACAAGCATTTTTTAATACACTGCCTTGATAATACATTTTGCGAAAAATGAGAATTTTATTAAAAATAAGTAAAGGTTTTTTTACTTAGCAATAAGTGGACAAACACATTTTATTTGTTCACTTTTGTATGATTTTCTTGAATTTGTTTACTTTAATTTGATATAATATGTCATGGATTTGTAATTTTTTAAAGAAATTTTTAAATTATTTTTAATATGATAAAAAAGTCAATTAAATTTGTAGGACATTGTCCTCATCGAAGCAGTTGCAGACCTCATTTGCTTCATCTTTTTCATCATTTTATATGGTATTCACAGGTCATTGGTACCAATGTAAATCTGGACCATTTTTCAACAACCGTTAGTGAACAAATGATTTAAAATAAAAACAATTGTCCACTGTGTACACAGCACAATGAAAATAAAAACACATCACCTCATGTAAAGTTCCTGTATATCAACTTTACATAATCCCGTGAAGTGTCAAAACAAATCATTTAAAGTCGATGTTATGGATTTTTAAATGTTAGTAGTGTACATTTTTTTAATAGTTAATCTACCCGCCGATAGATACCCTATGTACAGGGTGATTTTGTGAAGTTTCCCATCTTCCCTAATTTCGTTATTTTATTATTATGAAAAAATGGTAAATACAAAAGTTATAGAACTTTTTATACAGATTTTAAATATCATCAGAAAAACAATGGAGAATCACACAAGATGGCTATTAACTGTAATTAATAATTAATAATTTTATTTTTTTAAATTGAACACTTTCTCATAAACACAATTGTTGATGGGTCTATCTCTATTGCTAAAGGAGATATGAAGGAAACTTTGTTCGAATCCCACCTCCATTAACTGCTTTATTTCTGGCTAATCAAAAGTAATTTATAAAATAGTTCAAGATTTTTTTAAGAATATTTTGATAATCGTATTACCAAGTCAACTACAGCTATATTTAATAAAACATATTTTCGATTCTTCATATACAGTTAGTCAAAGTCAAACTCGGACAAAGTCAAAAAAATAATATTCTTGTAGAAAATATCAAAATCAACTAATAAGAAAATACGACAAATAGGCTTGATTAACTAAATACACTGTATATTAGATAATGCACATAAAAATTTAACTAATAAGATATTATGTTTATAAGAATATTAACAGTTATAAATAACAAGCATAACATAGAGTCAAAGTAAAACTCGGACAAAAAGTACTAATTATAATTTACACTGCGCTCCGTCGCACTTGCAAGTTCTGACAAGTACGGCGGTTGGGTAGAGGGGGACGACGAAATTTCTCAACACGGGATATGACTGTTGGGTGACTTCTACAGTATAGTAGAAAACATGGGACGTCAAAGAGGCCAGACATCTGTAGATTTGCGAAAATTAATTATTGAACACCATAAAAATGGGCGGACAATACGCGATATTGCTGAAATGGTTAACAGAAGCCACTCAACCGTATATGATATTATAAAAAGGTACAAAACCCAAAATTTAATATCGAATAAAAAAAGAACCAGTTCGCGGAAAATATTTACAGAAGCTGAGGAGCGCTAGCTTGTCCGAAAGGTAACAATAGATCCTACATTAAGTGCACCTAAATTGGCAATGCTAGCAAGTACCTGCAGAAGAGTGTTAACCCTGAAACCATTCGAATAATTCTTCTCAAACACCACCTACACGGTAGGACTGCTAGGAATAAACCTCTAGTTAATAAAAGAAATTGACTTAAAAGACTGAACTTTGCTAAAGAGCACAGGCACCACGACTTTTCATTTTGGAAATCAGTTATTTTCGCCGATGAGACCAAAATAAATTTATTTGCATCCGATGGCAAAGTTACAGTATGGCGAAAACCGAGGGAAGAATTAAGAGAGCGGAATCTCCGTCCAACTGTGAAACATGGTGGGGGTTCTCTACTAATTTGGGGATGTATGTCGGCTGCAGAACCTGGAAAATTATATTTTATCGATAGAATTATGGACCATAAATTATATTTGAAGATATTGAAAACATTAAAACAAAGTGCCCAGCAATTTCATTTGGAAAGGTGCTTTTTCCGCGAACTGGTTCTTTTTTTATTCGATATTAAATTTTGGGTTTTGTACCTTTTTATAATATCATATACGGTTGAGTGGCTTCTGTTAACCATTTCAGCAATATCGCGTATTGTCCGCCCATTTTTATGGTGTTCAATAATTAATTTTCGCAAATCTACAGATGTCTGGCCTCTTTGACGTCCCATGTTTGCTACTATACTGTAGAAGTCACCCAACAGTCATATCCCGTGTTGAGAAATTTCGTCGTCCCCCTCTACCAACCGCCGTACTTGTCAGAACTTGCAAAAGCGACGGAGCGCAGTGTAAATTATAATTAGTACATTTTGTCCGAGTTTTACTTTGACCCTATGTTATGCTTGTTATTTATAACTGTTAATATTCTTATAAACATAATATCTTATTGGGTAAATTTTTATGTGCATTATCTAATATACAGTGTATTTAGTTAATCAAGCCTATTTATCGTATTTTCTTATTAGTTGATTTTGATATTTTCTACAAGAATATTATTTCTTTGACTTTGTCCGAGTTTGACTTTGACTAACTGTATGTATACAGTGTGTCCATGGGTGGTGGGATTATATGGGTATCTTGATCATTAGTGGAGATAGAGAATCGCTTAAATAAGCAAAGTAGTGCAAAATTGTATATATGTGTTAAAGAAACAATTGAATTCCGATTGGTTTAAATTTTGTTTAGAAAAAAGTCAAAGTTGCCATTTTTAAAAATGCCTTGAAACTTTTTTATTCCTGATTCAATTAAGAAATGTTTAAGACTATTTTACAATAATTTTTTAAGATCTTTACAGTGGTATTCTTAATTTAGTTTTTCAAACAGACAGTATTTCTGATATTAAAAATGCAATAATCCAATATGGCTTCCATAACGACAAATGAGGTTGATGTAATTTCTGTAAGAACTACTGTTTGAAAAAATAAATTAAGTATTCCACTGTAAAATTCTTAAAAAATTATTGAAAAATGATTTTAAACATTTTTTAATTGATCCACAAATAAAAGAGTTACAAGGTATTTTTAAAAATGGCGATTTCGGCCTTTTCATAAACAAAATCCAAACCAATCGGAAATCTATTGTTTTCTGGATGTCATGTTAATGGGCATACAATTTTGCACTACTTTATTCATTTATGCGATTCATTATCCACACTATACTCCATTAATTCGTATAAGCACATAAGAACTTGTTTACCTGGGCTCGCAGAACGACCCTTTGTGGACCTTCAGTCTAACATAGGCGCGCGGTGCATTATAAATACACAAAATGTATTTATATAATACTGCGCACCATTGCTAGAATTTTTTATGTGCTTATATGAAATGAATAGACTATAATAACCAAGATACTCATGTAATCAATCCCATATTCCGTGGGACACGCTGTATAGTCAAATAGCAAAGTTAATGGGGGTGTGACACCAATTTTCCCTCATATCTCCCTTAATATTAGAGAACAGACCCATCAACCACTATATCATTATATTCATGAGAAAACGTTCTATTCGAATATGTAAAAATATAATATAATGAAGGTGTTCCATTTAAAAAAATGAAATAAATAACTATAGTCATCTTGTATGAGCCTACATTGTTTTACTGATCTGATTTTCAAAATTTACATAAAGAGTTTTACAACTTTCGTATTTACCATTTTTTTCGTAAGAATAAAAATAACGAAATTAAGGGGTTGAGAATTCTCACAAAATCACACTGTACAATATTTTATTTATGTACCACCTCGCCCGACAAGCTAAGCTTAATTACAGATGAGTATTTCATTACAATATGATGCTATATAGATTGGAAGCAAATTATGCACCCCAGTTCAAGCAAAGGATGGAACAATGATATAGATATACGGTCAACTTAGTGGGGAGCACTCACGAATTTTTGCCTAGAGCGTTGTGTGATTTCGTGAGTAAGTCTCGAAGAGAGGATAAGTGTAGATTAAATTTTGTTATCACAGCCAATCCGTTGCATCGTATATCCATCTCATCATCTCATCTTTCACTCGGAAGGAGCACACAATTAGCTTCAACACGGTATGAACTATTTACATATTAAATATACCTAAATCTAATTAATAAAATATATAATAGATTGTGTTCACAATTAATATCACAACAGTTCTGACAAGATGCCTTTTAAAGCACATGAGTTTATAGAAAATATATTACAATTGTTAGTTTGTACTTTGTTGTAAGAATTGCATAATTTAAACAGTGGAGAGTTCAGATGATTGTTGATATAACTATAAGTTGGTATATGTAAAAGGGATGAGAATTTCTTGTACAGTGAGATGATACATTAATAGAATCGTCCACATTTTATTGTAGTAGTTTATGCAAATATACAATATAATTAATGTTTCATCTTTTCTAGAGTGAAAGTTATATTTTTTCCAATAAATATATTTCATTAAATTAAGTACAGACTAGTCAATTTAGAGAGGGGTAGGTAGAAAAAATTAGTGACAAGCTGATTTCAGTGGGAATGTTAAGCCAATAATACCCTTCCTAACATGCCAAAACCCCATTCGCACCCAGTAGGGGAAGTTCGAAAAAATGGCCGTTGGATTTTTTTTTATATCGTAGTAACTGAACTTTAGGAAAAAAAATTTAAGAAATCATTTTTGTGGAGTATTAATACATTCTACATGTGAAAAAAATTGACCCAATGAAAATATATTGCTGTAATATCGAACTTCGATTTTATAAGCCATTAGTAAAAAAATATGCCAATACAATATGTGTTCAAATATATGTAAAAACTTCCTTATTCTTTGCTCTTTCAAATAATGTATCAAACATAAAGTTGTATAAGATTGTAAAAGTTCTTAAAAAGGTTATTTCACAAAGGGAACCTGAATTATTCTTATTATGTCGATTGAACAAAATAAAATAATAAAATCATAAATAAGTGTTTTGTCATGCTCAAAATGAGAACCACTTTTTCTAAAACAAGCTCAAGCTATTCGTCATATCTCGGTAGTGGTTACGCCTAACTTTATTTCCGCCTTAATTATTTTATCTGCCTCATTAATTTTTGCAATGAGAGATAGTCTCAATTTCGTATTTCTTCGTTGTAACTAGTTCCTTCATACGTCCCCATACATAATAATCGGGGGGCGGGTGGGGCAAATCCGGAGATCTGACAGGCCGCAATATCGGGCCATTTTGCCTATCCATCTATTTTCATTGATCATGTTAATAATCTCTTACAGTTATTTCGTAATGGGTAGGGCATCCATCATTTGCAACATTACTTGCGGTCTTACATCAAGGCGCACTTCATCCAAAATATCAGGTAGATTATTTGTCAAAAACTCAAAATAATTGTCACCGTTTATACTATCTGTCAAAAAATAGACAGATACTTTGTTGATGCTTCTATGCCATTTGGCATTATACAAGTCACACGTAGAGAAAACATAATATGATCACATTTAGTAACAGTAATTGGTATATTTTCGTCCGAACATGTCATTCATTACATTAGTAAAATATAATAATTCACTGTTACTGAACTTGTTTTAATTGTAATTCATAATTTTATATTTTTGTATATTTATCATTAATCAATTTTATTTATTTTGTCAACTTTACTGAACCTCTATTTATACCCTGTCTAGCATTGTAATGTGAGTCTTGTACTCACATCTGAAGAAGCCACTGTATTGGCGACACAATTGTCATGATTTTACATATTTTGTAAAATATATGTAAATAAATTTTTTTTGTGAAAATCATAAAACAGTTATTCAGTTTGAACATGGATTTTCATCAAGTAAAGGTCGATTCAATCAATTATAAAGAGTTTAACTTTTTTTATTAAAAATTTTCTTGTTTTTATTTGTTTTATTTCATTTGGTAGTGTGTTATAAAACTTGGAAGCCAAATAATTTATGAATTTTAAGTTTATAGACTTTCGATTTGTAGGTATTATTAATTGTATATTAACCATGCCTCTGGTTTGATATTGATGGTTGATGAATATAAGAACAAACCGATTAAATTTACAAGGCATTTATGTTGCATATGTTTTCATTGTAAAGCATATTCGTGGGATATAGCCGGTTTTTATTGAACATTACTTTTAGAATTGAATTGTAACAGTCAAGGGTTGTAGTTTACATTTGTATGCCCCACCCCATACAATTATTCCATGTCCTAATAATGATTCCATTAGAGCTTTGTCAACTAGCGTAATTAATTTTGTATTAAGATGGATAGATAGATTTTCTTCAGTTGTAAACAATAAGATTTTTATAACCATGTCAAAATTTGGGACAGTGAAAAAAATTTATTAATAAGATGCTAACATATAGACAATATACATCTCTATGTATCTCTATACATAACGTATATACATACACACATATACATAAAGAACAGACATTAAATACTCAATTAACAAACAATAATAAAAAATCTAATGATATTGATTAAAATATACACATGACTGAGTCATAATATATTTGGTGTCAAGAGTGTTCAAAGTTACTGTTTAAATATTCATTAAATTATAAAATGTCTCCTTCGTTAGGAACTCTGTTATGAAGGATTTAAATTTCTTAACTCTAAATTCCTAATAAGTCGAGGAAGCTTATTATAAAATAGTAGGCCATAATAGTTGTAAGCATTTCTGTCGTGCAGTAATCTGATAAAATTAATTCGGATGTTGTTATTTTGCCTAGTAGGGTAGTTGTGAATTTCTGCCTGAACTGTATATTTATATTGGTTTTTATATATACTAAACATTCCAGTATATATATTGGGTGCCTACGATATTACTAGCCAGCCTATAACTTCCTTGTAAAAAAAGATATCGATTTCAAATTTTGGGATGTTGTATGGTTGAATACGGTGCACAGTTTGATTGCCTCAAGATCTGATTTTCATTTCTGGTTTAACCGGAAACAGTATAAAATTTGTTATTTTTAATGGAACACCCTGTATATTATTCGAAATTTAGATTGCCTAGGAAATTGTAGGTCCAAAACATGTAGCATACCATATATCTATCTTTTAAAATTTTTATTACATGTTTGGTTGTCTGTTGCGTTAAAACAGACAACCAAACAGCATGTAATAAAAATTTTAAAACAAATTCCTAATAATTAATAGTTTCTCTGATGATGGTGTAATAAACCGAAACGTTAGAGAAAAAAAATTAAATTAGTTATACCTGACCGAAATCCCCACAAATATATATATAATATATATATATATATAAATATATATATATATATATATATATATATATATATATATATATATATATATATATATAATATATATAAATAAATATATATATATATAAATATATATATATATATATAAATATATATATATATAAATATATATATATATATATAAATATATATATATATAAATATATATATATATATATATATATATATATATATATATATATATATAATATATATATAAATATATATATATATATATATATATATAAATATATAAATATATATATATATATATATATATATATATATAAATATATATATATATATATATATATATATATATATATATAAATATATATATATATATATATATATATATATATATATATATATATATATATATATATATATATATATATATATATATATATATATATATATATATATATATATATATATATATATATATATTTATATATATATATATTTATATATATATATATACATGCCACAAATGACGCTCGCCCCTATATCTTCTTGGTCTTTCAAGATATGAATCAAATTTGGGCATGTCAAATAACGGCTAAATATGGATTAATTCGACCAATTTATCATTTTCTGTTGCTTCCGGTTTCACCGGAAATGATGCCAACTTTGGATTTTTAAATGGAACACTGTATATTTTTACATTTTTGGATTCAGGGAGGTCATTTTGCATATAACTGTGGCATATTGAGATAAAAATATTAATGACTGACATTTTTATGAGAAAATTTAATTTCTCATCTAGGCGGCCGTGACCCCAAAAAAATGTTTTGTTTTGCTTCAATAAATAATCAAAAAATTACAATTATGACATTATGTCATATGACATTTGTGTTATAGGCTCCTAAACATTTCGGAAATCGTTTTTCGAGAATAACTCATTTCTTCTAAAATGGCACCATGGTGGCTCGTTACGTTATTTCAATAAAGCATTTTATTACCGATAACTTGGTACCTAACACTCCATTATTTATTCATAAAAATAATACATGTGATAAATGATAACAAATGAACGAATTAAGAAACAAACGAATTAAAACTAAGTAATTATTTTATGACATTATCTAAAAAAATTATAACAATTGTTCAAAATGTTGACCACCGACATCTACAGAATGTCTTGCTCTTACCAAAGTTTCTCTCACCACATTGGTGAGATGTTCCTCTGTTATAGAATTTTATGTGGCTTTAATGTGGTCGTACTTAATTTCTCGTACTGAGACACTAGCATTGATTTCCGCTGACGCTAATACATTAATTTCGGTGTCTTCATTGATAATTGGTCTTTGGTGGTCTTGAGCTACTCTCTCCTGTCTCAGCTCCTATTCTACTCTAAGAAAATAATGTCTGTCAGGATGATTTCTTAGTGGATACAACTCTGCATATATGTAAATCCCGGGCTGCCCTGCTATTTCCGCCACATTCCCCTGTCATCAGCATATCCACTTTGTCACTTTTTGAATAAATCATGATTTTTTAATACACACCACAATTAATAATATCGAATTCTCATAGAACTAAATATCATTTGAGCTGTCAGATTAATTCATTTGTTTCTTTTGTTACATTTCAAAGGCACCTACTTGATAGAGATCCAGTGTTAAATATTATGAGTTTATTTTCATTTATACCTTGTTGCATACCATTATTATGTATTTTTATGTATTATAATATGAATAAATAGTGGAGTGTTTGGTACCAAGTTATCGGTAATAAAATGCTTTATTAAAATAACGTAATGAGCCACCATGGTGCCATTTAAAAGAAATGAGTTATTCTGGAAAAACGATTTCCGAAATGTTTAGGAGCCTATAACACAAATGTCATATGACATAATGTCATAATTGTAATTTTTTGATTATTTATTGAAGCAAAACAAAACATTTTTTGGGGTCAGTTATATTTCTTGCATTAGCAAACAAGTTTTTAAAAAAACACTTTATTTACTAAATACGAAGTACAATGAGTATAGCCTAAGGCTCACAGAAAGACTAACTAATTTACATAATAAATGCAGGGTTTTTATATGAATTGATTATCAGTAATGTGACGTATTCGATAAGAGGGGTTAAGAGATATAACTCCTCCCTCCTTAGTGTTGACTGTCCTCAGACAATTTTATTTTAACATTTTCGAGTTCTGAGGAATTAACTTTAAAAACTATTCTCTTTTTACATAAGAGATTTTTCAATTTGGCTCGATACAATACAATTAATATAGTTATAATTATACAAAACAAACAGAGAATTGTTGTAATGGATAAATGTGCAGCCATTATGGTAGGGTCATCAAGAGGATCATCTTGGCTCAGCATTTGCAGGTCCTTCTGCAGTGAAGAGATGTCGTCCAGGTGAACAGGTCGCAAATTGACTTCCATTAGTGGATGTTCTAATTTATTTGTCGTAGTGGGACTGAGTATGGTCATATTCAATGGGCCAGGGAGAATGGTATTCTCGCCAATAATGATTTCACAGGTGGAATGCAATAGATTGTTTCCTTTAATCAGGTGCCTTGTGATTTGCTGATGGCATTTTTCTAAGACTTCTTCTTCTTTGGAGAATGTAGACAGTATGCCATGTGAAGTAACTTTAAATGCATAGGTATCAGGTACATGTGCTATAATGCATTGTGTGGGTTTATTTAGGTTGCATTGTTCAATGCGTTGGTTTTGGCACATAATTTGTTGCGAAGTAATGTCGCATTGTTGCATCCATTTAGAGGATTGTGAGTTTGACAGGTAATATGTTGCTGGAGGAACTAGGATATTTTGTTCTTCATTTGGAATAGGATAAATGCGGGAGCAGTTGTACGTTGTTGGGTTTAAGATGGGAAGTTTTAATATCATTACAATTGTTGCATTTATCGTGTATAAAGAAAACTTTGAAAATTGCAGAATTTCAAACAAGTGTGTGTCATCGAATGAGATGAGATTCTCTTTTTGATAATTTAATAGGAGGTATTTATAAATATTATTTAATTCATTTGTAGAGATTAATTCTACATTAGTTATTCCTGAGCTAGCAAGACTAATTGTTCTTAGCAACATATTTACATGATTTTGATAATTATTGATATTTAATAACAACATCTGTAACATGTACGTTTTTTCTAACAAGGTACGAGATTGTATGAACATTTCTTGTGTTTTATTTGAAATAATCATTAATTTATTTAAATTGTGAGAGAGTTTTTTAATCATTTGGTGATTTAAAGTGGCGAACTTACTTAACCGTATATTTTCTTTGATTTGATTATCAAATAATTTGTGCATGTTGTTATTAATGATGTTTAAGTCATCTTGGTCTAGATTACCAGAAATGTATTTTACTATGGAGCCTAAGCCATTTATAAGGCCACGTTTTGATCTTGTGTGAATAATTTTGTCTGCACTTTCTTCTAATTGAAGTATTAAGGAATGAGCTGTTTCTAATAATTGCGCAGGTATGCGAATAGCGGGGTTAATATTACTTTCAAATAAAATATATGTATTAAACAATTCATTAATACCTACGATTAATTGAGTGGTATTATAGTAAAAGTAGAATTTATGATAGAAATTTAAAGTTTTGGAAGTTCCTAGGGGTTCTAAGTAGTAGCCATTAGTCTTGATGGGCACCACTCGTAGAGGGCTGACCTGGGGTAGTAGGATCCTGTAAAGAGGAACAATGTCTTAGTCTCTTTACTTTGCGTATATTAATGTCGTGTAATTGTTTGTTGTGGGAAAGCGTTAAGACTTTACCTTGTTCATAGCCACACGCGGGTCTTTTATCGTAAAGTGTATTATGTTTTGCATTTCTTTTAGTTTGACGTATATAGTAGTTATCTGCTTCTAGATCGGTGGGTTCTGTTTCGCGAGTTTCATTAGTTTTATCAAGAGCTTGTTGTTCCTTATTACGTGCTTTTTCATAAATTTGTGAAATAAAAGGGGTTAATTCGTTTTTTTCGTCTTTGATTATAATCTTCATAAATATCTAAGTCGAGAGCTAAATCTATTTCATGAGCGTAGGGGCCGTAAAGGATGGAGAAAGGGGAATACCCAGTATTCGAATGAATACTTTGGTTATAAATGAGTGTTGCAGTGATCATTTGATTTTCAGGACGTTCTTTAGGATTTTTTAAGATTTATTATTCTAAGTTTTTCAAGTATGGTAGAGTGATAGCGTTCAATAAATCCATTGGAAGTGGGGTTAAGTCCTGTCGTAAAATGAATATCAATGCAATGTAGATCGCAGAATTCTGTGAATACTTTGTTTTTGAATTCAATTCCATTATCGCATACGATTCGTTTGGGATAATTGTGGTGACTTACAAAGTGTCTAAATTTGTTTAGAACTTCGATTGCTGAAAGGGTTTTCAAATGATATGCTTGCGCGTATTTAGAGAAAGAATCAATGAGAGTAAGAAATTTTGAACTATTATATGTAAATGTATCAATAAATATTGTGTCGAAAGGTTTATTGGCAATCATAGGACCTTTTAATTGAGGGTTATATGGATTGCGTTCGTATTTTGAACGTAGGCATAGATCACATTGATTTATATAGTTTGTAATAATTTCCTTTAATTTAGGGAAGAAATATTTTTGTTTTAAATTATTATAAGTTTCCGTAATTCCATTGTGTGTTTCATCATGATATTTCGCAATAATTTCTTTTTGTTGAACTGGGTCTGTAACGTCTTTGCATAATTTGTTGCAAAAGAACAGTTTAACGGAATTATTTAGGAAAGTTTTTGCGATTTGTATAAGCGTATTTTGTAAAGTTGTATCTGGACAGAAAATATAATAAGAATTTTCTGGTCGCATGATTTCTTTAAATATTTGTTTTATGTTGTCTTCAATTTGATTTTTGTTTATGGAAACATTATATTGGAATTTATCAAAGGGTCTAGTGAGTTTAATATTGAATTTATTTTCTAGCATGAATATTATACGATTTTTAAATTTATTAACACAGTCTTCCGAAATGGGAATTGTTTTTCCGTTGTCGTCTTTGTGGATTGAATGTATAGTTTGATCAAGATTTTCAACGATTTGCTGAATTTCCTCGGGATTATCGGTGGGGTTGTCGGCAATTAATTCGTCTATATTAAGAGGATCTGGGTTCTCGTGTATTTGTGGTAAAATGGAATCTAAGTCGTCTGTGTCATTGACGTTAATTTCTATACGTGAGAGAGCATCTGCAACATGGTTTTCCTTGCCTTTGCGATACTTTATTTCAAAGTCGAATTCTTCAAGTTTTAACCGCCATCTAACTAAACGAGAGTTAGGTTCTTTAATTTTATGCAGCCAAACAAGAGGATTGTGATCTGTTTCGATTGTGAAACGTTTGCCAAAAAGGAAGGGACGAAAATGCTTACATGAATCGATAATGCTGGCCATTTCTTTCTCTATGGTTGAGTAGTTTTTCTCTGCTGAATTTAGAGTGCGGGAGTAGTATGCAATAGGCCTGTTTGATTGACTTAGTACACTACCTATCGCGATATTCGAAGCATCTGTTGTAAGTGTAAAGGATTTTTCGAAATCCGGGTAAGCGAGAATAGGAGCGTTAGTAATTAACTGTTTTGCCAATTCGAAACAGTCAATGTAGTCGGGATCGGAAGTATTTATTTTCTCATTTTTTCGTAAACATTTAGTCATAGGTGACATGAGTTTTGCAAATGAAGGTATAAACTTTCTATAATATCCAACGAGTCCAAGAAATGATTTTATTTCTTTCGTGGTTTTGGGAATGGGGTAATTTTGTATACATTTTATTTTTGCCGGATTTGGGGCTATACCGTCAGGGGTAATTACGTGTCCTAAGAAAGCAACTTCTTTGCAGAGAAATTCGCTTTTATCCAATTGGACTTTTAAATTTGTTTCGCGTAGCCGGGTGAATAGTAATTTTAAGTGTTGTAAATGTTCTTGTAATGATTTGGAAAATATTACAACATCGTCCATATAGACAAAACATATTTTATAAAGATATTCGCGGAGTACGTTATCCATCATCCTTTGAAATGTAGCAGGAGCATTCTTGAGGCCAAATGGCATTCGAAGATATTCGTAATGGCCATTGTTAACTGTGAACGCGGTTTTTTCAATAGATTCGGGAGACATTTCAATTTGGTGAAAACCTTGTGCTAAATCAAGAGTCGAAAAGTAAGTGCATTTACCTAGATTGTCGAGAATTTCGTCAATTTTAGGTAGAGGATATTTATCTTCTATAGTCTTTTCGTTTAATCGTCGGTAGTCGATAACCATGCGAAATTTTGGTTTTCCGCTTGCGTCGAGTTTTTTGGGGACAATCCATACAGGTGAACTGTAAGGTGAAATAGAGGGACGGATGATTTTATTTTCTAACAATTTTGTGATTTGATTTTGAATTTCTGTTTGAATATTTTTCGGATGTCTAAAAGATTTTGTGTAAACGGGCTCGTTATCGGTAGTTCTAATATTGTGTTTTACTTGATTCGTAAATGAAAGGTCGGTGCCGTCATGATAAAAACAATCTTTAAAATTAGAACAGAGTTTTATCAATTTATATTTTTCTTCGGTGTTTAAATGTTTAGTTCTTATCAGTTTAGATATGGCTTCTGTTCCGGACTTATTAATGGGGGTCGAAGTGTCAAAATATTCAAGAGGGATAACGTTTATTCGTTCTTGAAAATTGATTTCGATAACCTCATCATTGGGGTTAGGGACTTGACAAATACCATATCTTGCGGTAGCGATACAATTAGGTAAGATAAGGTTGTTTGTTAGTTGAACTTCTGGAATATAAACGTCGCCGTTATCAATGCTGACAGGAAGGTTGATAAAATGATATGTGGTTTCGTTGAGATTTATTTGGGTGTTATTATATTCGAAGTAAAACGGAATTTCAATATTATTCAGGGTTAATATTTGTTTGTCATAATTAATTTGAGCTTTGAGGTTTTTCATATCTTTTGTACCGATTAGGACATCGAAACGTTTATGCCAAGGAATAACGCGTATTTTTAAAGTTTCGTTAATTTTTAATTCTTCTAATAATTTTAATTTTAAATTTATGTCAGAGTCAATTGTTCTATGTAAGCCTGTGACTTTAAAACTTTCGTGAAACATGAAATCTTTAAAGGAATTTATTTTATTTGGATTTATTATGCTATCTGTAGCACCAGTGTCTATTAAAACTTTAAGATTTTTCTGGGGAAGGTAGAAGAAGGGTAATTGAGAGCCGTGAGCAATATTATTTAAGTCAATGAAAGGTTCGAGGCCATCTTTATAAAATTTTCGTCCTCACGTGATTCTGTAGGTGGGCTATCTGAATGTTGTGTTGGGTCGTAATTTTCGTAATTTTCTAATTCGTAATTTTCAGGTATATAATCGTTAGGATTTTCTGAATATTCTAATTGTGGATTTTCATAA
Organism: Rhamnusium bicolor; assembly: GCA_029963845.1. Taxonomy (NCBI): domain Eukaryota; kingdom Metazoa; phylum Arthropoda; class Insecta; order Coleoptera; family Cerambycidae; genus Rhamnusium; species Rhamnusium bicolor. Next base: position 101,339 of record JANEYF010002289.1, read on the forward strand.
GATTCCGCGTTGAATAATTGTTCGGAAATAAAGTTTCTTTGATTCTGGGGATATTTTGTATTTATTTGCTGAGGATTGGAATTAGATCGAAAACTTGACTGAATTGACATAGGAGTGGGTTGATACGGCTGAGAATAATTTGGTTTAGGTGTGCCGAATACTTGTTTGTTCGTAGGAAATTGTCTTGGGGGTAAAGGTTTGTTAATGTCTCTGGAAAAAGGTTTTGCTTGAAAATTATTATTATTTATACGTGGGGTGAATTGTTGTTTATTGACTTGAGGTTGGAAAGACGGTTTATTTGGTACAAATTTATTTTCAGTTATGTGTTTGGGTTTAGGATTCGTTTTCTTTGTAAAAATTCAACATATTCGACTTCTTTTAGTCGATTGGCATAGCAATGACACTTTGTTAAGGCTTCTTTTATATCATTAAATTCAAAATTGTATAAATGAGATTTATAAGGTTCATGTATACCGATTAAAAAGGTGTGGAGAGTTTGTTGTTTACAATTCGCGATTTTATATTTCTTTAAAATATCGTCTTCTTCGTGGAGGTTAATGTGTTGTAAAAGTTGGTTTTGCGCGTAAGTTATTCGTTGATAATATGTGATATATGTTTCGTTAAAATTCTGAAAAGTTGTTTTTAACGCGTTTTGAAGTAATTCTTCGTTTCGTGGGTCACCGTATTGTTCTACGAGTGCCTTTTTTATACCTAGCCATTCGTGCTCATTATTAAAATTTAAAAATGTGTAAGCTTCGCCTTTAATTTTACCTAATAAAGTAGCAGTAAAAATGAAAACCTGATTTGGGTTTAATTTATTATTTAAATAACTCACAAGATTGTCAACCGATGAAATAAATGTGGATAAATCATCACCAACGTGAAAATCAGGAGAGAATGAATTAAAGAAACAACGTCGTTGTTACTTAATGCTGTTTGAGTCATGTTTGAATCAATATTTTCAATTTCTATATTTAAATTATTTTTACGTGTTACGTATTGATATGGAGAGAATCTATTCGATTTCTGCACACTAGATACGACAAGTTCTATTTCTTGTTCGCTATCTGACATTGAATTTTACAACAATTGCAATAAGATACTTAAACTAAAAGGAATAAGGTGATCGGACTTACAGGAATAGTGGATAGAAGTTCATCTGATCCTCAGAAGTCGCTGTCTCGTCTATTGATGCCTTTTCCTGGATCTACGATAGATCGTGGAGCCTTCTTGTTCTGAATTCCTCCCAAGGAATTGAAATTCTCCGCCAAAAGTCGAACTCAGGGGTGGAATGATCGCAGTTGATTTTCTTTTCACCAAGTAGTTGATTTCAGCGTGGAGGAATCCTGTTCGCAGCGCCAGTTATATTTCTTGCATTAGCAAACAAGTTTTTAAAAAACACTTTATTTACTAAATACGAAGTACAATGAGTATAGCCTAAGGCTCACAGAAAGACTAACTAATTTACATAATAAATGCAGGGTTTTTATATGAATTGATTATCAGTAATGTGACGTATTCGATAAGAGGGTTAAGAGATATAACTGGTCACGGCCGCCTAGATGAGAAATTAAATTTTCTCATAAAAATGTCAGTCATTAATATTTTTATCTCAATATACCACAGTTATATGCAAAATGACTTCCTGAATCCAAAAATGTAAAAATATACAGAGTGTTCCATTTAAAAATCCAAAGTTGGCATCATTTCCGGTGAAACCGAAGCAACAGAAAATGATAAATCGGTCGAATTAATCCATATTTAGCCGTTATTTGAAATGCCCAAATTTGAGATTCATATCTTGAAAGACCAAGAAGATATAGGGGCGAGCGTCATTTCGTGGTCACCTAATATATATATATATATATATATATATATATATATATATATATATTTTTAATTTTATATATATATATATATATATATATATATATATAATATATATATATATATATATATATATATATATATATATATATATATATATATATATATATATATATATATATATATATATATATATATATATATATATATATATAAACAATGTGAGTTTAACGGGTACGCCCGCATAAAGAAAACAAATTGCACGGTGGAAAATGCAAAAATTGCAATTGGCAGAAAGATGCAAACCGTGGACACGTGTTTCTGACTAATTGGTCTTCATCAGCACGGTGTAGCTGAGTTAAAAAGATGGACAAAACTCAAAAAAGACACTAAAGGAATACCACTGACAGGGAGCCAGTCGCACCTTTGTGGCTTCCACTTGGATGGCTCCGGTATGGGAGCATCGTCCAAGCATCGCACACGCGGGCAACTATAGCAACCTGCGTGGGATTCAGGACCCAGGAAAAGAATTATGAACAGTGAAGGAATTTGACGCGGGTTTAATTACATTACAGTAACAACTGGCGACTGGCTCCCTGTCAGTGGTATTCCTTTAGTGTCTTTTTTGAGTTTTGTCCATCTTTTTACTCAGCTACACCGTGCTGATGAAAAACAATTAGTCAAGCACGTGTCCACGGTTTCTCTTTCTGCCAATTGCAATTTTTGCATTTTCCACCTGCAATTGTTGTCTTTTTGCGGGCGTGCCCGTTAAACTCATATTGTTTGTTACTGTAATGTAATTAAACCCGCGTCAAATTCCTTCACTGTTCACAATTCTTTTCCTGGGTTCTGAATCCACGCAGGTTGCTATAGTTGCCCGCGTGTGCGATGCTTGGACGATGCTCCCATACCGGAGCCATCCAAGTGGAAGCCACAAAGGTGCGACTGGCTCCCTGTCAGTGGTATTCCTTTAGTGTCTTTTTTGAGTTTTGTCCATCTTTTTAACTCAGCTACACCGTGCTGATGAAGACCAATTAGTCAGAAACACGTGTCCACGGTTTGCATCTTTCTGCCAATTGCAATTTTTGCATTTTCCACCGTGCAATTTGTTTTCTTTATGCGGGCGTACCCGTTAAACTCATATTGTTTGTTACTGTAATGTAATTAAACCCGCGTCAAATTCCTTCACTGTTCATAATTCTTTTCCTGGGTCCTGAATCCCACGCAGGTTGGTATAGTTGCCCGCGTGTGCGATGCTTGGACGATGCTCCCATACCGGAGCCATCCAAGTGGAAACCACAAAGGTGCGACTGGCTCCCTGTCAGTGGTATTCCTTTAGTGTCTTTTTTGAGTTTTGTCCATCTTTTTAACTCAGCTACACCGTGCTGATGAAGACCAATTAGTCAGAAACACGTGTCCACGGTTTGCATCTTTCTGCCAATTGCAATTTTTGCATTTTCCACCGTGCAATTTGTTTTTCTTTATGCGGGCGTACCCGTTAAACTCATATTGTTTGTTACTGTAATGTAATTAAACCCGCGTCAAATTCCTTCACTGTTTATATATATATATATATATATATATATATATATATATATATATATCCACTTATCATTATTGCGTCCATCAATTGCCCTTTTCCATTTATTATTTCGTCCGAAGAATTACTGCGTCCGTATATCGGACGCAGTAATGTAATGGACAGTTAATTTTGAATCAACCGCCTTTTCTTAGCTATAGGTGATTTAAATCGGTAGTACACTACATTACCGATCGATGCGTGTGATTTTATTGGATTATATTTACAAATAACAAAGAATGGCGCGGAAATATATCAGAGTACTGGACGCAGTATTATGCGTAAATGAAAGTGAAATATACAGATACAGTTTAGTTCAAGAAAATTCCTCCAGAGTAATATACAGTAAGTCGTATATCCAAAACTCATCTTTTCAAGCTGCGATTTTATTGCGTCTTTAAATTTGGCAACGTTTTAACACATTCTGAAGACGAAATAATGTTAGATTGTAGTTTTATGTCGAGACGAGTGTTTTATGATGGATACACATCTAGAGCTTTTGAGCATTTGTCTATCTATATGAAACTGAAAGTGAATCAAATTTTAAGAAAAAGGGTCAAACAATTTTTCATATAAATTAGTACTTTTCAAGTTATAAATTACTTGGAAATTGCGATTTTGGCGAGAAAAAACTGCGGCGATCAATATCTCGAAAAGTCGACATTGGAAAATTTTGAAAATTTTGTAGTACACTAATGTAGATGGGAGCAACTCGGGTAAAATATTTTCAAGATGGTGGCACCTCCGGTTATACTGGAAGTAGATGTCAACTTGCTTATTTTAAATGGGATACCTATACAATGTGTCCCACTTTTCACGGTAACACCTACGCAGCTCAGTTAATAATAAATCGATTTATTTTAAACTTAGTTAAGTTATACACCACTTGAAGGTAACTAAAAGCGCATATACCTATTTAATTTATTCCATAGACGTGCAGACTTAGGGGTTGAAAATGGGGTAAATTTTCAGGTAAATTGTATTAAGAATTAAAAAAAAAAGATTACCACCATCTCATAGGGCATCCTTTAAAACCCCTTTGTGCCAAATTTTATTAAAATATCTCTAGTAGTTTTAGAGGTATAAATGTTTTGTCAAGAATTAATGGCCTTTAACTCGGAACGAGGTGAATTTAGAAACAAATTTATTTCACATTTTTTTGCTACAAATTTGAAGTAATAGTCAAAAATATCTTCGTACTCGCCAAAACCGCTAAGAAAATTCTGCCCAGTTATACGGGCCCTATACAGTTTACTTGTTTTAAATCTAGTCACCTTTGAAATCGCAAACAAAATTATTAACTGACAATAATGGCAGCTTAAGACTTTGTAGTTTACTTGTGTCATTGTTTGTTGTTTCTAAATTCACCTCGTTCCGGTTAAAGGCCATTAATTCTTGACAAAACGTCATATGTACCTGTTTATACATCTAAAACTACTAGAGATACTTTAACAAAATTTGGCACAAAAGGGTTTTAAAGGATGCCTTATGAGAGGGTGGTATTCTTTTTTTTAAATCCCTAATACAATTTACCTGAAAATTTACCCCATAAAATGGGGTTGTGATTGTTGTTGGGCAGCTGAAGGTCATTTCCGAAGTAATTTTTTGTGTAAAATCTGAATCCGAGCTCAGAATTGGCCCATCATGTCAGGATTTTGGGCTATTTGAGATTATGTACACGAAAAATGGCTATTTATCTATTTTTGAGGTTAGGTACAGGCTGCACAAAATTTTTTGTAATTTTTTCTACCTAATGCGTCATGTAGTACTACTCTTTCCCTTCAAAATCAGCTCTCGAAAGGTGCCGTACGATGTTTCTTTCAAAAGTTATGGCCATTTTAAGATGACGTCCGCCATATTTGATTCGTCGTCGACGAAGTTTTGGAAAATCAACTGATTCACGCCAAATTTGGTATACAGGTGTTTTCTAGGTCGCTAATCAGGAATCTGTGGCCGGATTTCTAAAATTCAAGATGGCGGATACAACGCGGCGGACGAGATTTTCGAAAATCAACCGATTTATGCCAAATTTGGTATAGAGGGGTTTTCGATATCGCTGATCACGAATTTGAGGTTAGATTTAAAAAATTCATGATGGCGGATCATATATGGAGGACGAGATTTTCGAAAATCAACCGATTCTCGCCAAATTTGGTATACGGGGATTTTCTATGTCGCTGATAACGAATCCTATCCGTAGACAGATAACCCTTGACCTACGGTCCAGGGGAGAACAAATTCCTTCATTCCCTAAAGCCAAAAGCCCGAGGGAAAGCAAATTTCATGATGATCCCCAAACTGTAGACAGGTAACTCTAAAGCCAAAAGCCCGGAGGAAAAGCAAATTCCTTCACTCCCAAACCATAGGCAAGTAACCCCTTAAAACCAAAAGTTAAGGGAAGGCAAGTTTCAGGCGGATAACTCTTATCCTAAGAGCGTGGAGGAAAGCGAGTTCTATCACCCCGAAACTGTAGATGTCAGATCAGTTACTCTAAACACTTGAACTCGGAAAAAAGCGAGTTCCTTAGGTTACGCTTGCGGTTTTTGAGTATATAGAATTTAACAATTCAAATTGTAGTAGTACTCGTCTGCCATATTGGATCGGCCATCTTGAATTTTCCAAATCTGCCTCCAGATTCGTGATCAGAGACTCCAAAAACCCCCATATACTAAATTTCACAGAAATCGGTCGATTTTCGAAAATATCGTCCACCATATGGGATCCGCCATCTAAAACTTTGCAAATCTGACTTTAGATTCGTAATCAGCGACACTAAAAACCCATGTATGAATTTTTTTATCATTAGCGTAAAACTGAGAAAATATTCTCCGCCATGTTGTATTTTAGCGCCATATTGGATCGGCCATCTTGAATTTTGCAAATCTGCCTCCAGGTTCGTGATCAGCGACTCCAATGCTTATGAACACCCTAGATTATGTTTTGCTAAATGGTTACAAAATAATTAAACACTTGTTTATTTAAAATAAAGAATGTTTAGATACAGTTAACTAGAACAGAACAGAATGCAAGTCAGCTAAAAAAGAAGGGGTTCACCTTTTGTAATACTAAATTTGCAAAATAATCTACTGAGGGGTAAGTAAAGATGATACAATGCCAAGGCAGTAGTAAATTGAGGGTTGATTATAGAAGGTGCGTGGTACGACTTCCTCCCCATTGGGCTGGCTCCGGGGAGGAATAACATAATCAAGCAATCGCACGGTAGAACAATAGGACAATCAGACAATCGAGAATAAGTTTTAATAACAGAAAAATACATAAAAGGAAGATTACTTACATTATTCACACTACACTTTAGGATTTACCTCCTCCGGAGCGGAGTCGTACCACGCACCTTCTGTAATCAACCCTTAATTTACTACTGCCTTGTATCTCTTTACTTTCGCCTCAGTAAATTATTTTGCAAATTTAGAAATTCTACATACCGTTACAAAGCGTGGAGCCCTGCTTTTTAGCTGACTTGCATTCTGTTCTGTTCTAGTTAACTGTTGTAACGAAGTGATTTTATTTTATTAAGTTAAGTTAGGTGGCTAGGTTTTGAAAATATTTTACCCATTATGGTGCTACGCTTTTAATTAATAACAGTTAAATTGTTAATTATAGATAGGTAGTATTGATATGTTTTTTATGAACATTCCACGTAGGCCAAGTGGCCGGCAGTAAGCGAAACGCGACGCACACATTGTGTCCCCGGCACCCTTATGCCCGCGCTAACATGAGGGAGGCCGAGACTGAAAATAATTAAATTAGTTTCCGTCCAGCTACTCAACGAGGAACCACGCCGGCCAGCACAGTAAGTAAACTCGTGAGTATAAGGATATATTGGTATTTAAATTTCATGCGGAATTATTCGAAGTCGATGAACGGGTGACGTAGCTGTAATAAACCGCGCATGACTACCGTATCTCATCCTACTTCTGCGTTTAGCAGTGTTTAGTAGCATGAGGATTTTTACAATCAAATTAGTTCCCGTCTGAGCGCCAACCGAAGCACCACGCCGACTTGGATAGTAAGTAAACTTGTGAGTATAGAGGTACATAGGTATCCAAAGGTAATTGCGAATTTTTCTAAGTCGATAAACGGTGACGTAGTTGCAATATTTCGCGCATGACTACCGCGTTCATCCTACTTCTGCTTTTTGGCAGAGTTTAGTAAGCTTGAGGATTTTGCAGAGTATCCACGACAGTCCGTTGCTGCCGCCCGTACCGTCCAGACGTGCCGACCCCGACCGCTCCAGAGAGGAAGCCAGCACAGGATCCGGAAGTAGGTAGCAAGGTTTGATAAAGGTTTGTGTAAATAATCGGTAATACTTGGCTGGTGAGTACTTTCCGGGCTTTATTTTTTAGAATTAGTGAACCGCGAGCGCTAAACGTATCCGCCTCATATCCTTCCTTAGAACGGGAGAGCGGCCGAAGGTTAAATTAGAACCGCGTTCCACCGTGTTACACCGCGTGTTCTCCAGGCCACCTGAGCACGTAAAAATTCTGCAGGGTGACTTGGAGATACTAGCATTTGATACCGCGTGTCCTCTAGGCCACCTGCGTCCGTTTTTTGGCAGGGTGATTTAGAGGGATTTCCGTAACCGCGTGCCTGTCAGGCCACCTGAGCACGTAAAAATTCTGCAGGATGACTTGGAGGTATCGTCCGTAATCGCGGGTCCGCCGGGCTACCTGAGCACGTAAAAATTCTGCAGGGTAGCTTGGTAGCTTTGACCATACCATCGTCGTCTTAGATTTGCAACCGTTCGGCTTGCCACTCCTTCCCCCCTCCAACTTGAACCGCGTTATACCGCGTGCCCTCCAGGCCACCTGAGCACGTAAAAATTCTGCAGGGTGACTTGGAGGTACTGTCAGTTGCCATCGCGTGTTCTCTAGGCCACCTGAGCACGTAAAAATTCTGCAGGGTGACTTAGAGGCACTTCCGTAACCGCGTGCCTGCCAGGCCACATGAGCACGAAAAAATTCTGCAGGGTGACTTGGAGGTATCGTCCGTAACCGCGGGTCCCCCGGGCTACCTGAGCACGTAAAAATTCTGCAGGGTAGTTTTTGGAGTTTGACCATCCCGTCGTCATCATCAATTTGCCACTGTTAGGCTTGTTACTCTTTTCCCCCCCTTACCGTAACCGCATTCAACCGCGTGCCCTCCAGGCCGCCTGAGTCCGTTTTTCTTTGGCAGGGCGTTTTGGAGGTACTAGTTGGCATATCATAAGACCGGAACCATCCATCAGCCAAGCGATAATAAGTAACCGCGTTAGATAGGCATAGTTTGCTTGTATTGGCGCTTGCTTCCCCTCCTGGTATCCGTCCGCCGTCTGCTTAATTCATCGCTGCTTACCGTTGCACCGCTTCATTCACCGGCTTACCGTATCGCACCGCTTGACCGCCCGCTTACTGCCCCGCTTGTCCGTAGTGTAGTTAAGACGGTAGTAGTATAAGACCGCTTGTAGAATAAGCCCCTTAGTTAAGACCGTAGTAGTATAAGACCGTTTGTAGAATAAGCCCGCTTGTAGTTAAGACCGTTGTAGTATAAGTTGTAGTTACTAAGGTGTGTATAAAGTGTAAATAAGAATTAGTGTGTAGAATAAATGTACATATATTGAATGAGAGTCTGTTCCTTAATTGTAGTATGTAAGTTCCCTTTTTCCCGACCCCTGGCTTAGCCGTATCTTCACTGCAGTTGCCCGGCCTCTATCGTCCCGCCGATAGAGTAAAGTGGTGTTTCTACACTCTAAACAGAAACTGGCGCCCGAGATCTCCGTACAGTGTGCACCGCCGCAGTGTTGGGCGTCAAAGTGACACTTCTGCTCTTGGGTAGAGCAACGTCACACTGTATCTAAACATTCTTTATTTTAAATAAACAAGTGTTTAATTATTTTAATTATTTTGTACCATTTAGTAAAACATAATCTACTGGGTGTTCATAAGATTACTGTATAGGTGCATGGCGAGGCCATGGACATGACTATATGTATTATGAAAAAAGTTATGACCAAAAATAACAAATATTTCCATATCAGACCTCTCTCTCTCTCTCTCTCTCTCTCTCCTAAGAAAAATGTTGTCTTAAGTTTAAACAATTGTGTGTTTTAACCCTCCGTCGGGCGCAATTGATTTAATAGATACACGGCGAACTATTTCAAAGTTGTTTTAAAAACGCGCCACCATATAGAGCGTCCCCTTTAGGTATTCTAGGCTTTCCACATGCGTAGTTGATCAGTGCATGTTTGGCTTTGACAAGTGCAGGGTGGTGCGATTCGAGACAAAAACGATCTCTCAGATCATTGCGCCCATTAAGGTTCTGTTTTTAAACTGAAATAAAAGTGAACATTTTCAACTTGTTTCAACGGTTTTATAATACTACTGGTATCACATATTTTTTCGTTTCAATTACAAATTGACCAGTTTTGGGTAATATGATCTATTAGATACGTGCGCTCGTTTGTGTAACATATCTTAAATTTTTACAGATATCAGTTCAACATGGCTGCGAATCAAAAACTATATAATCCTGAGGATCCCAAGGACGCCGAATTACTGCGTAGTATGCTGGATGATGATGATGAAATGGATTATCAAGATGAGCTATTGAAGTCGGACAATGATTTCGAAATTGAGGAGGGCGAAACTGGAACGAATGAAATTGAAATCCGGGAAGAAAGTTCGGACACTGAACAATCTGCAGAATCTTCTAGCGACGAAAATGAACTGGATTTTTTTATAGGCAGGGATAAAGTAACTAAATAGATAAAACAATTCAAAATTTCAAGAACTCTGTCACATAACATTGTCACTCAGATTGCAGGAGTAAAAGGTACAGCTAGGGAAGCCAATTCGCCTATTGAAACCTGGAGCTGTTTTATAACGGACGATATGTTGAATTTAATTGTGGCGTGGACTAATCAAATGATAGAATCAGTATCTCATAAGTTTCAACGTGAAAGAGACGCAAAGCTAACAGACATAGTTGAAATGAGAGCATTCCTCGCCCTATTGTATCTTGCGGGTGTATTGCAGAGTAACAGACTATCTTTAGAAGAGTTATGGTCAGTTGATGGGCACGGTGTAGAATTTTTTAGACTCGTTATGTCAATAAAGAGGTTTAAATTCTTGATGAGATGTTTGAGATTTGACGACCAAACTACCCGTCAACAAAGAAAAGCCAGAGATAATCTTTCTCCAATTCGTGAACTTTTCACAATGTTTGTAGAGAATTTTAAAAGCAATTATTGTCTTGGTCAAAATGTTACCATTGATGAAAAACTCGAGACGTTTCGTGGTAATTGCCGTTTTAGACAATATATACCGTCTAAACCAGCTAAATACGGAATTAAAATGTATGCACTAGTAGACGCACGTCATTTCTGAACATACAATTTAGAACTCTATGCTGGAAGACAGCCTGAAAAAGATTATAGTATTAGCAATAAGCCTAGCGATGTTGTCAAAAGACTAGTAACGCCAATATATAACACTGGAAGGAATATAACAGCCGATAATTGGTTTACGGATGTTGACCTAGTATCACATCTGAAAGAAAAAAAGTTGTCCTATCAAAAAGAATAAAAGACAACTTCCGACTGAGTTCGTAGCTACGAAGAGAAGGCCAGAAATGAGTAGTCTGTTTGGATTTTCTAATGATGCCACTATAGTCTCGTATATGCCCAAAAAATACAAGAACATAACGTTAATTTCAAGTTTGCATAATGATAACGCAATAGACGAAAGAACAGGTGATAAACGTAAACCCTAAATAATAACTTTCTACAACGAAACGAAATCGGGGGTTGACGTCGTTGAAAAAATGTGCGCCTCCTACAATGTGGCCCGAAATACATGCCGGTGGCCGATGGTAGTATTTTTCTTAATAATGAACATCACTGGAATCAATGCTCAAATTGTCCATGTGAGAAATGGAAACACAGTCAGACGTTTTTTTCTGAGGCAACTTGCTTCTGACTTAGCATTAGAAGCATTAAACAGACGAAGTCTCAAAGTCAGGGGTATGCCGAGTTCTCTTCAGTTAAAACTAAAATCTTTGATCTCAAAAAATCAACCAAATAGAGCTTTAACTGAGCAAAATAATGATAATACTTTACGAAAGCGAAAGAACTGTGCACCCTGTGCAACAGAGAAAAAAGAAGACTGACGAACTATTTTTGTAAAACTTGAGTTGAAGGCGTATGCCTTCAGCATGCCGTTTTCATGTGTCAGAGATGTTTTGAAAACCGAGAAAACACCCACGACGATAGTTATATCATTTATCTTTTTGTTTTTTTTTTAATGAGAATTTTTATTTCTTTGTTATTAACCAATGTATTTTGTTTTATAATTTTGAATAAAATATGTTAAATATATGTATGTATGACTTTTATTATTGTTTTTATACATGTTCTGAGTTCGTCTGATATCTTGATCTGTGAGATACAATGCGCCCGTTCATGTCCCTAAAGTGATTGCGCCCGACGGAGGGTTAATAAAGATTTATTTATGATCTCCAGTTTTTATTTTGAAACATTATTTTACTTTCTGTGTGTAGATTCGTATGAGTGTAAATTTGAGGGGGATGCGCCTGAATAATTTGCGGGTCAACCCCTTATGTTAAACCCATTATAGTTTGAAAATTTGTGAACATAATACACAAACCACTGATTGTGCCATTTCAATATCGATGTAACCCAATATTTTGTAAACCTACCCCTTCTAAAAAAGCCTGTCAGTCAACCTTACCTATTGATATGGTCAACTTGAAAATTTATCTGATACCTAAGTAAAAATCCCTCCTTTCAGTTTCACTATCTAAATGAACTCACCTCTAATTTCTAAAAAATATTTTCTGGGGTGAATGGGTAGTTTCACAAATAGAATAAATCGGTTTTAATAGCAGACAGCAAAACAAAAAGGAGTTTACTTAGACATTCTAAAAACTTCCTAGTTGACCACATCAGTAGAAGATATTGATCAGCAATCTTTTTTCAGAAGATGTAGTTCTAAAAATATGTGTTCACTGGTTTTGACCAGTACGAGGAGGATTGATCTTCAATTTTTGTGATAACCAGAAAATTAAGTAGACCAGATTGATAGTCTTCGTATGTGAATTTACTTTTATTAGCTTGCAAATTAAAATTGAATATTTCTCGCCTGTTCTTAAACGTGTTAATACTTTCAATCTGACAACACTGTCGGACGCAATAATGTATATACAGGACGCAATAAAGTACGCTCAATGAAAAAAAATATACAAATCGGAAGTAATAATTCAGTGCATGAAAGGAAGCAATAAGGTTATGTAGGTGAAAGAGAAATGTATATTATAAAAATTGAGATAGGAATAATCTGAAACTAGCTATGAGATGGAAAAAACGTCATAATTAATATATTTCAATTAATACTTGACATATCTTGCTCCTTCTGGTGGACGCATTAATGTAGCAATATGAAAGGAAGCAATAGTGATAGCGGGATGTATATATATATATATATATATATATATATATATATATATATATATATATATATATATATATATATATATATATATATATATATATATATATATATATATATATATATATATATAAATATATATGTATATATATATCTGGACATGAGTATTAAAAGGGCCAATATCCATTTTCATTGTTTTGAGATATTAGTGCGTAAAATTTTAATTTAGTAATTAGTAATAATTACGTTTTAAAAGTGTAAGTATTTATTTATTTTGATGAAAGTCTGGATAATACTTCAAAATAATATAATTTTTATTTAAGTTATGTTATTCGTCAGAAGTGATATTTTGGGTGGATTCTGTGTTTACTTTTGGCCATTTTAATTCAAAACTCTTTGGAGATAAGCCTTACACTGGCAATGATATATCAGAAAGCATTAACACTAGGAGATTGGCCTTTTTTTGTATCGGTAGTATTTAACTGGGGCATCTTGGTGTTGGTTACATCTCAAAAGCGGCAAAATTGGAGATTGGCCGTTTTAATACTCAGGTCCAGTTTTTTTTTTTTTTTTTTTTTTTTTTTTTTTTTTTTTTTTTTTTTTTTTTTTTTTTTTTTTTTTTTTTTTTTTTTTTTTTTTTTTTTTTTTTTTTTTTTTTTTTTTTTTTTTTTTTTTTTTTTTTTTTTTTTTTTTTTTTTTTTTTTTTTTTTTTTTTTTTTTTTTTTTTTTTTTTTTTTTTTTTTTTTTTTTTTTTTTTTTTTTTTTTTTTTTTTTTTTTTTTTTTTTTTTTTTTTTTTTTTTTTTTTTTTTTTTTTTTTTTTTTTTTTTTTTTTTTTTTTTTTTTTTTTTTTTTTTTTTTTTTTTTTTTTTTTTTTTTTTTTTTTTTTTTTTTTTTTTTTTTTTTTTTTTTTTTTTTTTTTTTTTTTTTTTTTTTTTTTTTTTTTTTTTTTTTTTTTTTTTTTTTTTTTTTTTTTTTTTTTTTTATATATATAAATATATATATATATATATATATATATATATATATATATATATATATATATATATATATATATATATATATATATATATATATATATATATATATATATTAAATTATTTTAAAAATTGAGTTGTAAAGTTCCTGAACCTGCATGACTGGTCTCTAGAGATATGTGATTTCAACATGGGATTCACCTCAGTCAGTGCTGTAGTTTTAATAATGCATTATTAGTAAAAAAACAAGCTAAATTTAAAAGCAATTTATAGAAAAATGTAATTTTATAGAGTTAAATATAGAATTTTGTAATACTTATAAGGTTTTCATAACATAGTGTTACTAGTATTAAAAATAAAATATTAATAATGTACCTAAACTTAAACTCATCAAAAAGGTTCAATGCTACCTGTAAAAGACAGAAATTTCAGCATAGGTTGACAAAAAGGACTTTGCTCCTAGGAAGCTCTCAACACAGATGGTGTACCTAAAACTAACAAAAACAACCATATAAGTGTTAAATTAAGCGTTGAAAAGACATAAAATTAACATTAAATATAATAATAAGTGACTGATAATAGGTCAAAAGTGCAAATGAACCACATAAAGGTATTCAAAAAGGACTAAAGAAAAATAAAAATTTCAGTGTTTGGTGAAAAACAAGCTTTTTAACAAAAAATGAGAAAGTCAGCCGTCGTAATGACTTCAAAAGGATATATAATTAAGAGTACTTACATGTACATAAAACACAGCTATACAGCTCTGGGATTTTCAGGTCCAGGGGGCACAAGGTACATATAATGACAGTCACGTGCTGTTCTCCAGTGTATAGCAAAATTCCATAATAAAAGTTTTGTGGAGTAAATAATTAGTAGGGGAATTGATACAGACATTCCAATAAACGTATTCAGTATGATTTAAGTTAGTTGTGTTCCAAATTAAAGACAGGCCGAACCAATGTTTAGGTGAGGTTTGGTTAAATAAAAAAATTATGAAAATTTATTAATTAAATAACTATTGTTTTCAAGGGGTGTTAAAAGTTGAAATATTGTTAAACATAACTAGTTAATTAAGCAAGTCAACAATCTAAGTGATATTTATAGTTAATTTAAGTAATTTTAATTCCAAAAGGTAATAAAACTCAACAGTACTCAGAGCAGTTTAATAAACAACAAAATATAACAAATAGGATATCAAAACGATCAGCACAAAATAAGGAACAAGATTCAAATATACAATTTATTCAAAAATTAAATAAAATTCAAAATAATCATAAAATTTTATTAATAAAATGTAAACATCTAGATAGATAAAAAAAGAAACGTCAATTAATCAATTTTGAATTTTAAATAAAGAGTTGAAATTTTGCTCGTTAGTTACAAAAGAAAAGATAATAAGTAACTGAAATTGAAATAAAGCTGAATAACTGCACAACAGCCCGACTCAGGGAGTAATATTGAGTTTTACAAAATTAAAGCTTATAAAAATAATAATAAATCTGTCCCGGTGTAAATTTAAGTAATAAATAAAACAAAGTGCGGGTAATTTACAGTAGTTCATCGTACTTACCCGACGTAAATTGATATCGTTTCACAAAGACGCGCCAATATCCATTTGGCTTGATGACGGTCTCGGATGCTAGGGCCAGGCAGAACTATTGCCTTTTTACCCTAGTCATCGCTGTAGACCTGGACCGGCCTCGTGAACGGCCCCACTCACAAATGTGAGCGGTGCCGAAGATTTCGGCCAACCTCCCTGGGTCCTGGCTGATGAACCCTGCTGGCTAGGGCCTCTTCTGGCGCTCTTCTGTCTTCGTCTTCTTTCTTCGCCAGCTTGTCACCCCCGGGGGTAGTCATCAGTCTGTCAGGGACTGTGCGGATATTCTGTGACTTGGGATTGACTGCCAGTACACAAAGTGTCAATTGACACATCTGGATCATCGGACAAGGTAAGGATGAACTGTGTAGCTCTAGGAGGTGAAGGCCTAAGTGCTTTCTTAGCACTTTCGTCCTTCACGGAGCCAGGGGGACAACGGGCGCTGGTCGGTTTATTGACCGGCGCCCGCAAGGTTGTGGGATGGTGGTTGGTTGCGTCATGTCTTTTCCGTGACTTGGTCCATCTGTAAGGAAAGGATTAGTTATACTTACCCGTTGTCCAGTAACTGTACCTTCGGCCTCTTGTGCCTCGGTGCGTCGGTCGTCATAGGAGGTGGCCTTCCTGATCAGTGGGTTCCTGTGCTCCTCAGCTAAGGTGTACAGTATCTTCGCTCTATCCCGGATGATTTTGGTAACTGGTGTGTACTCCAGATCCCTGAAGATGTCAGCGTTTCTAACGTACCATGGTGCGCCCACCGCTGTCCTGATGGCCACGTTTTCCACGGCTTGGATCTTCCTCAGATAGGTCTTCGCTTGGTATCCCCATGCTACGGAGGCGTAGGTCAGCTGTGGTCTGATGAGTGCTGTGACTAGCAGAAGCTTGTTCCTCAGACTGAGCCTGCTCTGGTTCCCTACCATTGGGTAGATGAGAGCTCTCGTCCGCTTGGCCTTTACCACGATGGGTTCGGTGTTCAGTCTCCATGTCAGGCCTTTGTCCATGATTATGCCAAGGTACTTGACGGAATCGTGCCATTGGATGTCTTCGCCAAACATGGAAACATATCCTGTGGGGGTTTCTTTGCGTCCTTTCCTGAAGAGAATCGTCTGGCTTTTCTCCGCGTTGACTGCGACTTTCCACTTGATGCACCATTCTTCCAGAAGAGAGGCTGCCTCTTGGAGTCTTCTGGTGGCTGTTCTCGCTCTCCAGGATCTGGCCGTGAGAGCCGTGTCGTCCGCGTAGAGTGCCATGGCGGTGCCTTCGGCCCTTGGGAGATCAGAGGTGAAGACAGCGAACAGATGGGGGGACAGCACAGAGCCTTGGGGGGACTCCGACTTCCATCGGTCGATACGTGGACACACAGTCCCTGATCTTCACTAACATCTGTCTCCCGTGCAGGTATGATCTAACTAATTGCTCACAGCTGTGAGTAGGCTGATGGGCCTGTAAGAGGAGGGAAAGAGTAGTTTCTTACCTGGTTTCGGGATGACTATGAATTCGGCCTTCTTCCACCTGTCCGGGAAGTATCTGAACCTCAAGATCCCATTGGTAATGTTCACCAGAGCTGCCACCCCTTTCCTGGGTAGCTTCTTGAGGGCGATGTTTCCGATCTTGTCACATCCTGGAGCTTTCCTCGGCTTCAAGCTCCTTAGAATCTCCTTGACCTCTGGAGTGGTCGGACGGATGTGATCATCGTCTGGCAGGTAGACATTACTGGAACGTGAACAAACAGCAGTTGGTCACGCCACTTAAAAGTATAGCGGAGGAAAGGTACCGTTCAGAATACAGCAGAAGCAGGCAATCGAATCACTGTATTTAAGTTCTGTGGAGTACGTTTTTTGAGTGCGTCGGGTAAGGTTTGCAACCCATAATAATAAGGTACCTTGCAAAATTATTAACAAAACATTTAACAGTTGCAACTTAACAAACATTCAAAGTTAAATTTATTAATAAAAGGCCGAATTTTCATCTATTTTAAGAGTGTATTTACCTCATTGTTATTTTTGTATAAAAGAATATCACTTAGATTTTATTATATTTTTCTATAAAACATGCTGATCTTATTTGTAAAAGTAGTTATCAAATTTCTAAAGGTAATAGCATTAAACTCGCTATTACTGCATGTGATGCGAACTCATGTCTCTGGGGAGCAGCTAGATGGAGCAGAAAATTAAAAATTTCTAACTTGGCAACTCGGTTATTGGCGCCTGAGTAGATTTGCAAGACTAATCAAATTTCTTAAGGAGAGTTGCACTTTTGTGTTTACTTTCTCGTGTTCGTTTTATATAAACATCGTCACAAATCCCATAACGAGAGAAGTAAATAACACTATATATATATATATATATATATATATATATATATATATATATATATATATATATATATATATATATATATATATATATATATATATATATATATATATATATATATATATATATATATATATATATATATATATATATATATATATATATATATATATATATATATATATATATATATATATATATATATATATATATATATATATATATATTATAAGCTATTGGGTTTTTGTAATTTACAAACAAAAAAAAATTAAATTGTAAAAGAAAATTTAAAACTTTTTACTTACTTTTGTTTACTTATTATTTATATATTTTGTAGCTCATAAAAAAAATACCATCGGCTAGCTCATGAAACTCTCTCAAGTTGGGTTCACCTGGTTCTGGTCACTTTTGTTTATAATATGAAATTCTCAACTATTACTGGCAAATGAATGAAAGGCAAATTTTTACCCAAAGCAAGCATATAATTTGTACACAAATAAACAATTATATAAACAGACAATTACAATTATTTATAAGTAAAAATATACTTTTATAAAATGAATTTTGGAAAGAAACAGAGTTAATAAGCCATATGCAGAGACAATTTATAGATTGGAAGATATCATTGTGCAATGTATGAGTAATATATGATTTTGAAAACAGTACAATATGATTTTCTTGGATTTTGCGGGCAGGTGAATGAATATGGGTAGTAGTGTGATAAAAGCAAACATAAAATTTCAATATAAGGTTAGAATAGGTTAACATAAATGTTTATATGATAAAAATTTGTTATTTGACATGGACGATGGATAAAACTGGTGTCATAGTGTAGATTTCAGCCAGCAACTCTGTTGAACCCAAATAGACAGTTGCGATCCAATGTTGAGTGAGGATTTGTAGTAGAAAGGCACCAAAGACAGCCAGAAAGCTGAAAAATTATCAAATATTAGAACTAGTATGTAAAATAGGTAAAGTTTAGGTTATGGGAGATAGGACATGGACAGTGGTTTTGAAAATAGGTAAAATTTAATTAAAAGTGAAACGTTAATATGAAACACACATCGTTTCATGGTGAAAATAAACTGTATAGCTTTAAAATGTAATAGACTTACCAAACTATGAGTATTTTGTTGTGTACAATCTATTAGTCAGAGTACGGTAGATAAGGAACTGCAAAAGTGGTGGTTATGAACCGCAGACAGGCCTGGAAAATTTTGTTAAAACCCAGAGTATTGTATGTTAAAAGATGGGGAAAATTTTATTATAAATGAATATCAAAATAGTTTTTCATAATGTTTATTAATAGCTACAGGAACATAGAAAATCCAAAATTGATAAAAATTTAATAAAAAACATAGTAGGCTAAAAGTTGAATTTTGACAAGAAAAATAGAAATTAAGCCATATGATTGGACGATTTCGAGCGAAGAAACAGTTTTTGATGATGCTTCAAAGGGTGTACGACTTTCCTTTGTTAAAAACTCCTAACCTCAGAAGTAGAAGCATTGAAATTAAAGTTTTGTGAGGTTAGTAATGGAAAACATATAAGTTAAAAGAAAAATCATCCTTTTCCATGTTCCTGGAAGTTATTTATAGTGTGTAAAGTTCGAAATCAAAGGAGTAAATCATTGTCATATAAGGTTTTAAAGAATGTAATCACCAGAAACTTACCTGTAAGTAATTTAAGTAATCCAAGTAGTGTCACAGTGAGTCAACAACGTAAAGTGCAAATAAATATGCCACATTGGTATTAAAAGTGAAATAGTTCTTTTTAAAAGCAAAGTATTTGGTTTAGTGCGTCGATAGAATCACCATTCATATCAACACAACAAATTTAGTTCCAACCAGATGACAGCATAAAAAGCAACGCAGCGACATCCACGAGAACTAAGGAAGGAATGCGCTATACAGGGAGTCCACGTTTTAATTCGAGTAAGGTTGGTGAAATGTAAAAGTAATAATAAAAATTCATGTCTTTGTAAATTTCATAATTGTAATTGTCTGTTTATATAATTGTTTATTTGTGTACAAATTATATGCTTGCTTTGGGTAAAAATTTGCCTTTCATTCATTTGCCAGTAATAGTTGAGAATTTCATATTATAAACAAAAGTGACCAGAACCAGGTGAACCCAACTTGAGAGAGTTTCATGAGCTAGCCGATGGTATTTTTTTTATGAGCTACAAAATATATAAATAATAAGTAAACAAAAAGTAAGTAAAAAGTTTTAAATTTTCTTTTACAATTTAATTTTTTTTTGTTTGTAAATTACAAAACCCAATAGCTTATAAATATATATATATATATATATATATATATATATATATATATATATATATATATATATATTATATATATATATATATATATATATATATATATATATATATATATATATATATATATATATATATATATATATATACAGGGTGAGTCTTAAGTGCGTAGTTATATTTAAACCACCGATTCTTGACATCTGTAGAAACCCACTGACACATTTTTTTTCTCTTAATTCCCACGTAAAATTGAGTTATCGACTTTCAAAAAAATAAGATGAAATTGTTTTGGAACTGCTGATTACTGGAAACATTCCTCATTTTATCTGAAATAGTGCATTGACTTTTAGCAGTGTTGCCGCATTTCATATACAATTTACCACCTAGCAGTAAGTTCGTTCCGGGACATAATTTTGAATGAAATAATTACCTACTTATGCGATTAAGTGCTCCATTTGAAATAATTTTTTAAACATTTTAAAATACCTTTTAATATAAGAAATGTACAAGTTTGCCTTTTTCTTGCATCAATTAAACTTTCTTTCAAGTGTTTCGTAAACTAAAACCAAATTTTCCGATAAACAGTAAACATAAAATGCTACTGACAATTTTGATTTCGTTTTTTCAAAGTTTATAAAAGAATTATTATTTTTTAACAAGTAGTAGTTACTTACCCTGCGATTATAATAATTTGAAGTAATCCTGTAATTTATTAATAAATAAATCGTTTTCTAAGTCATATGTTCGGCTGGTTCATTGACCTGATATGTAGGTCAATGGGCGAGTTACACTAACCTATCTTTTAGGTACACTACATTACCAACCAATTTATGATTCAAATTACAGACATCAAGCATATTCCTATGAATTAAGATGGAAAATCTAGTTCAAATCAGTAACTAAGAGTCACTAAATAAAAACAACTACGTAACTTTATTTGTAAACAAAATCCAAGCTTTGACGAGAACTATTCTAATAACAAAAAAGCACTTTTAGGTACTGTTAAAATATCGCAAAACTGAAATAAAAACAAGCACAAAGAGAACAACACGCACTTAAATCGAAACTAAACTTATTCTCGATTTACCTAACAATTATTATTTTCTCTATTGCTATAAGAATAACAAAGACAGCGAGAGTGAGTTGGCCTCTCCAGGTATATTTTCGTAAACCGCTATGACCGATAAAGAAACAACAATTTGCTTGTTTACATATCAACATAGATTTGTGAAAGGGGGAGATAGAACATAATTCACGGCGCACGCTGCCAATTCCCCCACTGCTGGCACCCACCAATCACAGGCAGTGTGTCGGTATCTTCGACAGTTCGATCGCATCCATATTGTATTTCGATGTTCGTTGTGGAAGTGAGGTTTTGATTCAGTGACTATTTTTGTGACTATATAGCGTGAAAAATGCCCAGGTGCCTTATAAAAAGGTGTGTTTACCACAAAACTGCAAACTGTGTGAGGGATAAATCATCTATTCATTTATTTCGGTAAGTTACTTAATAAACATGTTTGTTTTGGAGGCCATATTCGATTGTTTAAGGAGACACAGAGCCGTATTTCCCATTTCCATGAGATTTGCAAAGATAATAATTATTAATTATTGCAATAATGTGGATTAATCAAAGGGGATGAATATATTTAATGTTGACAGTAGCACGTTTTATACGATTTTACATAATAGGTACTTTAAGATTGTATTATTTTTAGTGTTCCAAAGGATACTGAGAGAAGAGAGGCTTGGAGAGTATCTTTAAATTTAGAAAAAGAAGATATGTTTGTGAATTCCAATGTATGCCACTTACATTTTACCCAGGAGTCTTATGATTTTGAGAAGTCACCTTTTTCACTCCATTTAAAACAAAATGCTTTACCTATTATGGACATTACGGTAAGTAGATTCGAAAGAAATATATAATAGTTTATTCAGATCACTAAAATAATTATTATTAAAAATACAGTACCTACCTACTTAAATTATTAAACAAAAAGTTAATAGTGTCCAAAAAATTACCTTTTCCGAAGTTCTCAAATATTTACTTACATAAAATTTTATAAAAATTAGAAACATATTTAAAATTTTGTGCCTAAATTATTTTTACAATAATGTATTTATTCATAACTTTTGTTTATTTACTGTTTCCATATGAGCAGAAAAATTATTTTATAAATACCTATTAAATTTATTCGAGAATATAATTAAAAGATTGGTGTGTATTATTTAGGTATACTATTATTTTCAAATATATTTTTTTCGAGGATTTATTTTTGTGATTTTCTTACAGAAAAACAAATCAATATATAGAAAATGTAAAATTTTCCAAGGGCCTTTAATTTTTTTAAAATTCAGGTGAATGGTGTTCAATAAAGCAGAGGGATAGTTCAATTAGAAATTTTACATTCTCAATATTCATTTATTTTTTCTGATTGCAAATTATGAAAATTGAGAAAAATCCATAAAACTTAATATTTTTCGATAACTCCTAAAATGAAGTCTACAGGGGGGCTCGACAGGGGGAGTGTCAATATATGAAGAAAAACCCTGTAGATTAAATATCAAAAGGATTTAAACAATATAAACAATAACACGTAGGTATAATACATCTTATTTTTTATAGGATACTAGTAAAAGCTTGACCGAAACTACATCTGTTTCGTCTCAACCATCGACGAGTGCTGCTATATCTTTGTTAAATGAACCACGGCCATCAACAAGTACTGGATTTTATCAGGACATAGAAAGGACAGAATTGCCACAAAGGTCATTTACTAGTTTGGGTTTTGTGGAAAATAAGACACCCCCAAGTTCTCCTATTCGAGGGCATTCTAAAGTAAGTTAACTAAGTAAAATTTATTATTGATTACTATTACTAAGTATTTTAACTTATTGAAAAATAAAGTATCCTTATTTAAAAAACATTAAATAAGTTGTTCAAATTGTTCAGTCAGCATTGCCAGGGCCTTTATTATTTAATATTGGCATTCAGTAAGTAATAGATGTTAAATTAAAAAAAAATAATAAACATCTTACGAAAGTAAGTCTTCATTCAATCTATAATCAAAAATCAATAATAGTGCCAATATTGTTTATTAATTATGTAAATTTTTTTAAGGTTGAAACACCCCGTAAACGAAAACTGAAGTCTCAGTTGACTAAAGCTCGTAAAAAAATTAAGAGGCTTAGGACAAGTCTTCGTCGCCATTTTAAGAAAAGAGTTGCTAGGCTTATTGAGGTGATTAAATCACTCAGTGGCAAAGTCACTGTGTAAGATACGACCTAATGAAGAATTTTTGCAGACAGATGTACCATAAACATAAGTGTGGCGAACAGCTTAAAGCCTTTTTTTATTAACTCTTCATTATTATTCTGTTAAGGCATACAATTTTGTTCGTAATACTTTTAATTCGGCTCTTCCTCACCCAGACTATATCGAGGTGGTACAAAAATATAAATGGCGAGGCCGGATTTACAGCAGAAGTTTTCGACCTATTAAAAATCAAAGGACAGAATACAGATTATAAACTTATTTGCAGCTTAACTGTAGACGAAATGGCAATTCGTCAGCATGTGGAGTGGGATGGAACGAAGTATTACGGATTTGTAGATTTTGGAGTAGAAACTGAAACTGACTGTCATCCTGTAGCCAAGGATGCACTCGTGTTCATGCTAGTTTGCATTAATGAGTCATGGAAGCTTCCTCTTGGATATTTTTTAATAGATAGTTTAACCGGTCAACAAAAAAAAAATTTAGTGCTACAGTGTCTAAAGTTAGTCAATGAAACGGGGCTACTGTTGGTTTCGATATGTTTTGATGGAGCTACGAACAATGTTACGTTGGCCAAACAGTTAGGGTGTAATTTTGATCCCAAAAATATACAATCTACATTTGTTGATCCCAGTTGTGGCAGTAGAATTGCAGTCTTTTTTTACCCCTGTCGTATGATTAAATTGTTAAGAAATTTGTTAGGAGATAAAAAAAATATTATTGATGATAACGGTGATATTATTCAGTGGGAATATTTAGTAAAATTAATGAAATTGCAAAATGAAGAGGGTGTTCATTTAGCTAATAAATTGAGAAAATCACATATTCCTTAAAAACAAAAAAATGAAAGTTAAATTAGCCACCCAACTATTTAGTACTTCTGTAGCACATGCTTTGGAGTTTTTAAACGAAACTTTAAAATTAGAGCAGTTTAAAGATTGTGAAGCTACAGTAAAATTTATTAGATGTATCAATAACTTATTTGACATCTTGAATTCCAGAAATATGTATCAGTATTGTTACAAACAGCCTGTTAACAAACAATATTTTGAGGGTTTTAATAAATTTTTGTCAGAAACAGCAGACTATTTAAAATCTTTGGAATTAGCGATTGGCAAACCTGTTTGTGAGAGTGTAAGAAAAATGGGGGTAATAGGATTGTTGTTTTGTATCGAAAGTATAACATTTCTCTATAACAATATTATTGAAGAAAATTAATTGTTGTATATTCCTACTTACAAAATTAGCCAGGATCATGTTAAAACTTATTTAAAAACCTAAATAATCATAAAGAAAGACTGCGTTTACCAGTCAATTTAATTAAATTAATATCATCTCTATATTTTAAAATTAGAATTCACCATTATAACAGCAATATGTTTGATAGAAGTAGAAGTATGAGATATGTTTATAATAAATTAATATTATTTAAAGGACAATAATGTATGTATTATTTTATATAAGTACACTATTTCTAATAATAAGTAAAAGCACATTTACATAAATGATTGTTAGAAACTTTGTTTTTTTAATTATATTGAGACAGGTTTATAGAGTACTATCTATTATTTAAAATACACAATGCATAGGTTAGTTAATATAAAAATTGTTGGTTTTTTTTCAATAAAATCACTTTCTTTTCAATACTAATTTTTTTATTTGAATTATATTTTAGAAGCCAAAATAAAGAATGTATATGGTTTTAATAAAAATATTTAAATAGTCTGGATGTTCTTTATTGTGTTATTTAAAGAAATATACCCAAAAAAAAACTACAAAAAAAGCATCTTTGAGACACAAAAGATTAAATCTAGTTAAATAAAAAAATAAATATAAAGCTAAAACTTTCTTAAATACCTTATTTTTTAGTTCTTGCAAAGAAATTAGGAGTCAAAATGTTTTGTTTCTTGTTGTACCTCTACAATATAATTATATTAATATATTATTATGTTGTATACATAAAACCGTTTTATGGCATTGTAATGACAAAAATACCCAGAAGAATACTATATAATTAAAATAATGCTGAAAACTAAAACAAAACTGTTACTGATGCTAACCTCTAAATTGTATCAGTTGTAGTTCGTGTTTACAAGTGCAGTGATAACAATTCAGTGGCGGCTGGTGGATTTAGGCTAAACCATATCTCAATATTGGAGCATGTAATCCAAACATTATTTTAAGGCACGACTACCAGTACTGAATGAAAAAGTTTTGCAAAAAAAAATTAAATAAAAATTGAGAAAAGGTTACAAAAATACTCTGCCGATCCAGATAACTTCTAGACCATTAGTAAAATATTTGCAAACTATTTTTTTTTCCTAATCAGAAGGAAAATTTATCACCCCGGTTTTTTTGGTTTTCGAAAATTGTGATTTTTTTGTAAAGTTATGACATTTTAAAATTTAAATTCTTCATTGTGTAAATTTCAAATTGTCATAACTACAAAAAATCAAAATTGTCGAAAACAAAAAAAAAAACGGGGGATAAATTTTCCTTCTGATTACGAAAAAAATAGTTTCCAAATATTTTACTAATGGTCTAGAAATAATCTGGATCGGCAGCGCATTTTTGTAACTTTTCTTCTATTTTTTTTTCAATTTTTTTTTTGCAAAACTTCTTCGTTCAGTAACTGGTAGTCATGCCTTAAAATATTACTTGGGTTCCATGCTCCAATACTGAGATATGATATAACCTAAATCCACCAACCGCCACTGTAACAATTAATGTTTCATCCGTGGGAAGATTGCAACGAGTAAAGTTGTGACATTGTAAGTGTGATATTTTTATTAGTGATTAGTGTTATTCTCGGAAACTGTGATATTATTTAATAGTTATTAGTGTGTGTTTTAGTCCTGTGTTTTTAATTATTGATTATTATTAGTGATTTATTTTTTGCTGTGTACCAGGGTATGTGGATTATTTATAGAAGAGATTATTTTATTTCAATTAGGTACGTGCAGAATGCCAATTTTTTATTATTTATTTCAGTAAGTATTAGAATTTTTTATAGTTTAATTTATTTATTAAGGAGTTTAAGTTTTTGTTTTCAGAATTTATTGTTAATTTTACTAACATAGCCTCACCCCAACCACTTCCTGGCAGGTAAAGCTCATACCTCCACGTGGTACTTACTGGGCAACAATAATAATTTCTTATTTAAAATTTTTTTTGTTGGCTAAACTGGGCAAAAAATAATTCTATTGTGGATGGATTATAGCAATTAATAATTTAAGTGAGTATCGTACTTAATTCATTATTACAAAAAATATTAAATGATCTTAATACGGTCCTGTCCCACCAGACTTGGACGTTTGATTGATTCATGGAACCAATCAGTTTCTCTCAAAAGTGAGACAGACAACTTATAACCTCGCATTATACGAATTGTTGGCAAGGAACTTGTTAGATGACAGAGAATATACTTGCCTAGCACGCGGGTTCGATTCACAAACTTATTTTATTTTTTTTTTTAAATAAGGATTTTTTTAGTTCGTTAGTAAGATTTATATGAAGATTACATTTTTTCCTTGCCCTTTATTATAGTTTGTTTATTTTTACTACATTTTTTCCTTGCCCTTTATTATAGTTTGTTTATTTTCAGTTAAGTAAACCAATCTACCTTTCCGTTCTTTAAAGTATATGCTTCTTTATAAAATGATTATTTTCAATTTTGTTTCATTTTTAGTAAAGTGAAACCAAATTACCAGATGTGTACTAATTTAAAATAGATTTGTGCGGAACGCTGACAGTGGCAACACTGCCTTGAGTTACGTAATTTCTATGAACGGTGTTTACACATATATCCAGTGACCACCAAAATGTCCGTTGCCGGAGGACGAAAAAATTATCAGAAATTCAAAATTTTTTTTTTGTTTAAAAAATTTTTTTAACAGTGCCAATCAATTGTACTCGACGAAATATATTGAGGGTTAAAATATAACTACGCATTTAAAACTCACCCTGTATATATATATATATATATATATATATATATATATATATATATATATATATATATATATATATATAAATATAAGATATTTATATTTATAAGCTATTGGGTTTTGTAATTTACAAACAAAAAAAAATTAAATTGTAAAAGAAAATTTAAAACTTTTTACTTACTTTTTGTTTACTTATTATTTATATATTTTGTAGCTCATAAAAAAAATACCATCGGCTAGCTCATGAAACTCTCTCAAGTTGGGTTCACCTGGTTCTGGTCACTTTTGT
Organism: Rhamnusium bicolor; assembly: GCA_029963845.1. Taxonomy (NCBI): domain Eukaryota; kingdom Metazoa; phylum Arthropoda; class Insecta; order Coleoptera; family Cerambycidae; genus Rhamnusium; species Rhamnusium bicolor. The sequence goes on from JANEYF010002289.1 coordinate 128,878, forward strand.
TTATAATATGAAATTCTCAACTATTACTGGCAAATGAATGAAAGGCAAATTTTTACCCAAAGCAAGCATATAATTTGTACACAAATAAACAATTATATAAACAGACAATTACAATTATGAAATTTACAAAGACATGAATTTTTATTATTACTTTTACATTTCACCAACCTTACTCGAATTAAAACGTGGACTCCCTGTATAGCGCATTCCTTCCTTAGTTCTCGTGGATGTCGCTGCGTTGCTTTTTATGCTGTCATCTGGTTGGAACTAAATTTGTTGTGTTGATATGAATGGTGATTCTATCGACGCACTAAACCAAATATTTTGCTTTTAAAAAGAACTATTTCACTTTTAATACCAATGTGGCATATTTATTTGCACTTTACGTTGTTGACTCACTGTGACACTACTTGGATTACTTAAATTACTTACAGGTAAGTTTCTGGTGATTACATTCTTTAAAACCTTATATGACAATGATTTACTCCTTTGATTTCGAACTTTACACACTATAAATAACTTCCAGGAACATGGAAAAGGATGATTTTTCTTTTAACTTATATGTTTTCCATTACTAACCTCACAAAACTTTAATTTCAATGCTTCTACTTCTGAGGTTAGGAGTTTTTAACAAAGGAAAGTCGTACACCCTTTGAAGCATCATCAAAAACTGTTTCTTCGCTCGAAATCGTCCAATCATATGGCTTAATTTCTATTTTTCTTGTCAAAATTCAACTTTTAGCCTACTATGTTTTTTATTAAATTTTTATCAATTTTGGATTTTCTATGTTCCTGTAGCTATTAATAAACATTATGAAAAACTATTTTGATATTCATTTATAATAAAATTTTCCCCATCTTTTAACATACAATACTCTGGGTTTTAACAAAATTTTCCAGGCCTGTCTGCGGTTCATAACCACCACTTTTGCAGTTCCTTATCTACCGTACTCTGACTAATAGATTGTACACAACAAAATACTCATAGTTTGGTAAGTCTATTACATTTTAAAGCTATACAGTTTATTTTCACCATGAAACGATGTGTGTTTCATATTAACGTTTCACTTTTAATTAAATTTTACCTATTTTCAAAACCACTGTCCATGTCCTATCTCCCATAACCTAAACTTTACCTATTTTACATACTAGTTCTAATATTTGATAATTTTTCAGCTTTCTGGCTGTCTTTGGTGCCTTTCTACTACAAATCCTCACTCAACATTGGATCGCAACTGTCTATTTGGGTTCAACAGAGTTGCTGGCTGAAATCTACACTATGACACCAGTTTTATCCATCGTCCATGTCAAATAACAAATTTTTATCATATAAACATTTATGTTAACCTATTCTAACCTTATATTGAAATTTTATGTTTGCTTTTATCACACTACTACCCATATTCATTCACCTGCCCGCAAAATCCAAGAAAATCATATTGTACTGTTTTCAAAATCATATATTACTCATACATTGCACAATGATATCTTCCAATCTATAAATTGTCTCTGCATATGGCTTATTAACTCTGTTTCTTTCCAAAATTCATTTTATAAAAGTATATTTTTACTTATAAATAATTCCAATTGTTATTTTATTATACGTCCCCCATTTATGTTATTATATTTTATTTTTACTAAATTATATAACTAGATAAGTCGATATTGTAACAAATATATATATATATATATATATATATATATATATATATATATATATATATATATATATATATATATATATATATATATATATATATCCGAAAAGGTTATTCTGGGGACAGTTTTTTGCTTCTTGCGGTTGTTTTGGAGAATTGGTGGTCAGTTTGAGGAATTCCCCAAATTGATTATATACATATTGTGTACTTTGAGAAATTCCCCAAAATGATCTTATGCGTAAGGTGCACTTTGGGGATTTCCAGTAGAAATTAAGTATTAGGCACTTTGAGAAATTCTACGTACTTGGCTTTCTCATGAATTTAATTGCCTTAAGAGCAACATGTAGAAATATTTACGAAATACTTATAGCAAACCCACATCCGTCTAGCACCAATATTTTTATTAATATGATTTGAAGGAAACAACTACTCAGCAAATGATAGTGGCCAACCTGCTAGTCATATACTAACTTAGGTAAATTGAGTAGTGGTGAGAGGTATGTAACTTCTCGTATAGTCTAAATGCTACTATCCGACCGACATCATAGATGTCTCTGTAGCGGATAGCGACTTGCGAAGCAAGTACCGAGAGCGGCGACCTCTAGCCCAGGTGGACTAAACTACTGTTATTAAATATGATTTGAAGGAAACAACTACTCAGCGGGCAAATACCCCGACCTGCATTGGATTACACCTTCAAATCATGATAGATCGATAGCCAATATCATTTGTCAATTCCTAACCAGACATAGACCGGTTTCGAACTTATTTGTTCTCTTTTAATAACAGTAGTTTAGTCCACCTGGGCTAGGGGTCGCTGCTCTCGGTACTTGCTTCGCAAGTCGCTATCCGCTACAGAGACATCTATGATGTCGGTCGGATAGTATCATTTAGACCATACGAGAAGTTTCATACCTCTCACCACTACTCAATTTACCTTAGTTAGTATATGACTAGCAGGTTGGCCACTATCATTTGTCTGTTCCATAACCTATGGCATACTAAGGAGAACTAATAAGTTCGAAACTGGTCTATGTCTGGTTAGGAATTGACAAATGATATTGGCTATCGATCTATCATGATTTGAAGGTGTAATCCAATGCAGGTCGGGGTATTTGCCCGCTGAGTAGTTGTTTCCTTCAAATCATATTTAATAACAGTAGTTTAGTCCACCTAGGCTAGAGGTCGCCGCTCTCGGTACTTGCTTCGCAAGTCGCTATCCGCTACAGAGACATCTATGATGTCGGTCGGATAGTAGCATTTAGACCATACGAGAAGTTTCATACCTCTCACCACTAACCAATATTTTTATAAATTTGTCAATATTTTTTTATAGCGAGGTTAATAATTAGTACCAGATATTGACCGATTTCTTTAAAAATCTGTTGAATAAATAGTATATATTTTTTTAATCACTAACTGCATTTAATACATGCCTAGGTAACTAAATGACGAATTCTATAAAATAACTTATTTTCAAAAAGTGTATGATTTTTTTGATTTTAAATACTTATAACGTACTCTACTTTTTTCGTATGGTACTCATTAAGGGCCCGCTTTGCTACGAAATGAGCTTATAAGAAGATTGATATTGTGAAGTTATTATTTAAGTTGCAATAAAATTTTGTACATACAGTTTAAGAAAACATAATGTCGCATTGAGTCACATAACCTTTTTTTATAATTTTTTATAATTATAAAAAAGGCTTTGACCATAGACATATAATATTTATATAATTTATATAATATAATATATAATATAATATAATTTATATAATATTTATTATATGTCTATGGCTGTGACTAAATTTTTTATAATTATAAAAAAAGGCTATGTGACTCAATGCGACATTGTTTTTTTAAACTGTATTGTAAAAAATTTTATCGCAACTTAAATAATAACTTCACAATATCAATCTTCTTATAAGCTGCAAATAATGCTCATTTCGTAGCGAAGCGGGCCCTTAAGCCTAGTTCTCATGACGACGAAATGGAACGAAATTTCTGCGATTATTTCAACTTTTCGCGATGCCCCTGAAAAGATCAACTTAATTTTTTAGCTGATTTTATGTTTCTGTCTTTGTTTAGACGGTATAGTTCGTTGTTAGTTCTGTAGCTAATGTTGTGGAAAATTATATGGTTACGATTTGTGTAATGTAACCTGCAAACTTGCATTTGACTTAAAAGTCAAGTCTTCTAAAGAAGACATTGGGATGTCATTTTTATGTCATATTTACGTCAACCTTGTCATCTGATCACCTATTTTACTTATAATCTTAAAAAATAACGAACAAAGGAATGAACACAATCAGACTGTTAGATTATTTTTAGAAATAACCCAAATGTTAGCTTAAGAGTGGAGTGGCTAGCAGAAAGTTTTTAAATCGGACATCTAAAATAAAATTTTAAAAATTAATTCCAAAATGTCCGTTGCGCCTTACTCCTCCACCCCCCCCCAAAATGAGACACTTATGATCACAATAGAAAGAAAAGACGGGTCATTATTAGGTTAACAAATGCAGCAAGTTTTATTTTTTCAGATAAAAGCATTTTGAAGATATTAAAAAAAAATTGACAAGATTCTACCTTTAAAGGGTTGTAGCTCCGTTAGGAAGCATTTTTGGCTAAGGTGATTTACGTCAAATCGATATAAAATCACGTCTAGAATTTACAATTTCGTTTGTCAGAATAGTTCGTGGACACACTGTATATTGTGTATACTTATATATAATATAAAATGTTTATTTAACAGCTCTGGTGTGATTTCAAAGATATTGAAATCGTTTGAGAAATAAAACGTTTGGAATGGAAAATACCTGCCATGGGTATCAGTACTGTCCCATCCCATTTCGTTGTTTTATTTTATTTATTTTTCCGTTCTAATATTTTTTAGGCAAACTTATTGATTAACGTCAACTGTATTGTAATAAATGGTTCGCAACTAGAAAGTAATGTTTGTCTATCTACCGCAAGACGGCAACAAGACCTTGCCCTATTCAATTCTAACGATCAACGTACAGTTTTGTATTAAATGGTTCGCAACTTGAATTTAAGTTTGTGTATCTACCGCTAGAGGGAAACAAATTTGACGACAGAAAAATAATCAGATATGTAATCAACTCCGATCAAGGTAGGTTCCTTGATCAGAGGTAATCAATTTAGTTTATAAAATAGAAGTAATCCTGAAGTGGACAAAAACTATTTATATTGATGCAAAAAAAACTTCAGCTGATCTGTCAAGCACGTCACCGGCCAGAACGGTCAGTGGCTTCTACCATATAGGATAGACCATGATTGTTTACATTTTCGATTAATGCAAGAATAACGAAAAAAAAATTATTACTGATCAGGTTGTCTGGAACAATGGTAACCATTCGTTACTACGATCCGTTCGCTGAACGGATTCCTATAGCGACCGCCCCAAAAATGCCCATTATTTGAATGAATGTTTTCTATTGGTCGTCTTTATAGAACCCAAATTACTATTGACTCTTGCGTGCACCAATCTGCGTTACCCTAAAATCATTGAGGCGCGGCTTATTGGAACGGGTTGAGCGAACGGACCATAAGGACGCCCAAATCGTTTGTTTATTCAACAACAATAACAACAATTTGTGATATGCAAATCTTAGTAAAGTTATATTATATCGTTATGTTCGATTATCTGAAAAATAGTGTTCTTAACTTGTTTGAAAGTGTAATTTCGATGCTCGTGTGAATATTCCTCACTTCACTACGCTATGCCCCCCATTCGTCAAAATCGTACTCGCATGATAATTGCCACTTTTAACATTCATTATGGTACTTAATATAAGTAAATGATTGTAAATACGAAAAATCACTATAATAGGCACAGAAAGGAAAAGTGGGCCAACAAGGTGCCGAAGTATCAAAAAGTATGATGTAGTATCACTTAGCTATGTGGTATTTACCAACATTAACTCACTGTACACACATAGGGCTATGAAAGCTTCTGGTGGTCGGGTCACGCCATCTATCGGTTTAGTTTTAAGCTCTATAGACTAGTATTAGCAGGTCTCTGGTATTAGTGCCTTGTATTAAATTAAAAAAATCAGCTTACCTGCATTTTGAACCTGGGACCTATGCATTTGTAGCCTGACCCATTTTACCAACTTTATTCAACTGTTATAAATTTACAGTACAAGACCTTAATCTAACGTAATTTCATTCATTTTATTTTACAATATATATGAAATATATACCGAAAATACGTCTACAAAGACAAATGCAACGGTTGCGTATGCACAGTTAGCATCTGCCCCGACCGCTGTTATGGCCATGACGTTATAGAGCCATAATAATTAATTATTTATCGATGAAGGGAACGACCAGCGACTACAACCAGCTACCAAGAACTAAAATAAAAGTTCATTCCGGTAATTTTGTCAGCGGCGGCTATCGATGCCGACAGCATATAAGCATTCCTTACAGTCATACGGAAATGGCAGTATTTCTAGCAATTTCATTGGCCTTTTGCAGATAGCCGCAGGGCATGCGCAGTTACATGACATGTCAAAGTGTATTAAATTCTTTTGGAATGATTTGTCAGCAAGGAACTCATTAGACGATAGAGAAGATACTCGCCTAGCACGCGGTAGGTCCAGGGTTCGAATCACAAACTTATTATTATTTTTTTTTAAATAAGAATTTTTTAGTTCGTTAGTAAGATTTTCCTTGCCCTTTATTATAGTTTGTTTATTTTCCTTGCCCTTTATTATAGTTTGTTTATTTTCACGGTGCCGAATTACCCTTCAAAAATGATATCTGATGAGCACGCCATGCCGTGGCCTTGAAACGGCCAATGAAATTGCTAGAAATACTGCAATTTCCGTATGACTGTAAGGAATGCTTATATGCGTCCCGACAAGCTCTGACCTGCTTGACCTATGTGCAGCTTCATAAATAAACAGTTGACACTACCGACTGGACGACCCTCCTCCCGGGTGAAGTTAGCTTTCCAGTGTCATTTACAAAATAAGGCGGGAATCCAACAATGTAACAATATCATCACAGACATAGTGTTATTAAAAACTTGTGTTATTTTCAGCTACAATATCCCAAGGGCGTTATAAATAATTTTATCACAGTGTCCGAAAGCACATTCCTTGGTCACAGGGAGGGCTGTTACCTAAAAGCAATGTGCCTAAGGAAGTTATGATAAAATTATAAGTTATTATTTATCGCTCGAGAGACATTCGCTTATAACAAATTTAATGTGACATTGTGAAAAACTTATTGATGTGGCATTATTAAACTGTCAAAATCTCATCATGACAAATGATAACTATCGTAGTGTAGTTTTCAGTGTAATGCGTTTCAATTTGTTATTTTGCACACTTGATTGGAAATGGACGGATGATAGGATTTCCGTTTGATCAAATATGTTCCTACTAATTTACTAATACACTATTTCATTACAGCTTAGTGATCAGAATTGTTGTTCTGATTTTTTAAAGTTTAAACAATCAACATATGGACGTGATAAATAAAAGTAAGTATTTATAATCGTTGTTTAAGTACACTAAAATTTTATTTCATTTCAGGTAGGTACCAGCATGAAAAGGACCGTCAAATAAACTAAATTACACAATAGTTAAGCTATAATTGTTTACCCTGGTAGGAAATAAAATATATTAAAATTAATATTCGAGTTATTTCTTTATAATAAGGAAAGTTTTGAATCAAAACTCCACTTTTTGTGTGACTGGTTTCGAAACCGCCAGTTTTATCTTCAGGCCACTGCCTGAGCAAGATGGAAAACATTCGAAGCTAACACGAACGTATAACATTGTCAAAATATGTGTAGAAGGTTGTTTTGTCAAAAACTACATAAAAGGTTTTTCTCGGGTAAGACATCTCAGTGTATAAGAATGTTGTTAAGGGTTAGCAATAGCCGCTTTGCATGGGAATTAATTGGGAAACTTTATGATTTTATTTACAGCTCACATCCCATATCGTAAAAAGGATGAACATAATTTCTTAATTTTACGTTAGCATCTGCCTGCAAACCTATAAATTAAATCATTTAGTTCACTCATAGCCATCTAGATCTTGCCATTGTCAAATGAATTGTAAAATTTTAAGGCATGTGCAAGGGTGAACATAAATCAAAAAATCATGTTACGTGCATCATAAAATTGTAAAACTTTTTCTAGTTTTTAATTTTTTTCATATGGATTGTGAGCTGTAAAAGAAATCATAAAGTTTCCCATGCAAAATATGGTCATTGCTCACTCTTAATGTCGAATTTTTAAATACTTTTTGACAAACAATATACAGGCTATACACACACATATCTTAGCGATTTAGTGATCGATTTCAATCAAATTTGGTACCTATACTTGTTTTGTTTCAGATTTTATTTAAATTGATATTTAAGAAATATTTTTTGATGTTAAATACGCCTATGATCAAAAAAATTTGAAAAATCAGGGTTATATTAGCAGCTGAGGGTATTTGTTTTTACAGAATCTTGTTCAGCATGCCCTAAAACCCCTGTACACCAAATTTCATTTAAAAATATTCATTCCTTTTCTACAAAAAAAAAATCAGGGTCAAGATTGCCATTATAGTCACCCGAATATCGGTTATTTGTTGCCAAATATAAGTAACGATTGCAAGACCATTTTTAGCACCACTGTGGTAAAGGATGGAATATTAAGACATATACCACAGTCAATACGTTGTGTCGTATAGTCATCTCATTATTTCATCTTTTACCAGAGCGAGGCTAAAGATTGACTTACAATCCGTATGCCAAATTTGGTAAGTTTGTAATAATGATATTAATAAAGCATTTGTTGGGAATTGACACCTATTTGCTTTTTTTTGTTTTGTTAAATTTAAATTTACCGCGCCCACTGTAACAAATCCATCCCCGCCCCTGGGACAGATGACAGAACGAAAAACCAAGATGGTGTGTGTGTAACTGTAAAAGGGACGCTTACAAAAATTCTGGTAAAACAAGAAAGAAAAATTGCAAGTTTCTGTGCCGGCACGAAAATCACTCCCAAAATTACGTCTGAGGCGTCAAGAAGGAGTCAGCAAGGTAGGATTTGTTACATTCGAATTTCAGTGAGAGATTCTAACCCCAAACTCGTGATTTGAATATTTTATATTGTGTGTTATTTTACATTGGCCTTCGAGCTCAAATCTGAGAAGCTCTAATTATTTTACAGTCCATATTGTGTTGCAATCTGTTATGTCAACGACTTCTAGAGGTTAAAAAATTCAACGTAGTTTGACAGGGAAAACGGCGTAATTATCGGTACCGCGTTTTAGGCACGGTTTTCGTGAAGTTCATATTTGATTTAACGTTTTGTGTGTTGTCGTGCGTGCAAATTCTCATTTTCTTTACAAACTTTCGTGGATTGTGTTCGTGATTGAAATATTAAAAATTAGTAAAATGAGTTTAAAAGCTATTGAAAACAAAAGATATTCCGTGTTTAATAGAGTAAAGGAGTTGCTTAAAATAGGGCAATCAGCCCTTGGTGATGAAACTAAAGTAATGAATTTTAATCTGAGAGTTGATGGTTTAAGTGAACTAATTCATACATTTGAATCATTACATTTAGAAATTGTCGCAATGGTGGATTCAGATCAGTTAGAAGTTCAAGATAATATACAAGCAGAATTTGATACGATGCATTATTCAATTAAGGGCATTTATTATGAATTAGCTCCAGGTCATAGTCCGGTAAATTCGGAGGCAGGTTCAGTACGCTCTTTACCTCACTTAAGTATAGGTGGTGAGAGAATTAGTTCAGGTAATAAGGTGAAATTGCCTAGGATCGAAGTTCCGAAATTTGATGGGAACATAAATGATTGGCCTACCTTTTATGACATCTACCAGAGGCTTATTCACGAAAATGTGTCGCTTTCGGACATTGAACGATTTCAGTATCTACGTTCTTATCTTTCTGGTGAACCATTAATTATTGTTAAAAAATTGCCCATGACTAGTAAAAATTATCCGATTGTTTATAAAGCGCTGGTGGATCGCTACCAAAATAAACGTGTATTAATAACTCATTATTGGCAGTCAATTTTCAATGCACAGGGTGTAAGTGGAAACTCTGCGTCATCGCTTCGTAACGTGTTATCTGTGTTTTCTGATAATCTAGCTGCCATAGAGCAATTTGAAATAGACATGTGGGATTTCACAAAGTTAAATATTTTGCTGCAAAAATTAGATGTTCCTACAAAAAATGCGTTTGAGATAGAGTTTGGAGATTCTGAGTTACCCTCGTTTGTAGAGTTATATACATTTTTGCAAAAACGGTGTCGAGCTTTAGAAACCACAGTGTTAACTTCTAATGGTGTATCCTCCTGCAAACAATCCACTGTGAGTGGGAAGAAGATGTCGGTGGTAAATCCTAAGAAACAAATTCTGTTGGATGGAGGTTTAGCGAAGGCAACTTCCTCGTTTGCTACTACTGCAAGTAAGTCTGTCGTGTGTGTGCATTGCAAACATGATCATCCGCTAGTGAAATGTGATCAATTTTTGGCCTTACATCCTCATGATCGTCATTCCTTTGTGAAAGGTCAAAACCTGTGTTTTAATTGTTTTTCAAGCTCTCATACTAGTAGATTTTGTGGGTCAAAGTTTAGTTGTCGTGTTTGTAATAAGAGGCATCATACCCTTATACATTTTCTTGATTCTGAGAAAGTCGTGACGCCTGTCCATAAGTCGAGTAGTGATAACTCCAATATGAATAAAGGTGACGATAATGCTGTGAATGTGATGACTAGCACTGTGGTAGGGCAAAGCACTGTTTTGTTTGCCACGGCCATTGTCAATATTCGTGATAGTAATGGGAGGTATCAGAGGTGTCGAGCACTTTTGGACTCTGCTAGCCAGGCTAGTTTTGTAACGTTGGCATGTGCCGAGAGGATGGGTCTCCCCAGATTCTCCTCAAATATTCCAATTCAGGGTGTTAATCAAATGACTACTTCGTCCACATTGGGAACAGTGTTGTGTATTGTGAAACCTCCACGTGACCCTCAATTTGAAGTAGAAATGATTGTGATTCCTAGTATTTGTGATGATATTCCCTATACATGGGTTAATACTCAAAAGTTGAAATGTTTCCAAGATATTTTTCTTGCTGACCCCGAGTATGGGAAGCCACGTGGTATTGATCTTTTATTTGGTGTCGACATCTACTCTCGTATTCTTAAACAAGGATTCCTAAAGGGTAAACAAGGTGAACCCACTGCAATCAATACAATGTTCGGTTGGGTGATCTTCGGACCAGTCAAGTGTTCATCTAACTCTGGGGTACAATCTTTTTGTACTTCCCTAAATACTTCTTTGAATACTACTCTTAAAAATTTCTGGGAATTGGAACAAGTTCCTCAGATAGTGGTTATGTCCTCAGAGGACAAAACGTGTGAAAGAATATTTGTGGATACACATTGTCGTGATGACGTTGGACGTTATATTGTGCAATTACCGTTTCGTGATGTATCTCTGTGTTTGGGGGATTCTTATAATATGGCGTTACGTCGTTTGTTGGCTTTAGAATCGCGTCTGGAAAAAAAACGCTCAATTATATGAAGCCTACTCGAATTTCGTGAAAGATTATTTAGAGCAGGGGCATATGTCTGTGGTAACTGGGGTTCAGCGGAACCCCAATTCTGTGTATTACATTCCTCACCATTGTGTCATGAAACCTGATAGTCAGTCAACGAAAATTCGTGTGGTGTTTGACACCTCAGCTAAATCCTCCAATGGGGTGTCCCTTAACGATTTGCTATTGACGGGTCCCAAACTTCAAAAGGATATTGCTTCAGTGCTCTTATGTTTTCGTGTACATAAGATTGTATTTACGGCAGATATCAGGCAGATGTATCGTCAGATTGTGGTGTCTAATTGTCACAAGGATTATCAGCGAATATTGTGGAGATTTTCTAAATTTCAGCCCGTGGTGTAGTATTGTTTACAAACTGTTACATATGGTGTGTCTTCAAGCCCCTATTTGGCTATTCGGTGTCTCATACAATTAGCTCAAGACGAAGGTAAAAATTACCCCCTTGCGGCAGAAGTGCTGAGATCAGATACTTATGTGGATGACATTGTGAATGGCGCAAATTCTCTGGAGAGTGCTTGTGAATTACAATCTCAATTGATTTTGTTGCTAGCATCTGCGGGTTTTGAGCTTAGGAAATGGGCGAGTAACCATCCGGGCTTACTTTCATCGGTTCCGGTGACTCATCATCAACCATATTCCTTTGACTCCGGTGACTTCACTATGGTAAAAATCTTAGGTCTGCAGTGGTGTCCAAATACCGATTCCTTTTCATATAAGATAAGTCCCATAGACCGTCCTTGCACCAAACGGAATGTGCTTTCGGAGGTAGCGAGGATTTATGATCCAATAGGCTTTTTGGCCCCTCTTACCCTATTTGCTAAATATATGATACAATGTCTTTGGAGTCACGGTTTGGATTGGGATAACCCCCCCCTAGTGATCTTGTCACACGGTGGACAACTTATAGATCTCAATTGAGTTGCTTGTCCTCTCTTTCCATACCTAGACGAGTGATAACAGATGATGTACGACTATCCGAATTGCATGGTTTCTGTGATGCTTCCAACATCGGATATTCTGCCGTGGTGTATCTTCGTCAAGTGGCGTCAAACGATAATAAACCCTTTGTCACTTTTGTGTGTGCGAAATCTAAGGTGGCCCCTCTAAAGGTAATATCGATTCCTCGTCTCGAATTGTGTGCTGCTGTTCTATTGTCGAATCTCCTCGAGTTTACGCTTTAACTTTATGAATCTCGTTTTCCTATTCAGAAGATATTTGCGTGGTCTGATTCCACAGTTGCTCTGGCCTGGATAAAGTCTTCTCCACATCGCTGGAAGACTTTCGTATCCAATCGGGTGAGTCATATACAGGAGAAGGTTCCTCCGACCTGTTGGTATCATGTGGATAGCGTCCACAATCCAGCGGACTGTGCCTCTCGTGGTTTACTGCCAAGTGAACTTGTTTCCCACTCGCTTTGGTGGGCGGGACCGTCATGGTTGGCAAATTCTGTAGAGTTAGTCATTCCAGAGTCTGAACCCTCTTTGGAACCGTCTGTAGACATTAGTGGGGAGCAACGGAAAATCGTATTTGTAACTACAGTCTGGTCGTCTGACTGGATTAATAGGCTTCTCGTGAAATATTCCTACTTATGCAAAATTCAACGTGTGGTTGCCTATTGCCAGCGTTTTGTGCGCAACTTAAGACTCGGATGCAGAGAAACAGGTGCTTTGTCCGAAATTGAACTTTATCGTGCTCTTGTAGGAATTGTTAGATCAGTGCAGCGTGAAGTGTTCAAGCAAGAGTTTCTAGCACTTGAAAGTGAAACTTTGTGTTCCAAACCTATTAGGAAGCTGGCCCCTTTTATTGATCAAGACGGTGTCATCAGGGTGGGCGGTCGTTTGAGACATGCTCAATTGGCGATTGATGCCAAACACCCTATGTTGTTGCCTCGTTCTCATCGACTTACGGAATTAGTAATTGTTCATGTGCATAAGGTCCACCTGCATCCAGGTCCACGGACTCTTCAGTATTTAATATCTCAGCAGTTTTGGATCTTGTCTCCCCGGCGAGCTATACATCATACTTTATCAAAATGTAATCGGTGTTTCCGGGTGAAACCGTCAGCAGTAACTCCCTTCATGGGTGACTTACCTCCTGCTCGTGTGTCACAAGTGAAACCTTTTTCTCACTCGGGTGTTGACTTTGCAGGCCCAGTATTAATAACACTAGGCAGATCACGAGGTGCCAAAAGTGTTAAAGCCTACGTTTGTGTTTTTGTGTGCTTTGCAATTAAGGCCCTTCACTTGGAAGTCGTATCTGATTTATCATCTGAGGCCTTCCTAGCGGCGTTGCGTAGATTTATAGCCCGTAGAGGTAGATGCCGTGATATGTACAGTGACTGTGGAACGAACTTTGTTGGTGCTAACAAGTTGCTTTTATCTTATGCAAAGGGCGTGACGGAATCCCTTGGCATTACGTGGCATTTTAATCCATCCTCTGCCCCTCATTTTGGTGGTTTGTGGGAGGCCGGGGTGAAATCAGTAAAAACACACCTTCGCCGAGTTATTGGGACACAAATTTTAACATTCGAGGAACTAAGTACCGTACTTGCCCAAGTCGAAGCGGTACTCAATTCGCGGCCGTTATGTGACTTGAGTAACGATCCCCATGATATTTCCGCTCTTACTCCGGGTCATTTCTTGACTATGGAACCCCTGTATGCTCCTCCTGATGAGGACGTAACGTCCATTAAATTAAATCGACTCAATCGGTGGCAGTTAATTCAAAGAATACACCAGAATTTCTGGCGCCGGTGGCAAAATGAATACCTACATACTTTGCAACAAAGGAATAAATGGAACACTTTAGTCAGTCTTCCCCCAGTAGGCACTCTCGTGTTAATCAAGGACGAGTCACTTGCTCCCTTACATTGGAGCTTGGGTCGCATCGTGAAGTTGTATCCGGGACGTGATAATATCTCTCGTGTAGCACAAGTACGAACTGTCAGAGGTGTGATTGATCGACCTCTAACTAAATTATGTCCGCTCCCCTCTCAATGAGCAAGCTCTTGGTCTTGCATTTTTTTTTTGTTTTTTGTTTGTTTTTTTTTTTGTGTGAATAAGTATTGACTCCTAGTGCTAACCCCTTAATAGATTGCATCACTCTGTGTGATTGAAAAATAATACTATTTTTGGTGGGCGGTATGTTGGGAATTGACACCTATTTGCTTTTTTTTTGTTTTGTTAAATTTAAATTTACCGCGCCCACTGTAACAAATCCATCCCCGCCCCTGGGACAGATGACAGAACGAAAAACCAAGATGGTGTGTGGGTAACTGTAAAAGGGACGCTTACAAAAATTCTGGTAAAACAAGAAAGAAAAATTGCAAGTTTCTGTGCCGGCACGAAAATCACTCCCAAAATTACGTCTGAGGCCTCAAGAAGGAGCCAGCAAGGTAGGATTTATTACATTCGAATTTCAGTGAGAGATTCTAACCCCAAACTCGTGATTTGAATATTTTATATTGTGTGTTATTTTACAGCATTAGATACATTTTTTTTAAATAATAAAATTAAGAAACATTTGCTCAAAAAACAAATAGTGAAATAATTATTGTAACAAGATTAAATTTAAATATTTTTAAACGAAATTTGGTGTACAGGGCTTTTACGGCATACAGAACAAGATTGTGTAAAAACAAATACTCTTATCTCAAACGCATATGCAACAACTCCCTGATTTTTTCTATTTTCTTTTGATCAATGTAGACATTTAATTTTCGAATTCTTTTTAAATATCAATTTAAACAAAACAAGTATATGATCACTAAATGGCCAGAGACATAGAGATGCAGTGGTAAAAGTGGGATACGCCATATAGGAAATTAAAAAAACGAAGCTAAACAAACCAATTATAAAAAATTAAATCTTAGTTTTATTAAGTTGAATCGGTTTGTGTGTAAAGTAAAATTATAGTAATGGGGACGTTACTAAACTAACGAAAAAATTATACAGTACGAATAATGAACTCTTCGGCCAGTTAGAAAAAGAATTTCTTAAGTTTATTTTAAATACA
This sequence comes from Rhamnusium bicolor, assembly GCA_029963845.1. Classification (NCBI taxonomy): domain Eukaryota; kingdom Metazoa; phylum Arthropoda; class Insecta; order Coleoptera; family Cerambycidae; genus Rhamnusium; species Rhamnusium bicolor. The sequence continues at coordinate 144,164 of JANEYF010002289.1, forward strand.
GTATTACAGGTAACTTTCGATGAACCATATAAAATACAGAATTTAAAAAAGGTGGTTTCATAATGCTTAGTTTGTGGTGTACATGGGTATAATAATGCTGGACCATTTTTCAGATATCTATATAACATTTACTGCACTTAAAAATCCTTTCGAACCTAAAATAAAATAGATAATATATAGTTTAATAATAGTAATGTGTAAGTTTATGATAAAGTGAAAATTGATAGTGGTAATTCTCTTACCTGGTGTTGATTTTGTTAGGAAATAAGGTTTTGTGTAGAAAAATGTATCTTAATCGATATGTGGCTTCTTGCCACCGAGCTTACCACCTTCATTATCATAATGTGAGGGTCAGGCTTCCACACACAAAAGGTAGTATTATAGCAACAGTATTACTTCAATTTAATTATTGCTTCAATATAACCTGTGACATAAACAAATTTAGGTCATAAAAAGAATCACTGCACCACTATTTCTGTTACCCTTCAAAACTGGTATTAACATATATTAAACCTACCTGAATATGTACTGAGCTCTTTGTAATTCAATTCTACTTTATTTGCAACAAAATAACCGGTCCTTTTCTGAAACTGTCATTCTCACATTGTCATTTCATTTTAAATATTCGACCGATTCATTAAGCGTATTTTGGTGATACACCTAAAGTTCCGTCTTGGTATGAACGTCATTTTATCAACGGTGATGTCAATCCCTTGTGTTCAATAGTGAGTTTACTACTTATTCTTAACCGTAAATATTATTTTCAAATTATTGTCATTACATACATGCAGTTTAGAATAATTTTGTAACATTAATTTAAATTTTGATTTTGTAACTTGTCCAAATTATCAATAATCCAATACCAATATTGGTTATCACAATAGGTAGATCGGGAAACAGTTACTTTTACAACCGGCTTGGCGATAAAAGCTGCTTTCGTTTCTGCTAATCATACGTGAACAAGTAGTCATGATTTATGTTGGCACCTTCGTTCTCATTTGTTTCCCCCCTTTTCTACTTTTTAGAGTCATGTTCAGCAATACCCTTGCCCCTTCGTGTTCACACCGTTCACTTTTAAGAGGGTCACTTTTTATACATGCAAACTAGATGGCTCCACTAGTAAAATTTTTCAAAAATTATAATAAATTCAAAGAAATAAATTTCATGGCCGATATCCAGTTGTAAGAATCTAGCATTTGCTGGAACTTCTAATGATTTAATTTGGTTACAAAATGTTTGGTAATTAACGAGAAATTACGACTTTCTTCAGTAATGGTTACCTTTAAAATTTCATTTTACAAAATAAGAATATTATTTAAAACATGTCATTAGGAACCGAAAGGTTTTCTAAACGTGTACAACAAAATTCAATGCTCACTATTATTCAGTATTTGAATGTATCATAGCAAGCTGCAAGATTTCGCTATGAATGGACGTTTTTGGTGAAAATTAAGTACAGAATCGTGTTTATCGTCCCAAAAAACCCCCAGAACCGAAATCTCATTTCGAACGAAAGTTTCTTTGGTTTCAATATCTTCGGATATGGAGGTAAACTTTTATGAAACAATTCAATATCGACTTTTTGTTTAAACCCTAAGAATTTGTGCTGGATATCTTTTCCTACGTAATTCGGTCTAAAACGTCGAATGGTGCTAAGGAGGACTCTCTATATCCAACGGGTTTCGAAATAAAGTCGTTCATTTGTGACGAATCCGTTATATTGACAATAACATGTTTATTTTTTGTTTCTCAGAAATTTTATTCTTCACAAAAGTTTATAATCGTCCCGTTGCGCATGAAATTGATACTAATATAATCTTTTTGATATACAACGGTGAGGAAATAGAAAAACGTTTATTATTTGGCTATCAATCGAGAATTTACGCTATGTATGGACGTCTTTGGTGAAAATTAAGTACAGAATCGTGTTTACCGTCCCAAAAAAACCCGAGAACCGAAATCTAATTTCGAACGAGAGTTTCTTTGGTTTCATTATCTTCGGAATATTTAGGTAAACTTTTATAATACAATTCAATATCGACTTTTTATTTAGACCCTAAAGATTTGTGCTGGATATCTTTTCCTACGTAATTCGGTCTAAAAAGTCGAATGGTGCTAACGCCGATTCTCCATTTCCAACGGTTCGCGAGATGAGGACGTTTTTTCTGAGAAAAATTCGTGGAATTCCCGTAACTTGTTTATTTTTCGTTTCTCAGAAAATTTTACTCTTGACAAAAGTTTCTAATCAGCGCACTGAGTATAAGACCGTCACCTAGTCTGATTCATGATGTATAGACCGGTGAAGAAATAGACAAAACTGAATTATTGGCTACAGATCGACCTTTTACGACTTCCACCGACGTTTTTGGTCAAAAATAACCACAGAATTGTTTTCAGCGACCCCAAAAACCCCCTGTGCCAGAATCTCATCTCCAACAAAAGTTTTTTTGCTCAAATATCTTGAAAAATATGAATGTAATTTTTTAAGTAACTGTTCCACATGGACTTCTTATTTAGACCCTGAAATTTTATGACGGATATCTTTTATTACGTAATTCGGCCTAAAAAGTCGAATGGTGCTAACGCCGATTCTCCTTCTCCAACGGTCCGCGAGATAAGGACGTTTTTTTCATAGAGAAATTCGAGGAATTCCTGTAACTTTTTTATTTTTCGATTTTCAGAAAATTTCACTCTTGACAAAAGTTTCTAATCAGCGCATTGCGTATAAATCCGTCACCTAGTCTGATTCATGATGTATAGACCGGTGAAGAAATAGACAAAACTGAATTATTGGCTACAGATCGACCTTTTACGACTTCCACCGACGTTTTTGGTCAAAAATAACCACAGAATTGTTTTCAGCGACCCCAAAAACCCCCTGTGCCAGAATCTCATCTCCAACAAAAGTTTTTTTGCTCAAATATCTTGAAAAATATGAGTTATTTTTTTTAATTACTGTTCCATGTAGACTTCTTATTTAGATCCTAAAATTTTATGACGGATATCTTTTATTACGTAGTTCGACCTAAAAAGTCGAATGGTGCTAACGCCGATTCTCCTTCTCCTACGGTCCGCGAGATAAGGACGTTTTTTTCATGGAGAAATTCGAGGAATTCCTGTAACTTTTTTATTTTTCGATTTTCAGAAAATTTCACTCTTGACAAAAGTTTCTAATCAGCGCGTTGCGTATAAATCCGTCACCTAGTCTGATTCATGATGTATAGACCGGTGAAGAAATAGACAAAACTGAATTATTGGCTACAGATCGACCTTTTACGACTTCCACCGACGTTTTTGGTCAAAAATAACCACAGAATTGTTTTCAGCGACCCCAAAAACCCTCTGTGCCAGAATCTCATCTCCAACAAAAGTTTTTTTGCTCAAATATCTTGAAAAATATGAATGTAATTTTTGAAATAACTGTTCCACATGGACTTCTTATTTAGACCCTGAAATTTTATGACGGATATCTTTTATTACGTAGTTCGATCTAAAAAGTCGAATGGTGCTAACGCCGATTCTCCTTCTCCAACGGTCCGCGAGATAAGGACGTTTTTTCATGGAGAAATTCGAGGAATTCCTGTAACTTTTTTTATTTTTCGATTTTCAGAAAATTTCACTCTTGACAAAAGTTTCTAATCAGCGCACTGAGTATAAATCCGTCACCTAGTCTGATTCATGATGTATAGATCGGTGAAGAAATAGACAAAACTGAATTATTGGCTACAGATCGACCTTTTACGACTTCCACCGACGTTTTTGGTAAAAAATAACCACAGAATTGTTTTCAGCGACCCCAAAAACCCCCTGTGCCAGAATCTCATCTCCAACAAAAGTTTTTTTTGCTCAAATATCTTGAAAAATATGAAAGTTATTTTTTAAATAACTGTTCCTTATGGACTTCTTATTTAGACCCTAAAATTTTATGACGGATATCTTTTATTACGTAGTTCAGCCTAAAAAAGTCTAATGCCCTAAATTTTATCGGCATAATTCACAATCCGTCAGTAAATTGTGCCTGTAGTGAATTGGTTGTAAATGTACCTTATTACGTCATAAGCATGCCTCAAACCGAGATAGAGATGAATAATGTAAGACGAAAATTTTATGACATTGCCAGATTTACTCGTCTACTTGGAGCATTAGATGGCACCCATGTAAGAATGCGAGTATTGAAATAACGCAGACTTCTGTTAAGAGGACTATTTCTAGCAATTTCATTGGCCTTTTTAACAGCCGCAGGGCATGCGCAGGTACATGACATGTCAAAGTGTATTAAATCCTTTTGGAATCATTTGTCAGCAAGGAACTCGTTAGACGATAGAGAGAATACTCGTATTGCACGCGGTAGGTCCAGGGTTCGAATCACATAATTTTTTTTTTTAAATAAGTATTTTTTTTAGTTCGTTAGTAAGATTTTCCTTGCCCTTTATTATAGTTTCTTTATTTTCCTTGCCCTTTATTATAGTTTGTTTATTTTCACGGTGCCGAATTCCCCTCTAAAAATGATATCTGATGAGCACGCCATGCCGTGGCCTTGAAACGGTCAATGAAATTACTAGAAATAGTCCTCATAACAGAAGTGCGTTATTTCAATACTCGCTGTAAGAATGCAATCTCTAGTAAGTTAATAAGAAATCAAAACTTAATATGAGGAATAATATATCATTTTTTAGGTGGACAAATGGTAGAACATTTTCGTAATCGAAAAGGTTGCTTCTCTCAATGTTCAAGCAATATGTGATTCAGACAACAAATTCTTGGATATAGTCACGAGATGGCCAGGATCTGCTCATGATAGATATTAGATAACTCAGCAGTAAAAATGAGATTTGAAATAGGTGAATTTGAAAACTTTTTTGTTGCTTGGGGATAGTGGGTATCCACTAAGGAAATACCTTATTACTCCGATAAACCATCCAGCCACTGAAGCTGAAAACATTTTTAACGAGGCTCATATAAGGACCCGCAATGTCATAGAAAGGTCTTTTGGTATTTGGAAATGTCGCTTTGCAGTTCTTTCTAGTGGCGTACGATGTCATATACCTACCTCTTGCATAAAAGATTTTTATTGCTACGGCCATTCTTCACAACATAGCATGTGATCATCGGGACGAACTGCCTGATGAACCTGCATACAATAAACAGGACATAGATGAAGGTAACGATCCAGAAATCAACATGGCAAGAGTAGAGGATGATAGAACACGTAGAGTTTTAGTAGACTATTTTCAAACTTTATCGTAGTGTAAAAGTAACTTATAAAGCATGTGCATTATATGATACATTACCTCAAATTTTTTGTTCTTTTTTAAGTTTATTCTCATTTTCAGCTTGGATTCAGTATATTTAAAAATGCTCTCAAGTACCTAATATACATATCGACGGGTGCAACAAAGACTGTAATAACTCAATAATTGTAGTTTTGAATAAAGCAACTTTAAATGTTTAAATAACTAGTAAAAACAGAGTTTTAAGGATAGAATTTTCATTTGTGGCTTAATAAATATTAGTTTAGACCGTAAAAAGTTTACTAGATTAAAATTTGGGTGAGTTTACAGTTTTCTCGGGAAAATAAAAATAAATGAGATACAACCATAACAAGCAAAAATGTGTTTTTATTTTAACAAGAATACTCATTCACAATAATATACCTTAACAAAAAAAAAAAAATTACCAAACTATCTTAAGACATAAACATGACTAAAAGATAGAAAATAACCCGTAGTAACTCAACTTTCTGGATTCCTTTCCATCGAACACTGCAGTATGTAAAACATTTTTCGTAGTAAACCTTTCTGATTTTGTTCCATCAAACATTACAGTATCTAAAGATACAATAGTTTTCGTAGTAAACATTTGCTAAATTAGATTTACTGTAAAACCAAAATGTATTGCTGCTTGCATACTTACGGGAAATTAAAAGTTACAATCTTCATTGCTATTTATGATATAAATTTAAGGTTTAGCAGTCATATATCAAAAACTGAGTTACGATAGTTTTCGTTGGACCTGTCAAATAATGTCTCAAATTTGTTAATCATTGATCATAAAAAACATTGCTAATTTTAGGTTGCATGAACATCCAATGTAATGTTTATGGAGTTTAATCTTTATCCCAGTAAAATAAGAGGTTTTGTGTTGGTTGAACAACCAATATAAAACCCCTTATTTTACTGGGATAAAGATTAAACTCTTTGAACACGATTTTGGACATTTCCTATTAACATTAGCCACATTGTAAATACAAAAGAATAGAGAAAAATAAAACATTTACAGAAAATTATGGTTTACATTTAATCAAAAATTATATAAATCATTCTTTTAGACATTTTAAACATATATCATGGTCTAAATTATAAATACAAGAACAAAAGAGTTTTTCCAATATTAACCATAAATATAACTTTTTTTTGCAATTTTTTTTAATCTCAATTCATATTCAATTTTCTCCCTCTTTTCTCTTCTCAACATAACATAAATTTCTCTAATTTTAATAACATCATTTTGTACGAATATTTTTCTTCTTTCTGTTTGTCAGTTAAACAACGGCTTTCAATTTCCCTTCTTGCAATATCACACTGTAATTCAATTAACTCTTTTCTCCTACCGATAACTGTGTTTCTTTTCTTTTAACTTGGATGGATTCCACGAATTCCATTTTTTATTTTCCTAAAAAATGTTATGTTAAAACAAACTGTTTTTGTAAATAAACACAAGTTCACCTTGGAAGTACTGCTCTCAGGGGCATCATTATTATTAATTTCAAATCGTATACGTTCAGTATTTCCCTAGGTATTATCACTATTACTAGTCATACGTTTATCATTATTTGTTGTCTCTGAATTACGATTTTCAAATTCCGTATCGATTTTCAAGAATATAACTTCTTGGTTTGATTCACTTGCGTCTAACTCTTGTGGGTTTTCCAAAAAATTAGCAAATAATTCCAAATCTTCACACTCATTTTGCATTATAGGTTACCGTAGATTTAAGCTGTTCTGACATGTATCTAAAATCAAAAATATATGTTAAAATATATAGAAATAAACAAAGAAAACTACTAAAATCTACGTACTTTCAAGAATATAATCTGAATCATGTTGAGATGGTAGTCCTTCAACATTTAATAATAACACAGCTAGTAGCTTTTCCTCAAAATCTGTCACAGATTCTATTTTAGCAGGGCCTCCAGTTTTAAAAATTTCTTGCTCATTTTTTTATGTTTTTTCTTTAGGTTTCTTTTTATAACGTCATATTTTAATCGTCACACTTTGTCACTCCTATAAATAGCACCTGACGTCGAATTGATTTCCTCTATTTTTCTTTCGCTTTTTTCCTTCCATGTGCAACCATCAGTAGTTTTATTTTTGACAACATTAATATGGCACGTTTTCTCCCTTGAGCTTGGTTATCCATAATAAGCTAATAGGCACAGAGATCTGATCGCCAATATCCATTTGGCATGATGACGGTCTCGTGCAGGGCGGGTTAACTTACTTTACGAACGGCCCCACTCACAAATGTGAGCGGTGCCGAAGATTTCGGTCAACCTCCCTGGGTCCTGGCTAATGAACCCTGCTGGCTAGGGCCTCTTCTGGCGCTCTTCTGTCTTCGTCTTCTTTCTTCGCCAGCTTGTCACCCCCGGGGGTAGTCATCTGTCTGTCAGGGACTGTGTGGATATTCTGTGACTTGGGATTGACTGCTAGTACACAGTGTCAATTGACACATTGTCATCTGGATCATCGGACAAGGTGAGGATGAACTGTGTAGCTCTAGGAGGTGAAGGCCTAAGTGCTTTCTTAGCACTTTCGTCCTCCACGGAGCCAGGGGGACAACGGGCACTGGTCGGTTTACTGACCGGCGCCCGCAAGGTTTGTGGGAGGGTGGTTGGTCGTGTCATGTCTTTTCAGTGGGTTTGGTCCATCTGTAAGGAAAGGATTAGTTATACTTACCCGTTATCCAGTAACTGTACCTTCGGCCTCTTGTGCCTCGGTGCGTCGGCCGGATCATAGGAGGTGGCCTCCCTGATCAGCGGGTTCCTGTGCTCCTCAGCTAAGGTGTACAGTTTCTTCGCTCTATCCCGGATGATTTCGGTGACTGGTGTGTACTCCAGGTCCCTGAAGCTATCAGCGTTTCTAACGTACCATGGTGCGTCCACCGCTGTCCTGATGGCCACGTTTTCCACGGCTTGGATCTTCTTCAGATAGGTCTTCGCTTGGTATCCCCATGCTACGGAGGCGTAGGTCAGCTGTGGTCTGATGAGTGATTTGACTAGCAGAAGCTTGTTCCTCAGACTGAGCCTGCTCTGGTTCCCTACCATCGGGTAGATGAGAGCTCTCGTCCGCTTGGCCTTTACCACGATGGCTTCGGTGTTCTGTCTCCATGTCAGGCCTTTATCCAAGGTACTTGACGGAATCGTGCCATTGGATGTCCTCGCCGAACATGGAGACGTGTCCTGTGGGGGTTTCCTTGCGTCCTTTCCTGAAGAGAATCGTCTGGCTTTTCTCCGCGTTGACTGCGACTTTCCACTTGATACACCATTCTTCCAGAAGAGAGGCTGCCTCTTGGAGTCTTCTGGTGGCTGTTCCCGCTCTCCAGGATCTGGCCGTGACGGCCGTGTCGTCCGCGTAGAGTGCCATTGCGGTGCCTTCGGCCCTTGGGAGATCAGAGGTGAAGACAGCGAACAGATGGGGTGACAGCACAGAGCCTTGGGGGACTCCGGCTTCCATCGGTCTATACGTGGACACACAGTCCCTGATCTTCACTCGCATCTGTCTCCCGTGCAGGTATGATCTAACTAGTTTGACGAGTGCAATGGGATAACCCATACTCATCATTTTAGCTAGTAGACCATCGTGCCAGACCCTGTCGAAAGCCTTCGCAACGTCCAGGAGTAGTGCCGCCGTGACCTGTCTTTGGTTGAAACCTTTGGTGACTTCTTCGGTGATCCTGAGCACTTGGAGTTCCGTACTATGTCCTGTCCTGTACGCGAACTGTTCATCCGGGATGATTTGGAGCTCTTCGGTTTCCTCTTCTATTCTTCTCAAGATGACGCGCTCGGCTACCTTGCTCACAGCTGAGAGTAGGCTGATGGGCCTGTAAGAGGAGGGAAAGAGTAGTTCCTTACCTGGCTTCGGGATGACTATGACGTCGGCCTTCTTCCACCTGTCCGGAAAGTATCTGAGCCTCAAGATCCCGTTGATGATATTCACCAGGGCTGCCACCCCTTTGCTGGGTAGCTTCTTGAGGGCGATGTTTCCGATCTTGTCACATCCAGGAGCTTTCCTCGGCTTTAAGCTCCTTAGAATCTCCTTGACCTCCTCTGGAGTGGTCGGACGGATGTGATCATCGTCTGGCAGGCGGAGTATCCGACGCACTCTGCGTTCCACGTCATCAACCCAGTCTTCGTCCTCATCATCGAGTTGGTTTTCCCTACACTGCAGTTCCAAGCTGTCCGCGAATGCTTCGGCTTTTTCCTGGCAAGTGTAGACAATCCCATTCTCTCCGTGATTGGGGACATTGGTTTCGGCCTGTTCCGCAGAGCACGCTGGGTGTTCCAGATGCTCCTGTCCTGTGGGTGCAGTGATTCCAGGTGACGCTGCCATCCTTCTTGACGGTGTTCCTGGAGGGCAGCTTTGACTCTCCTGTTCAGCGTGTTATACGCGTGTCTGTCCTCAGGGAGTCTAGTCCTTTGGGCCCTTTTCTTCGTCCTTCGTCTGTCCCGAATCAGCTGCCTGAGGTCCTCCGTGAGGTTTGCCATCGGCGTTGGTGCCCTTCTGGTCTCCGTCTCTGTAGTGCTTTCCTCCATCGCTTCCTGGATCTGGTTTTCCAGGGAGGTGATGGCCCTCTCCACATCTTCCTCGGATTCAATCCTGGGAATATGTGCAATGTTCCTTTGCAGTGCTGCACGGAACAATTCCCAGTCTGTCCTCCTTTTGACGAAGGTCCTAGTGTCCACATCATCCTTCTCTCCTAGGTCCAAGAAGATCGGATTATGCTCGGTGGAACCTTCCGTCCTGGTAGAGATTTCCGCATTGAGGGTCATCTCCTTCATTATAGCGATGTCCAGCACATCCGGTCGGTGGATCCCATTGTCGTGCGTCGGCTCGTCCGGTCCTAGTGCCTGCATGTTGCCAGCGTGTCGTCCCAGGAATCTCAGCAGATCTCGTCCTAGAGTGTTGGTGACTCTGCTGTTCCATTCCTGTGACTTGGCGTTCAGGTCCCCTATGGCAAGCACCTGAGTCTGGTCCTGGAATATTGCATCTAGGTCCGTGTCCAGGATCCGGCATCGGGGCGGCTGATAACAGGATACCACTTGGATGTCGCCATTTCGTGCCGTTGACACTACTACGGCGGTGGCTTCCAGGTTTTCCATGTCCGGCAGCACGATTGGATGGTGGTCGATCGACTTCTTTACCAGCAGGGCTACTCCTCTCATCGGCCTTGGTCCAGCGTAGTCCTTCCTGTAGACATGGTAGCCAGGGAAGTTGGCTGGCTTCAGCGGCGTCATCTTCGTTTCCTGTAGTGCCAACACGTCTATGTCGTACCGGGCTAGGAGTTCCTCCACTTCAAGTTTTCTTCCTTGTAGCCCGTTAACGTTCCATGAGGCGATCTGCAGGAAGTTCGGCTTCACCTGAAAAGACATTACAGATTAGTAAAGCCTGGCATCTGTGCAAAAAATGCGCTCATTGCTGAGCACATTTGCTGCATCTGTTTGAGCACCGCCGTGAGGTTTTGGGCCTCCACGGGTGCTCGTTGTTGCCTGGCAGGGCCGGCGCTCGGCCCTGCGTTACCTTGAGCTACCCTTGCGTAGCTCAGCCCGCTGGTGGCGGGTCTTTTGGCCTCCCTCGGTGGCTGTTGGGTCCTTGCTTCTGGGGGCCCGCGGGCTTCTTGGGATATTTGGGACATCCTTTATAGCTGGTCGGGTGCGCTCCCTGGCAATTTGCGCATCTCGCTGGGACGTCCTGCTTCTTTTTGCAGTCCGCTGTCCGATGGGCCTCGCCGCACTTCTCGCACTTGGCCTGTGCGGTGCACCTACCCTGTGCGTGGCCGAAACGCTGGCATCGGTGGCATTGGGTGACGCTCTGTTGCGCCCTTTGTCTCTCTGTGCGGACTACTAGGTAGCAGCACCTCGTTACCTCCAGGATCTTCTCCTGGTCCAGTGGCACTTGGACCAGTACCAGTGGGATCTCCATCTTGGTCCTCCTCGACGTCATCCGCTGGACAGTAATCGGCGAGAAGCCCTTGTCTTCCAGGTCTCTCTTGATCTCTTCGCAGCTTACGCCACTAGGGATGCCGCGTATCACTACCCTCAGGAGCCTCTCTTCAGGGAGCGCGTAGGTGTGGTACTCCCTTTTCTCCTGTGTGAAGATTTTTGTCATCTTCCTATAATCTTCACTCGTTGATGGGTCGATGGAGATGCCTTCACCAACTACGCGGGCCTTCTTGAAGTTGATGTTTGCCTCGCGCAAACGTCTGCTTACCACCGTCCACGTTTCCTTTTTCCTAAGGACGACTGGCGGTATCTTGGGCGTCTTGGCTGGTTCCATCGGGGCCGGTCCTGGATTCCGGTTCTCCTGCCGGCTCGTACTCTCTTCTGGGGCCTCGGTGCCTTCAGGAGTCCGGGCCTCCTGGGTCCTGGCCTGTTTGGGCTCCTCTTCTTCACTGTCGGAGTTTGCCTTCCTCCTTTTCTTATTAGCGGACTTCGTGGGTCCGACTTGGGCCCCCTGGATGGCTTTCAGGAGCTCCTCGTGCTGCCTGTCCATCCTTGATTGCATTTGAGCCATCCTTAGGCACATTTCTTCTATTTGGGCCCTCAGTGCCTTGTTTTCAGCCCTTAGGCGCAGCTTTTCTTGGTCCACAATCTCCAAATCCATGTTGCATGGGGTGGAAGCCCTGGAACTACCACTCTGCGAGTCCTCGTCCACTTCTCTATGGTTTCCCATACCCTCCTCCTGGGTATGCGTAGCCTTATCTGAAAAAGAAAGCTGAAAAATAGAAGTTATGGTTAGTACACACAGAATATAACAAAAATATGTGTCTCCAGGAGGGAGACTTTTTTATCCTTTTATATTAGCGTCTTGAAAAAAGACGACTAATATTTCTCTTCTTCTGAATTCTTTTCGCAAAAAGTATATTAGAGCCTTGAAAAAGGCAACTAATATTTCAAGCTCGACCGCGCCAACCGTTGCTTAACTTTCGTTAGCTCCGACTGCGCCGACCGTTGCTCGTAACTTCGGGTAGATCACAGTGGCACTATACTTCCGTATACACGTCTGCACTCGTTCACTGCTTGCACTCGAGATCTGATATGCATGGGCAAAACGAAGGTAAAGAAAAAGCAATAGTTTATGGTTATGTTTAGTTAGATTCTTCCATCGCAGTTATTCATATGAATGAATATATCTAACCATCTCTTTTCAGAATTAAGGTCTGAAAATAGGTTCTAAAATCTCTTGTCGCCAACCCAAACAAAATTATTATTAGTAGCTCAAATTCTCAATTTGTATTGCTTAAATAAAGAGTCTTGGAAAGACACATATTGATAAAGTGTAAAATATAGGCAGCAAATAATTTTATTTCCCGAATAGATATTACTGACTTTATTGGCAGATGGAAAGATCGGCTCTTAGAATGCATTCATAATGCACTTACATTACAACGAGATGGACTATCTGATACTTATTAATCTACGCTGTAGTAATTTAGGAATGATATGAACCAGTTTAACATATAATCTTCTAGCCTTGAGTATTTATATATTATAAAGAGGAATAATTCCTTTGTTCTAATTGAAGCCGCTTTTTTTGTCAAATTGATCACATTTTTCAGATCAACTATAGATGGTGCTCATATATTTTAGTCGAAAATAAAACTATTCTACATATTATACAGTCTAATTTATTAATCTTGTCTATAAGAATGTTATTTATTTCTAAATGGACAAACGCAGTCTAGTTCCAAACACTTAATCCTACGCAATAAATTATATAAATTTCAGATGAAACATTTATCGCCATCTATAGTTCATCTAAACAACTATTTTACCAGCCTTTCAAACAAAGGAATTATTCCTTTTTATCGTTAAGTATAATACACCATCAAGAGGAATAATTCCTTTGTTTCAATGAGGGCTACCGCGCTTGAATTCACCACGAACGTTAATGTTTACTATGGCTTTTTAACGCAAGTTTTTAGTAATTTTTATAAAAATTAGCTGAAAAACATTTAACACAATGCTGGCAGACGGGGAAAGTAGACGTAACTAATTGTTTGACAGAGCATCATCTGACACATGTCTTCAATGATCTGCCTGGTTCATTGACCTAAACTCTTGTACTCGGTTCTAAATAAATGTTGACCTTTCCTCCCCTCGCCGTATCCACGATATGACAGTAGTTTGTCCAAAATAACATTCCACATCTCGTTTAAGTTCTCCCTTAACGCTATGGTAGAGTCTGGCTCCAATCGTGGTTGCCAATAATCTTAATCGGGGAATCGTTATTTTCTTTAGAGCTACTCTTGCTTTAACTGTCAATAAGTAAACAAAAACTTCGTCATCTACTTTTTATTTTCAAATAGATCACCGCTTCGTATGCATCTTTACTCGCATCACAGAATACATGCATGCTATATTCCCTGCAATTTTCTTGTCCCCACTTAATATATCTAGGTATTTCGATGGCAGTTAACAAACCAAGCTCTTTGATCCAGGTACAGAAATCATGTTTAAGTTCTTTGTCTACAGTATCATCCCAACCCAACTTTTGTTTCCAAGTCTTCTGTAACATCAATTTTGGGTATAAAGAGGTAGGACAAGTGAAACCAATTGATAGAGAAAACATCACTGTTTGGATACCAAATTAAGCCAAGTACCGAGAGGGGGTCACATTGGGCAGCAGTTTCGCGAGTGTACTCCCACCCTCTGAGGTCAAAACAGCCTTCGTTCATAATAGTGACGGACTCTTTTTATAAATGATTCAACGAATCCTCATCTTCTAAGCTCGTAATGCAATTGTCGACATAGAAACTTTCAGACAATTTGTTTATCGTTTCAATAGAGTAATAAATGTCAGATCTGGTGCACTTTTCCTCGCACAGCTCTACATGATGTTCGATTGTAGCGCCAAGAAGAAACGGGCTGCTATTGACACCAAAACCACACGCCTGTGCCTATAAGCTATTTCTTCACCATCCGTTCCGAGCCACAAAAATCTGATGAAGTCTCTGTCTGACAGGTTTAAACTAATCTGCAAAAATGGCTTTTTTATGTCTGAGATAACTCCAAATCTGAACATTCTGAATCTCAGTAGAATCGGAGGGATAGATTCTATTAAGTTGGGTCCAATTTCTAAACAATTGTTCAGTGTTGGTTTTCCCTTTTCAAAAGAAGATGCATCGAACACAGGCCGTATTTTTGTGGTGCTGTTGCCTTTGATACCGCTCTGTGTGGTAAATAATAGGCTTCTTTTTTTAATTCTTTGCTGGGTACCATTTCTATAATTTCTTCCTGAAGCCATTCTTTGAAAACATGGTCATATGATTCCAGTAAATTGTCTCTTTTCAGTTTTCTTGCGGTCGAATCTAATCTCTTCTTTGCAATAGTATAATTGTTTGATAACGGAGGTCCAAGTGAGGTGTACTTCATATCTGCCCTCTCGGTTCACAGTAACTATCTGCTAAAACATATATTTTGCTGGCAGCGCCATTTCCTGTCGATTTTCGTCTCAGTCGGATCTGTAATGCCCAGTACATCCAACGTCCATAAGTCACAAATAGGTGCATCTTTGATTAACATGGACATGCATACTAAACTCGTGCTTCCGTCATCGTTGGGGATTTTTGCCATTAAAGTTCAACCCAGCAGGGTGTCAATGACGACTAACCCGGATTTTAAGAAGTGTCTGTGGCCGGTATATAATTTGCTGATTACATCAGCTCCAAGCAAAATTTTTATAGGCCCCTGGTTGCCCATGCCGCTTAAATGAATATTTTTCGCTTTCAATTCTATAATCCACTCACCAAAATGTATTGGTTGGATATTGCTATAAATTTGATTTTGATCCAATACCTCCATGATGCAAGAATAATTATTGTTATCGCTAATTCTAATTTTGTAACAATTGTGTGATTGCTCCGCTGTTTTTTGTCCTTCAAATAAGACATGACTAAGTGTCACTGTTTTTATAGGAATGTAACCTAACGCTCTAGCTGTTGAGCTTAAAGCGATCCCGTGTCTATCAACGCTCGAACTTCTTGCGAAGTGGACCGATTACTTATGGTTACTCTTAGTGTTTGCATAAAACATGCGATGAGGCTTGACAAATAAGCTTGTTCCTCTTAGTCTTCGATGGAAGAGCCTCATTTTCTGCTCGATTAACCGGTATTTCTGGACACATCATCGTGACGTGCGATTTGCTACACACTATGCAGCTGATTCGCCCACGGCATTTTCGAGAGAGGTGCCCCAGCTTAAGACATCTAAAACACGCTCCCCTTTTTCAAAGAATGTTCTTCTTTTCATTTAAAGAGTACTTTTTTAGCCCTAAAACAGTGCTCAGTATGCTGTGAACCTTCACAAATTATACACTTGGCAACATCGCAATTGACAAGTTCGGCAGCAGTTGCTGTCCGCTCATCTGAGGATCGGTATCCGGACTTCTGTCTAAATTTCTTTGACGGAAAATTGTTTTTCGTCTAAAGAGGTTGTGTTAAATTCGAAACATTCAGTGGCCAGCGAAATTTGCTGTTCGTTCTCTACTTCATCTCTCAAAAATTTATCAGCCCACCTAAGAGCGATTTATCAGAAGTCTCCGTCTTTACCTCAGTTTTCTCGTTACACCGTTTACATACTGAGATTAACGTTGCTAAGCTCTTAAAAAGATTTTTAGCTAAGCAAGACTCAATCAGGGGAAATAACATCGATGCACAATTTTTTTTTGTTATTCCTAGAGTCTCAAGTGCGCGCAAGTGGTTTTCGATTTTATCATAAAGCGTGGAAATATCCGTCTTTTCTTGAGCCATTGCATTATTCAAAATGATTCTCTAAAAGTTCCCTTACATATACTTCAATAAGAATATCATCGCGACCAAATTTCGCCTTTAAACTATCGATAATTTGGGTATAATTTTCTTGCACAGCAGGATAACCTTTCACAAGTTGTCTAGCTCAGTTGCCAGCCACAGTTGTCTGTGTTAAGTAAACGATTTTATCATGCAGATTGGTATCATTCTCCTAAATTGCGCCCAAAACCCTATCCATTCTCTGACATCTCCACCAAATTTCCTGAACTCTATGGTAGGTAACTTAAATTGATGCTTACCTGATCTTGCCTGAGTACTATGCTGGCTTACTTGTGAGTTGGTATCATGCTCGCTGACTGCATCATTTCCGGCATTATATTGCTCAACTTTGAGCCTAAGGTCCGTGTATCTCTCGAAATAAGTATCACAAATTTCCATCTCAGCAGTTAGTTCCATTTCGTCAGCATTTGTTTCTAAAAGCAGCGAATATTCTCTTTCATCCACAATTTGTATATCTGAATATTTTTGTTGCACTAATTCTCATGCTAGTTTAATAGAAAGAGCCGATTGATCTGCAGCAGATCATAATACATGTTCCAATTCATTAGCTTTTTTCGTAATACTGTCCCGACGCACTTTACGATCCATTTTGTTAGTTTCCATTTTCGATTCTCGAACCGCACAAACTTCAAACAACAAATTAAAGTTAAATAGCAATGTTTCTACATTCCTAGTTCTGTCACGGTCGCCACTATGTTGTAACTAGGAGATCAAACAAATAGTCAACATACAACTATGTATTTTATTTGTAAAAACTTCACATTGAAGAAAAGATACCAAAACAAATAATTACTACTGTCATTATTGCAAACATGTCAACGACTGCAGAAAAACAAAACCTCTAAATTCATGTAGGCTGCGTTCATTTTTCTCTCAACTGGCACAATAAAGTGCGTTCTAAATCTAAATATGATTAAAGAATAAAATGTATATGTGTCGACAGGGAGTATTGAGGTTAGTTTCATGCTTCGAGCACTCTCCATCACAGTCCGGTTATCCCTTTCCACCTGGCATTCTATTCCTTCCTTACCCAAAAACTTTTTGATTTCTATATTGCAATATTTTGTACTATTGTCAACATGAAGAAACTTAATGTGTGACCCAAATTTGTTTTTTATTTTACATCAAACTTGTTGTTAACAAAGCAGCACACGCGAAAACCAGAAGGCGCCGAATGCGTTAACATTGGCCCACAGATATCGCTGAAGATACCATGTCCTGCTTTCACATGCTCCGTTTTCTTAAAATGTGGTTTGTGCTGTTTACCGAAAGTATATGTAGCACAAAAAAATTGTCCAGGTTTGTACAGCCAACAAAATTTTTTGACACCATTTCTTTTATCGAATTAACATTTAAGTGTCCGAGCCTTTCGGGCCACAGTTTAAGAGTTACATTATTAACCGTGTTAGCCGAACAAACAATTATGCGGAAAAGAATATTGTAAAGATTGTTCTGATCCCTAATAGCTTCAGCCACTACAATATTATTTTTGAAAATCTTAGCAGTGCTGTCTTGCATCACAATTGACGTCTTTCTACACCTTCTGAAAATACGTTTTTTCGCAATTCAGGGACATAAAAACGTTATTTATTGTTCCTCATGAGCAAAGGTTTTCCACTGACATTTGAATTTTTATACTTCCTTTACCTTCAACTGACAAAACCTGGTTGTTTCCTAAACTAACTGAGCTTTTTGTTTTATCTAAAGTATATAAAAAATCTTTTCTGTAAGAAATATGTGTAGAAGCCCCACTGTCCATAATCCAGACATAGTCCTAGCAAACAACAGTACCTTGGATGTTAACATTGAATGCTGTTGCATTTTCTTGACTGTTATTGGCCTTTCCATCACTTTTCTTTTTCTTTCTTTTGGGTTCAGGACATTTACTGGCATTATGCCCCTTCTTTTTACAGTTGAAACAGGAAATCTGGGATATATCCTTACTTTCCATCCTTCTTTGAACTACTTTTCAGCGATATTGTAGCTAGCGCTGTTTCAGTTTTTAATATTTTAATTATAATTGCCGCTTCACTCATCGTGTCTCCTGACTCTTTAATTTGTTTTACCAAATTCTCGACTTTGGATACATGATGTGCAATTGTATCATTTGATCCCATCTTGTACTGGTGAAAACGTTTGTGCACAAGCATTTTATTTAACTCTGATTTTTGGTCAATCCTGCTTGTCCAGTATCTCTTTAGAAGTATCGCAGTTTTCGACTAGTTATGTGGGTGAGTACCATCGCGGAAGTGAGAACGAACATAGCTAAAGAATCTTTCTTGTTCCACATTTCTAATTCCTGTGACTGAGTTGCTGCAGGTTTTGGAATGGTTTCATCTGTTATTCCAAACACGCCTTTCGTCTTAAGGGCACATTTGACCTGGAATTTCCATTGTCTGTAGTTAGTATCAAATTTGCAAATGTTGTCGAATTCTACTATGTCCGGCATTTTGTTCAATTCGAGTCACGCCACTAAAGTCTAATCCACGACGAATATTGTTCAAATTTCACGATT
Organism: Rhamnusium bicolor; assembly: GCA_029963845.1. Classification (NCBI taxonomy): domain Eukaryota; kingdom Metazoa; phylum Arthropoda; class Insecta; order Coleoptera; family Cerambycidae; genus Rhamnusium; species Rhamnusium bicolor. The sequence goes on from JANEYF010002289.1 coordinate 162,765, forward strand.
TTATACCCAATTTGTCACGTAACCTGGGCCCATAACATGTTACAAACTGGTGGAAGTTGCAATGGCCACAACGGTGTAGAACAAATATGTTGAAATATGTAGAGATTTAATAACTTTGCGAATAACCAAAGTTAAGCATACAGTACACATACATGACATCCCTCTATCTTGTCATCTGTCAAACACATCTAAAAATATTAACTAAGGGCGTGTACCATAATTCCAATATTTAAACCAAGACCCCGGTTCGTCGTACCGTAAATCAACGCGCCTGAAAAGTAAAGGAATTACGGTATGCGGTTTCCTGAAAATGGTTACGATTGGTATCAACCAGAGCAACCGCTAAAAAAGTTCGGTTGTTAGCGGTAACTTACGTATTTGAGGTTAGCTATTAAACGTGTTTTTATTCGAGCATGTTTGAAGGCCCTTTTTAGTTGGAATTGGAGTAATTTTATAGGTATTTTTGTTGATCATGGACTGCAAGCGAACATGGAGGTACATATGTCTTCATATTTTCAAATTTTTGTAATTATACATATGTAAGTACATTACACAATCCGTTCTGTAATTCAACCGCACATTTCAGTTACCGGAAACAACTGTAACCACGATTATCGGTAGCATTTGTCAAATTACGGTACACGCCCTAAACATTTAAACTAATAAACATACGTTTGATTTAAACGTGATATAAACATGAAACTAACCTCAATAAGAACTAAGGTCTAAGGTGTCATGTTTTCTATCCCAATCCAAACCTAAAACAGCTGTCAAAGCTATCTTCTCTTCGGAATCTTCTGATAGGGTATGCTCCCACCCTCGCAGGTAAAATTTTGCCTCTACTCTCAACTTACTAGTCTCATAAATATATTGGTCAAGTTTCTTCTTGTTAGCCACACTAGTCAACCATTGTCTACATATAAACTCTTCATTAGCTTTATTATGACAGCTTCTTTTGTTAAACTGCTCAATAGTAATTTTAATTTCATTGTATTTCACCATATACTCATCTGCAGTCAAAACCTCAGAATCAAATTCAGCATTACTAGTTTCTTCTGATACCAAAAGTTTATCGAATACTTGGTGATCATATTCTTTCAGTGAATCAATTTTATTATCTAACAGACCAAGATTTCCCTGTATCTCAGCCATATCAGGTTTTTCCATTATCAGTGCCTCGATTATTGTATTGTAAATATGGATAAACGAATATCTAATCACAGCATGTGATTTCTTTATTTTATCCATAGTCTTGAGAACTCTTGTCCTGTCTCAGTCGCCAAAATGTTACGATTCGCAAAGCCTACCCAACATAAGGAAACATTTAAATCTTCTATGGATAATACTAATGGTAATAAACGTTGTATAATTAATACTTTAATGGAAAATAACCAAATACAATTATTTTTGCTTTTCTATTTATAATCAAAAATTGACGGACGTTTTTATAGTTTTTATTTAAAATCATTAAATTAACACATCATCTTCTAACAGCAATTGCAAAAAATTAATTTTAATAGCTCCTTATGTAAATTGAATAGGAACAAGATGACAATGATCATCTTTTTTCCACCCATATTTTAAGGGATTGACGTGGTTGCCAATCCATTCCTGAACTAAAAAAGTTGGTAATGATAACATATTAGTTGTGAGAAATCACTTATCTACCACTATCATATCTGAAAATATGTTGCTCCGCAGAGGTTTCAGTAGGGGGCAACGTAGGCAAACTGAATGCCAATTTTAGTCCTTGCCTTGACATAGTTCTATTGTACAAAATGTATCATATCTGGTTGATGTATTTAATATTTCCTAGGGGCTGATATAATTTTAAAAGAAAACTGAGTCCTGATTTCACTATTTCAGATATATCAGCAGTTTTATTTAAGAAAACATCGATTTCTTGACAGAATTTCTGTTTATATCTCAGTAGATACAGGCATTATTTTTTTGATTTATTGAACACAAGGGATGTGGTATCACAACCTGATATGGCATGCAAAAATAAGATATGATCCTTCAGGTGTTCCAGTTTGTCCTGTATGTCAGATATTTTGGTTACTTTATTACATTTTACCGCTTTTGCCCCCATGTAGCATGCAAATATTTTTATTTTTAGAATTTGTATTAATTTTCTTAAAAATCAGAATATAAAAAATAATGACCAAATACTTTTAAAAATATATCCATTAACAGAATAAAACACAAAGACGTCGCAGGAAGCAATCATAACAATTAGCCCAGTTGGTGCTGGGTATCTAGTGGCAACTAGATGAAGTACATAGGTACATCTATTCTTAAATATTGTAACAGAACACTTCTTTCATACAACATAACTTGGTTGAGGAGAGATGGCAGGGGAATGTAAGCTGTAAGGTGTCATCACTGTCATCCAATACACATACCTTGGACTGTGTCACGTGTATATCTAGCCAGCCACATTTTTTTTTATATCCTTAAATCAAATTCCAGAAGAAAATGTCCTATGGCTTTTTGTTGTAGTCAACACTGGCGGTTCTTCTATAGGGTTATTTGGTCAATGACCTCCCACATACAAATAACAAAATAGAGCTATTCATGTTCTGAAGTTTAAAAATATATAATATATATATATTTTTAATATTCTTAAAAATAGATATATTATATATTTTTAAACTTCAGAAAATGAATAGCTCTATTTTTTTATTTGTATGTGGGAGGTCATTGACCAAATGACCCTATAGAAGAACTGCCAGCGGTAGTCAAATTTTTGAAAGTTTGTAAATATGTGAATTGCCTATTTTCAACGTTTCACACGTATATTAAAAAAATACAATTTTTTATGAAATACAGTTTTTTACATCTTTGAACTATTTGTAATAATAACCTCTGCAAGAGAAATCTGACAGTTTTTTACCTTTCACCATGAGCGTCGCCATTAACATTTCCGAGGGGGGAGGTCTAAGCAATACGTCTGAACGTTTCTTCATAGTGAATACTAGAATATATTTTTCATTTTGCAGAATAAAAAAAACTGTACCCAGCAGATAGATATAAGGTAACTGTTTCATTGCCTACCCTTTGTACGCGTCGCCGTCGGTTTATTCTATTGGTGACTGGCGGTATCGGTTCTTATAATACTTCATAATAAAAATTCTCATATCTATTGCGCCTACTTTGTTTTAACGAACGAGCGGCTTATTAGGACTATCCACGGTCTTCCATGAGTCAAGAAATACTATCAGCCTTAGATAGAACATAAAATGTGTGAAGCAATCAATTTGAGCAGTGTTATTAAAAAACTCTGAAACTAATGCGCAGACTAGTTTTTACAAACTATGATACTTTTAATTTATTCAACACTCCTCAATAGGTCTCTACAAGCACATAATAATAATATAATAATACAGTCTTTATTAGAAAAACCTATTGTTCAAAGTCCCTCTGCCAAATTTACAATATAGCTATATATAAATAATAGTAATTAGAAATGGTATAAACACAAAAAAAACTAGCAATTCAGAAAAAAAAAATTTTAATAGTTATTTTTCTGTGTGGATTCGATTGATAATCTCACATAATATTTTCTCAGGTCGTTAGCATTTTGCTTACGAGCATATCTTCCGCCCTTTACCTTCAGTTCGAACAAAAAGAAACAAAGTGAAAACATCAAAACGTTAAGGCGCATTTACCCGGGAAGTAATTCAGTAAATCCCTTAGTGTTAGAACGCAATTTCTCGCAAACTAGTAACCCAAATTTAAAAGTACCGTTATAAGGAGAATTTAACGAGATTTAAAATGATGTTCTACTTGACCCCCTTGCCATTTAAAATTATAGAGGTGGATTCCATCACCGCTTCACATTTTGAATGCCCAATGAAGTGTCCTACTTGAAAATAAAATATCGACAGGCCCGGGTATTTTTCGAAAAAAATGAATTTAAATGCAGAAAAACGACTGTTTCGTTTTATAACTACTTTTTTTAAATTCTTTACTTTTAGAATGCAATTTCTCGCAAACTATTAATCCAAATTTAAAAAATAAAATATTGTTATAAAGGGAATTTAACGATATTTAAAACGATGTGCTATTTATACATAAAATACGCGATCGAAAATACCCAATGAAAGTGTTCTCCTTGAAAATAAAATTGGCGGATCCGAGCATGTTTCAAAAAAATGGGCTTATATGCAAAGAAACATGCATGTTTTGTTTTTGGTAGCACAGCCTGTATATACTACCTAATATTCAAATCAAATAATTTTTAATTGTCTACCACGAAAAAATTTTAATTTCAACTGAAAATGATCGTTTTATCGGTATTAAAAAGCACTGTAACAATAAAAAAGTAAATAAATAAAATTAATTTTTTGAGAAATTTTTTTCGTAATAGAACTTGTGCACCGAGAGTAGAAAACGTTCCTTAGTAGAGGCTAGCGGTGTGACGTCATGCTCGCTGCTCTGTTTTCAAAATATAGGTTGTGTAAAGTATCGCCAGAAACAGTTTTTTTTTTTGTATTTTCAGAAGCTATTGGAGATAAATATGATAACAATAATAACATTTAGAATTCTGTTGCATTTTCAAGGAATTGTGCATGACCCACCTTGGACCTTATGTTTCTCGAAAATGATGCGTTATTATAAAAAAAAATACGAGACAATTTTTTTTTTTTTTTTTGAATAGTACGTGTTGCCCGTTACGAGTTTTTATACAGGTTTTATCAAAATTTCCATTTTTTTCCATCTTTTTCATCAAAAGCATATTGTGCCGCCACTGTATGTACCCCACGGCGCATAAGAAAAATTTTAAAAGTATACAGATACATAGCCTCCAATGAGTTTCGTTTGCATCCCAACTTTTGTAATTCTTTCTCTGATAGTTTCTAAAAAACAAAAGAAAAACTTAATTATTTCTGGCAATACTTTACACACCTTGTTTATTGGAAATGGTTAATTTTTGGACACGTGATCATAAGAACTTTTTTGCTTATTATGGTCCACTGTAGAAGTTTGTCATACTATTTCTGAAACACCCTGTATATGACACACACAGAACATCTTTTATGTGTATAAAATAAGTAGGCACCTAATACCTGTCTATAAATACTATTTGTTGTTGATTTTTTTATTAAATGTTGCAATATACAATTTATAGTTGATAAAGCAAACAGAAAAATTCTCATAAAATTCCTTTTATTAATGTGACAGGTTTCGTGAACAAGTAATTACTTCACATCATCAGACACAGGAATTTTTGATGATGTGAAGTAATTACTTGTTCACGAAACCGGTCACATTAATAAAAGGAATTTTATGAGAATTTTTCTGTTTGCTTTATCATGAATAATTACTCATATGGGATTAACCTACCTACGTTACAACTTATAGTGTTTAGAAAACCATCAAATAAAACATAAACTTGATAAATAAATACTTATTTTTACATAACTGCATTGAGGTTGATCATAATCTGCAGTGCCGCCCATTGTAACCTTTATTTATTTTTAGGTTATTTTCTACAGTATTTCTCATAGAAATTTATCTTGTGCACAGGAAAATTTCAGAACAGATAGAGAACAATTTTAGACAATTTAAATAACTAATTATTGATGGAAATCACGATTTGGACCAAAAATAACTAAATCGAGATTAGGAGTCAATTATTATTTAAATATATTATTATACCAGTTTGCAAAGTAGGTGATATGTTTTCCTTGCATGTTACTTATATTAAATAAATATTTTTGTAGTAGTGATAATAAAAAATGTATTTTTCTTCCAATTTCTCCCATTTCGTCAAACATTTAACAACAACCAACAATACACATACAGTGTGTTGAGGGTCGTATTTAATATTTAATTAACCTTAATAATTTATTACTTTACAATTGAATAATATAACCTTTATAAAAAAATAAATTATAAATTTAAACAGTACCATTTTGAATGCTACAAGTTTGTCATTTTAATGTAAATTGTTTTTCTTTTCTTTTTAATATGGCAATGTAATTCAATTCGTATTATATTGTAATAATTAATATTATTTCTACAATAAAAAACAGACGAAACTTTTTTTCCTATTTTTATTTTTAGAGGACTTTGGTCCGAGTTTTCGGTCTTTTTCAAGGTTAAAGCTAATATAAATTTCCTTTTTTAAGTCATTGTATGGGCTGGTTTTATTTTGTTTTTCATCATTTTTTATTTGGTAGGTATGTGATGCACGTGTAGTTCGATAAGTTAGGCAGCCTAACTTATCGAACTACACGTACATCACATACCTACCAAATAAAAAATGATGAAAAACAAAATAAAACCAACCCATACAATGAAATTAAAATAGGAAATTTATATTAGCTTTTAACCTTGAAAAGTCCGAAAACTCGGACGAAACGTAGGATAAATTGTTCAAGTATCTGGCTGAAAGTCCTCTAAAAATTAAAATAGGAAAGAAAGTTTTTTCTGTTATTTTTTTTTATTGAAGAAATAATTTCTACTTTAACAGCCAACAACTTGTAAAATATCATCTATAATTAATATTGTTTTTAACTGGTGACAGTCAAATTAGTGACGCTCCTTCATTCTATTGGCTACAATCTTTACTAATTTTTTTGAAATAAAGTATTCTATTCTAATATGGTCTTATTAAACATTAGCAATTATCAAATCTGTTTTAATATAATTTCTACCTGGAAATTTTTTAAATTACTATTTGAACTCCAAGAATATCATTGTGGCTGAGAACTCTGTCCTATTGGCGCGACGTCACCAGCCACGATATGTACGGTACCTAATTCATGTCTCAATTAAGTATGGGTGATTGTTTCCTAAAATTATTTAGTAGTCTCTGGTCTGCGATATTTATGCAGATATATTATATTGTAAACACCTACTGAAACATTCCCACACAGAAAACAGGAAATTTATACATCATGATGAAGTGAATTTTATTCATATTTCCATATTTTGAATTATCTCTGAATCATCTAATATAAATATATAATACAAATAATTTGTTTGCGAGGCAGCCCCTAAAGAGTTCAGGAAGAATGAAAGTAGATATATATCAGACTATGGGTTTTCGTTTTTGTATTGCAACTGGAGCAAATCATTTCTTAAGTGTAAAAATTTTTCTTTTTTGGGGAGTTAATATTTTTTACTTCTAATACTAAGAATACTTATTTAATTCAATGGAATTCTGGCTCCTAGAATGAGTTGATTTAATAGTTTCTATGATAAAATGTATTGGAAGTATTGTTTTTGATTTGTTATATACCTAAAACTTGCATACTAGCACATTCAGGTAAAAATGACAGTATGAAATATAAAAAACTATAGGTATTTATTATTATAATCATGTTAGGTTTGAAAGAATGCTTATGTAATACCCAATAATTATTATATTTTTCTAGTAATACTAATTTAATAATAACAGATATGAAAAAAATGTATATAACTTTTTTATAGAGAATTTTATAAATTCTATTTTTTATATGAAACATAATTCCGACATTGCTATGGTTAGCGAAACATAAGCAAACAACTGCATTGGAGCACCATTTTTCCAAGATAGAGGCTCGAGCGCAGCAGATTAAGTTCCGGACTTTTAGTGTGTTTAATAATATGCCTAAATGAATCAAAACTTTATTAGATATTTTCATCAAACGTCGAAATTTGTTCCTATTTGATTGGAGTAATACAAATAGAAAGTTTATAAGATATTCTAATAAAGCAAAACTTACGTTAAAATGCAATTAGGTATTTTGTACAAGTTATCATTAACTAAAATACAATTGAATAAAAATTATTTATAATAATTGGCTATTAACTTACATTTTCAATTAATTAATCAATAAATTGTAAATTTAAGGTTCTTGATATGAAACAGAAGTAATCCGTGATTTCTTCAATCTGGAAAAGAAACGAAATGATACAAAATATACAAATAGAATTACAAAAAATTACAATACAAATACAAAAAATAAAAAATGACTTCATTAATAAGGTGAAAAATATCCAGTTGCAAGAATATGAAATATTGATATCCCTTGACGTTTGTTCATTGTTTCCAAGTGTTCCGATACCACAGACCTTGACCTACCTTGAGGATCTACTCGAATCAAACAATCTCGGTCAAGATGTATTAAAAGAATGTATTCAATTTGCTAAACTTTGCATGAAAGAAAATTGCTTTCGAATCAATGATTATTTCGTTGAACAACATGAAGAGACAACGATGGGTAACTTTTTCTCACCATTCATTCTTTTCATTCAGTCTTTTCATAAGCAGATTCGAAACAGAAGCAAAAGAATAATTCGAGTATTTCCCCAGGGTTTGGCTGTAGATGATATTTTTGCAGTGTTTTATACAAAAGTCACTGATTTTGACAACTTTATTCCTACATTAAACAGTTGTTTTGCGCCAGTCAATTTCACATATGAAATTGAAAATGTGGAAAACTATCACTTTTTCATATATTAATAATTGGAAATAGTGAAAATAAATTAAGAATTTGACATACACAGAAAACACAAAATGGCGAGTTTTAATTTTCAAGTTCATCGCCTATTAAGCTTCCACCTCAATGGAGAGAGGTTTGAAAAAGAAAAGGCGTCACCAGGATATAACTGTAACGGATATTCTGTAAATTTAGTTGATAAAATAATTAGGACACGTAATTTAAAGAGACGACACTGAAATACCTCGACTTTCCAAAATAAAAGAGAAAAATCCGATTTTTGTATCAAATCCATAGGATCCACGATTCATCTGTGGTACTGGTAATATTTTTAAAGACAGGTATGCCAGTGGTTCATTCTTCGGGAAATAAACTACAACTTTTAGGCAATCCAAAAAACAATTGAAACAAACGAAGTCGGGGATTTACGAAAATAGCTGTAAGGAGTGTAATCAAAAGTATGTTGGATAACTAAATGATCAATTCAAACTAAATTCAAGGAGTATATGGCGCATCTCAATTATGGTAGAACAGTTTATTGGTGTTATACATACAATAGTATTTCCACACGTATACCAAATAAGGTTAATAGTGAAAAAAATTTTACTAACATGGACAATATAGTACAATGACAAAATGTAGACCGAAAATAATAATAATAATAATAATAAGGGGTGCGAAGGACCGGCAACCTCCACGTTGGTGCACCCTGGACAGGCAGAGGCAACTCTGCCTGACTAATGCCGGCCGGGAGTACCAGGGCTAACCTCCCTGGTACTCTTACTGCTCGGGTTCCTTATAACCTCAGAAGGGCCCCTCACAGTCGACCCCAACCGGATGGGGGTCAGAGACAGGTGGGAGGGGCCTTACCGGATGGTCTCAACGTTGATAACCAAGGCAATGAACATGGACGCTTTAAGTGGACGAGGGAACTTCGGGATGACTTGCTGACCTGCCGCGAGAGTAGCGAACCTGAGCGAAGGGGATACATGGCTCGAATGCATCCAGAGCATCGCGCCTTCTCTCAACAACATCTGAGAGATCAAGTATACTTTCTGCTCAGGACAGGTTACGTAAGGGCACCCCGCCAGCTGGAAGAACTGCCAGCCGCAATCCCACCGCGGCAATTACCAGCTGATGGGGAACATCCTTTAGAGTTCACCGGTGTAGACTTAAGGACGAGGGTTAGCCTTAACACCAGGGCTAACCTAAAGCCACAAGACCTGGCTAGAATGGACGCGGTCATCGATGAGGAAATTCCGGAAGATGTAGACATCTGGCAAATCAACTGTGCCGTGTACAATGCCGCGAAGCAACTCGTCCCCCGTGAGAGGTCAACCAATCACGGGGTCGAGAAAGCCAAGCGGCGTGTACAAAAAATCGAAGGCAAGATACAGTCGGCCAGACAACACGCTTCTCGGATCCAGAGTGTGGTGGAATGTAAGACGACTGGTAGAGTTTTTACTCCCAGGATCCGGCGCATAACTGCCGGATTAAGACGTCAACACCATACTCTAAATCTGACAGTGATGCTTACCATCAAGCAGCACTGTCTAGATAGGATCCGAGCACTCATGGCGATAAAGAAAACATTGAAGAGGCGGGTGAGGAGTATGGAACAAAACAATTTGTTCCGTACGAATCCTTCCCGCCTCTTTCAAGAGCCACAGCGTGTTGTCGAGAATCCGCCGACTGTAGAAGAAGTCGAAACCGTCTGGAAGGGAATCTACGAAACGACGCGTCCATTCAATAGCGACACTCCATCAATTGCACACTTCGAGGCTCTGTGTCACAGACATCTTGAAGAGCCAGAAGAAGTGTGCCCGGCAATCAGTACGGAGGAAATCCAACAAGCACTTGTTGGTAACTTCGCTGCCCCGGGCCCAGACGGCATTAACAACTGGTGGTGGAAGAAATTTCCTTCCACTCACCGCCGTCTGGCGCGAGTTTTCAACTCATGGTTGAACGAGGGGCAGCAGATTCCGCACTGGTTCGTCGAGGGACGTACTGTGCTTATCCCCAAAAAGGGGGATCTTTCCGACCCGAGGAATTATAGACCGATCACTTGCCTTAACTCCTGCTACAAGATATTTACACGTATCTTGTATGCTAGGATGCTGAGGTCTGTTGATCCAGTCTTCCAGCAGATACACGAACAGCGTGGTGCCAAGAAGGGCATGGCAGGTTGCAAGGACAGCCTGCTGATAGACCGCTGTATTACACAGGATTCTGTGCAATACAAGCGGAATCTATCGATGGTCTGGATTGATTACCGCAAGACATTTGATACAACATCGCATGAGCTATTGTTGTACTTGCTCGAATGTCTTGCGGTACCAACACCACTAGTGAAATGCATAGAACAGCTGCTGCCGCTCTGGAAGACCCGCTTCACCATAACATCAGGTGCACAGCGGGTCACGACAGAGCAGGTGGCATTTAGGAGAGGAGTTTTCCAGGGTGACTCCCTGAGTCCTCTCCTCTTCTGCATCTCACTGCTGCCGTTGTCTGTTGGGCTCCGCCAAACCCGCGGATATCAATGTGGGCCACCCAGCGACCGGAGGCATAAGGTCACCCATCTATTTTATATGGATGACCTTAAACTTTATGCCTCCGGAGAGCGTGAACTACAAAACGCTCTTAGGGTGGTCGAAGAATATACGCGGGCAATTGGTATGGAGTTCGGATTGGACAAATGTGCAGTCGTCCACCTCAAGAGAGGACGATGCGGGGAATTCCCTGAAGATGTGCAGCTCGCAGACGGAAGCATCCTAAGACATCTGGATGCCGGAGAGACCTATACATATCTGGGTGTGCAACAAAGGCACATCCAGGATGTATCACAAATAAAAGATTCTCTCCGCGGCAAGTACAGACACCGCCTCCGAAAGATTTGGTCTTCCGAACTTTCGGGGAAGAACAAGGTGTCTGCAACTAATATGCTTGCCGTTCCGATTCTGCTCTACTCCGTCGGAGTAGTAAAGTGGAGGGTACATGAGCTGCGTCAATTAGACAGGGATACCCGCAAGATGATGAATATTCACAGAAGTATTCATCCTAGATCGTCCGTTCCTCGTGTGTACCTCCCACGTCAACGGGGGGGCCGAGGACTCTTGAGTCTGGAGTGTACGCATGGCAGAGTAGCTCTGAGTATGGCATGTAACATCCTCAGGAGCTCAGATCCCCTCTTGCGGTTCGTAAAACATCACGAAACTGTAGGAGTGGGAGCAGGATTGTTCAAGGCAGCAAAAAGAGCCGCAGATGAACTCGGTCTCGCATTTGACATCGGGCGAGGAGGCCGGCGAGGTGCTGATGTTGAGTCAGTCACCGAACTTCAACCAAATCGTCTGAAAGCCCGAATCAGAGCTGCCGAAACGGAAAATCTGTTTCGGCAGCATGTCGATAAACCCCAGCATGGCGTCTTCTATAAGAACATAGAAACACTGGGTTTATCGACCAGGCTGACATTCGCCTTTCTAAGGTCAGCCGGGCTTAAGTCAGAGACCGAGGGATTCATTATGGCCTGCCAGGATGATGTTATCAACACCTTGGTCTACCGTAGCCGCGTGTGGCGTGTAGAGGTTCCTGATATCAACTGCATGACCTGCCATCAGGCGGCGGAATCGCTCATGCACTTACTATCTGCATGTCCCATATATGCGATTTCGGCCTACATCCACCGGCATAACGCGGCGTTACGAGTGCTATACTACCATCTAAGGCACTCGTACGGGGTAGACCAGACACCAGTGCTGCCTTATGTCCCCGGAGATATTGAGTCCGTTGCCGAGAACGAGAAATGCCGGATTTACTGGAACTACTCGTTCCCGACTGTCAGGCTAATCCAAGCCAACAAGCCTGACATAGTCCTCCTCGACCATCAACTCAAGGTGATGTATGTTATCGAGTTCTCGGCACCTGCGGAGAAAAACATCACCTTGAAGGAGGAGGAGAAACGGACCAAATATCGCGATCTCCGGTACGAGCTCCAAGTGCTGTACCCAGGCTACTCGGTCAAAATGGTCGTCCTTATTATCGGTGTACTCGGAGGGATAAAGCCTACGCTGCTCTCGGAACTGAAGATCATAACGGCCTGCCAAAAAGCAGCCGAGTGGCTGGCAGGCCAAATGCAGAAGGCGGTCATTCTGGGTACTCTCCGTCTGCTTAGGGCACACGATTCTGGTATCTACAGTCACTAACCCTGCGGGATGTGGGGAGTGGCTGTAGTTGATGCGCCGGCGCGACTCCCGTGAGGCGTCGGAGGTCACGGGAGGACTGACCGGCATCGGGAAACAGAAAAAAAAAGGGGGGTGCTAAGGACCGGCAACCTCCGCGTTGGTGCACCTTGGACAGGCAGAGGCACCTCTGCCTGACAAATGCCGGCCGGGAGTACCAGGGCTAACCACCCTGGTACTCTTACTGCTATGGGTACCTTACAACCTAAGAAGGGCCCCTCACAATCGACCCCAAGCGGATGGGGGTCAGAGACAGGTGGGAGGGGCCTTACCGGATGGTCTCAACGTTGACAACCAAGGCATTGAACGCGGACGCTTTAAGTGGACGAGGGAACTTCGGGATGACTTGCTGACCTGCCGCGAGAGTAGCGAACCTAAGCGAACGGGATACATGGCGCGAATGCATGCACTTTGGTGCGAAATGCATCCAGAGCATCGCGCCTTCTCTCAACAACATCTGAGAGATCAAGTATACTTTCTGCTCAGGACAGGTTACGTAAAGGCACCCCGTCAGCTGGAAGAACTGCCAACCGCAGTCCCACCGCGGCAATTACCAGCTCATGGGGAACATCCGTTAGAGTTCACCGGTGTAGACTTAAGGACTAGGGTTAGCCTTAACACCAGGGCTAACCTAAAGCCACAAGACCTGGCTAGAATGGACGAGGTCATCGATGAGGAAATTCCGGAAGATGTAGACATCTGGCAAATCAACTGTGCCGTGTAAAACGCCGCGAAGCAACTCGTCCCCCTTGAGAGGTCAACCAAGCACGGGGTAGAGAAAGCCAAGCGGCGTGTACAAAAAATCGAAGGCAAAATACAGTCGGCCAGACAACACGCTTCTCGGATCCAGAGTGTGGTGGAATATAAGACGACTGGTAGAGTTTTTACTCCCAGGATCCGGCGCAACAAGCACTTGTTGGTACCAAGAACCTCGCTGCCCCGGGCCCAGACGGCATTAACAACTGGTGATGGAAAAATTTCCTTCCACTCACCGCCGTCTGGCGCGAGTTTTCAACTCATGGTTGAACGAGGGGCAGCAGATTCCGGACTGGTTCGTCAACGGACGTACTGTGCTTATCCCCAAAAAGGAGGATCTTTCCGACCCGAGGAATTATAGGCCGATCACTTGCCTCAACTCCTGCTACAAGATATTTACACGTATCTTGTATGCTAGGACACTGAGGTCTGTTGATCCGATCTTCCAGCAGATACACGAACAGCGTGGTGCCAAGAAGGGCATGGCAGGTTGCAAGGACAGCCTGCTGATAGACCGCTGTATTACACAGGATTCTGTGTAATACAAACGGAATCTATCGATGGCAGGATTGATTACCGCAAGGCATTTGATACATCACATGAGCTATTGTTGTACTTGCTCGAATGTCTTGCGGTACCAGCACCACTAGTGAGATGCATAGAACAGCTGTTGCCGCTCTGGAAGAGCGAAGAGCAGGTGGCATTTAGGAGAGGAGTTTTCCAAGGTGATTCCCTGAGCCCTCTCCTCTTCTGCATCTCACTGCTGCTATTGTCTGTTGGGCTCCGCCAAACCCGCGGATATCAATGTGGGCCACTCCAGCGACCGGAGGCATAAGGACACCCATCTATTTTATATGGATGATCTTAAACTTTATGCCTCCGGAGAGCGCGAACTACAAAACGCTCTTAGGGTGGTCGAAGAATATACGCGGGCAATTGGTATGGAGTTCGGGTTGGACAAATGTGCAGTCGTCCACCTCAAGAGAGGACGATGCGGGGAATTTCCTGAAGATGCGCAGCTCGCAGACGGAAGCATCCTAAGACATCTGGATGCCGGAGAGACCTATACATATCTGGGTGTGCAACAAATACACATCCAGGATGTATCACAAATAAAAGATTCTCTCCGCGGCAAGTACAGACACCGCCTCCGAAAGATTTGGTCTTCCGAACTTTCGGGGAAGAACAAGGTGTCTGCAAATAATATGCTTGCCGTTCTGGTTCTGCTCTACTCTTTCGGAGTAGTAAATTAGATAGAGATACCCGCAAGATGATGAATATTCACAGAAGTATTCATCCTAGATCGTCCGTTCCTCGTATGTACCTCGCACGTTAACGGGGGGGGGGGGGGCGAGGACTCCTGAGCCTGGAGTGTACGCATGGCAGACTAGTACTGAGTATGGCATGTAACATACTCAGGAGCTCAGATCCTCTCTGCGGTTTGTTAAATATCACTAAACTGTAGGAATGGGAGCAGGATTGTTCAAGGCAGCAAAAAGAGCCGTAGATGAACTCGGTCTCGTATTTGACATCAGGCGAGGAGGCCGACGAGGTGCTGATGTTGAGTTAGTCACCGAACTTCAGCCAAATCGTCTGAAAGCCCGAATCAGAGCTGCCGAACAGGAAAATCTGTTTCGGCAGCACGTCGGTAAACCCCAGCATGGTGTCTTCTATAAGAACATAGAAACACTGGGTTTATCGACCAGGCTGACCTTCGCCTTTCTAAGGTCGGCCGAGCTTAAGTCGGAGATCGAGGGGTTCATTATGGCCTGCCAAGATGGTGTTATCAACACCTTGGTCTACCGTAGCCGCGTGTGGCGTGTAGAGGTTCCTGATAACAACTGCAGGACCTGCCATCAGGCGCCGGAATCGCTCATGCACTTACTATCTGCATGCCCCATATATGCGATTTCGGCCTACATCCACCGGCATAATGCGGCGTTACGAGTGCTATAGTACCATCTAAGGCACTCGTACGGGGTAGACCAGACACCAGTGCTGTCTTACGTCCCCGGAGATATTGAGTCTATTGTCGAGAACGAGAAATGCCTGGAAATACTCGTTCCCGACTGTCAGGCTAATCCAAGCCAACAAGCCTGACATAGTCCTCCTCGACCATCAACTCAAGGTGATGTATGTCATCCAGTTCTCGGCACCTTCGGAGAAAAACATCACCTTGAAGGAGGAGAAGAAACGGACCAAATATCGCGATCTCCGGTACGAGCTCCAAGTGCTGTACCCAGGCTACTCGGTAAAAATGGTCGTCCTTATAATCGGTGTACTCGGAGGGATAAAGCCTACGCTGCTCTCGGAACTGAGAATCATACCGGCCTGCCAAAAATCAGCCGAGTGGCTGGCAGGCCAAATGCAGAAGGCGGTCATTCTACTCCCTCTCAGCACCCGGTTCAGTTGTGCTCGATTAAATTATTATTGTTCTAAATAAAAGGCCATAAAATTTAAAATAAATTAATATATTACTATCAAAATCAATGGGTAAGGCAATCAGCACATTTCAAAATTTTTATCCTAACTTAATTAATTCCCCTCCTAAACTAATATGTAAAACAGTCTATTGCTCGAGACTTTAATCCGTTGCTTTGTAAAGATCAACTTTTCTATTAATTTATGTCTTATGTCATTAGCTAGGCTTATGTTCTATTCTTTAATTAATAACACTTGCACAGTTTAATATTTCTTTCCATAATAAACGTTAGTTTTAATAAATTTGATTATGTTTAATATTTACTGGATTATCCTCCTTTGATGATATGAATCGTTCAATTTACAGATTTATGTTAATTACCATCAGAATTATTTATTTATTTATTAAAATAATAGCTAACCTTGACCATATAATTCAATATTTTCCTTTTGACAAATTATTTTCAAATGTCACTTGATAATTTCTACTGCTTTTTCAAATTATATGATTATTCCTTTTCTTCACTATATATTAACATTTCAAACTGGTAAGCTTTTCATTTCTTCTCTTTTAGCATTTCAATCCAAATATTGATGTTATCTCCCTTTTTCATCAATTTTAGCAACGTCCTCAGTGACTGCTTAAGATCGACCCCTCTTCTCTCTTGATTTTTTTTTGACATCCCTTCATTTTTCCGATATCTTGATTTAATAAATTTCTATATTATTCTCTTCTTATTGAATTTTAACGCACTTATCTATGATATATTTAAATTATTTCAACAATTCCCTGTTTCTCACCTTTCTTTCTATATGCAATTTGCTTCCTTTCGTTTTACTAAACTTATACTTCATCTTTTGAGTTACATCACAAAATTTTTCACTATAAATGATGTACCTTTCCTTTTCCTACTTTTAATAATATAAACAAATCTTTAATTAATAACTTATTCAGATTACAATTTCAGAGCATGGTTCACCGTAAACATTCACTCCCTATCTCGATAACTCAACATAATTAACTATTATTAAACACAATTATTGTCAATAGGATTGTGTAGTACCACCAAAGCATGTTTTACTTAATTGTCTTTTTATGTACCTCTACTACCTCACGATGGCAGTTTATGAAAAATATATTATAATACAATTTTATTGTACATAGCTTCCTTTCCTGTAAGTACTTATGATTTACTTCCTTAAGACTACTGACAAAAATTCCTTAACTAACTTAAATTCTTTATGACCTTTTATTTATATGATGAATTTCAACCAATGGAGTAGGGTTATATCAACATAAAAAATAATATATCGAAATATACAGATCAGTTTGAATGTATTCCGTTCTGCCAGGATCTAGAGTTTTTCTAGGCTTCCCATATTAGTCTTGGCGTCACTTTGCAGTATTTTAGTGTCTTTAGTGCCGCCTGACTGAGATAGTATGGATCTGATTGTTTTGTGTAAGCTCTCCTTAAGTTTTCGCGAATACATTGTAGAATTGCATATATTTCGGCTGGAATCCTGTATTGTGCCTCCGAACTGCATATCTAAGGCTTGTCCTTGAGCTTTCATTATGTATACCAGACCCTGTATGTACATTTAATGGGTTTTGCTATTGTGAAAATGATTATGAGAATAGTTTTTAGATTTAAATATCTAAGAAATTAATTAGAAAATCAATACGATATAACAAAACACATTTTAATGAGAATTTTTAAACACAGTTTATGACATAATAAATCAGTAATTAGTTTGAAAACATCAAAGATTGAAGATTGTTATAACTGGTAATGACCAGTTAAGTAAATAATTGCAGTGACTATTGTTAGGTTTAAAACATTATATTGATTCTAAAAAATTTAATTCAAAGCTTTCTTGTACATGACTAAAATATGATTTGAAAAAGTTAAAACTGTTTTTTTTTTTGGAGTCAACAAAGTAAAATGTTATTTATTATATCATAATTAATTATCACCAAGGCTTATACAAATCAATTTGTACCTATGTGCACTTCTTTTATTTGCATTTACCTACCAAAATATTAAATTACACAGACTTCGGTATATCAGGCTGTTGAATAATTATTTGTCTGTTAATGTATTCAATTTTCGTTTTTTTTTTTTTTTTTTTAGTTTTGCCACAATACTTTTTAAGTAAATAAGTCTTTGTGGTGCAAGTTATAGAATTTGCAATATGTTCGGAGCTATGAACTTCACAATCACTAAACTTGAGTACGAATCCAGTTTTACTGAAGTAATTTAAAACAAAAAGCGTGACAAAACCATTCTTATAAATATTTAAAAATTCTGCCTTGCAATAATTTATGAAATATACTATAAATAAGTAAAATTTGGATTTATGAAAATGGAATACTTTATAGCTGGTCCTGGAGTATATGTTAATTTAAATATTGTGGCTTTATTCGTATCATGAATATTATACCACAACCTTCTGGAATTGGCAATATTGAGAAATTCTTCGTAATTTTTACAGCTAATATAATTTTGGTAACATACATTTTTTTTTTCGCTTTCCTGAAGGGCTTGAACAAATTTCAGCTTGTTCAATTGCCCGAGGTCTAGGTGCCCCTACTTTGACGAATAGCTAAAATTTTGAAAAATATTCTGGACAACTTAAAAATTTAGTAGTTATTGCATTGAGGGTGCATTAATTTTATGGTTACAATCTGACCTGTTCAGAAATCTTGTTCAGAGATATTTGTAATGAATTGCTGTTTAATAAAATGAAGCTTCATACACTTTACTTAACTTTGAAGGTGTAAGTCCTTTTCTTAGAATAGCTGAAATCCATTTTTTATACAAGCTTTATCCTCCGGAAAAGAAAACGCGCACTTTCAGTTCATTCACATAATTTTCTTTACAAACCCATACACTGTATTTATATGGCATATTTACAAACTTTTACACTGACAATTTTATTAAAAACATTAATTATTACGTGAACTCTCGAAAAAAACGAATAATAAGCTGGGATATACCTAATTTGTATATAACATGTAAAATAACTGCAGTCACTTGTACTAAAAATGTGAAACTGCGTGGTCGATTCTCGAATGTTGAGACTAGTACCTGTGATGTAAGCAGGTTCGGTCGGACCAGCACTGAGGCCTTGCTTATAGCTGGTGTTGAAAAACTAGTTTAGAATCTGCTGCCCCTTCCCAGATAACACAAATGACCTTATTAAGACTTCTTGTGGATAAACCTCAAACGTCCTCAAGACATGGTTCGATATCCACATGACGTCCCATGAACATGGAAATGTTACCATTTCCGACCTTTTCAGATCGTCCTCAGGACAACTTTTAGGACATTTTCACGTATCTACTGCATATCTTTAGGATTTTTTTCATACCTTCTAAAATATGTCTTTAGAATGACAGTATATGACATTTATAGGACGTTCTTTTTTTTGTGATGACACTGAAGGAAGTTTCCACAAACCCCATACACTATTCTACACATTCGTTTCACTAACCAAGTCGGCATCATCTGGAAATTATTAAAACTACTTTTAATATACATAGTGAGTGATAAGTGTATCCATCTGGTAGTCAGTGATACCAACCGCCAGACATCACTGATGTCTTAAGTGACTGATAGCAAGCTGCAAAGCAGGTACCAAGAGTTGCGACCTTTAACCCTGGTGGGCTAAACTATATACTGTATAAGATTTACAGGAAACAACTACTCAGCGGACAGCCCCGACCTGCGTTGAATTAAACCTGCAAGTCTTGTTTGGTAGCTAAGATCATTTGTCTATTCCTCGCTAGACATAGACCAGTTTTGTACTTGTTATGTTCTCATCAGTATGTCATAAATAATGGAAAAGATTTATTATTATTTGTCTGTAAGTTTGTGCAATTTAATATTTTAGTAGGTAAATGCAAACAAAAATAAGTGCACAGAGGTATAAATTGATTTGGTGATAATTAATCATTACAACTTAATAAAACACATTTTACTTTGTTGACTCCAAAAAACAGTTTCAACTTTTTCAAATCATATTTTAGAGTCAGTTCACAATTTTCAACAATATTAAAATACTACATGTACAAAAAAGCTTTAAATAAAATTTTTTTAGAATCAATAGAAATTTTGAAACCTAATAGTCATGGCAATTATTTACTTAACGACTGTGATGTTCTGGATTTTTTTTTTTAATAAACGAAGAATTCCTACGTTTAATTGACCCAAACTCATCCCTTACTTGATAAGATCTAGGTGTACGAGTATCGCATACACCAACTATTTCTCCAAGCACTCAATATTTATTATATTTATTATCTGTCCTGATCATAACACTATCCTTTACTTTAAATTCATCTCTTTCCCTAGCATTAATGTCATAATATTTCTTTGATCTTTCCCATTTCTGTTTTAACTGTTCATACGTACTATTCATGATTTTTTGGTGCTAAAACTGCATTAGAGACAGGTAACGTAGTTCTTAACAATCTAGAGTTTAATAATTCTGATGGAGAAATATTTAAACCAGAAATTGAAGTTGCCCTATATTCTAATAATGCCCTGTACAGATCTGTTTCAGAGTCACGACACTTTTTTAGTATTGATTTACAAATACCAACTGATTTTTCAGCTAATCCATTTGACTGAGGGTATTTTGGACTTGAGGTTATTAGTTTAAAATTCCATTCTTTTGCAAAACTTTTGAATTCCCTGCTATTAAACGGAACATTATCTGACACGAAATTCTGAGGACTTCCATGGGTGGAAAAAATTACTTTTAATTTTTTAATTACTTCATCGGCTATCCTTTCATTAGAAATAGGTTACTGTACTTCGACATAATGAACCACATCTAACACCTCTGTATCTTCTGATACTTTATTTTTATTGGAAGACCTAGACAAAAGATCAGCTATGTACAAAAACTTTCCTGGAACATATTCAATTTTAAAGTTATATTTTAATAACTTTAATTTCATTCTTTGTAACCTACTACTAACTTTATTAATACCTTTTTCATGTATTGCAACTAATGGTTTGTGATCACTATTGACAACAACCTTTCGTCCATAGACATATTGATGAAATTTTTCGAACGTAAAGCAAATGGCCATGTACTCTTTTTCAATTTGTGCGTATCTTACCTCTGTTGGAGTTAAGCTCCTCAAACAGAATGCTACTGGCTGTCCATTTTGTAAAAGACATCCTTCCATGCCATTGTTGTTAGCATCAGTTTGTAATATTATTGGCAAATTTTCATCAAATATTTTTAAAGTTGGAACTTTAGTAATTAATGTTTTTATTTTGGCAAAAACTTTTGAGTGATCTGGTGTCCAAATCCACTCAGTATTATTTTTTATTAAATCTCTCAATGGAGACAACATTTCGGACAAATTAGATAAGTATTTTATTAAATAATTTATCATGCCTAATATTTTTAGTAATTCTTTTTTATTTTTAGGTTTGTTTAATTCCGAAATTGCTTGTATATATCGTGGATCTGGTCTGACACCTTCACTTGAAAACACTTGTCCCAAATAACTTACTTCACTTGCTTTATATTGTATTTTATCTACGTTAAACTTTATGCCAAATTTTTTAGCTCTATTCATTACTTTTGATAGTAGTTCATTGTGCTGCACTTCAGTCTCAGTACCTATTATAAAATCATCAAAATAAATACCTATTTCAAGATCACCAAATATTTTTTTCATTTACTCTTTGAAATACTTCTGGACTAACACTCAGTCCAAAAGGTAACCTTTTAAATCTGTATTTCCCAAAAGGAGTGCTGAATGTACACAACTTACTGCTTTCCTCGTCTAATGGTATGTGATAAAACCTTTCTTTAAGATCTAAAACAGTAAATATTTTTTGTTCTTTAACTTTAAACTCAACTCATCTAATGTGGGAATTGGAAACTTAACTGTACAGACATATCTATTCAAAAAAACGGGATCCATGCATATTCATATACTTCTATTAGGTTTTTCAATTACTACTATGTTGTTAACCCATTCACTGGGTTCGTCAACTTTGGCTATTATGTCACTGTTAACTAAATCTATTAACGCTTCCTTTAACCTAGGCTTTATTATATCAGGTACCCTTCTATAAGAACTTACAACTGGAATTACATTTTTATTTAAAACAATTTTATACTTATAAGGAATTTTACCTGTTCCTTCAAACATTTCTTCGTGTTTATTTATAAACACTTTAACCTCAGATTTATGCTCAACAGCATCTACTTTTTTAATTAAATTCAATTTATTGCAAGCGTTTAAGCCTAAAATTGGTTGTCCCTTAACATCAACAACTACAAACTTAATGTTGCATTTCTGATTTTTTACTACACAATTTATTACTATTGATCCTACAGTTTTTATTTTATTACTGCCATATGCTACAATAGACATCTTATCTTTTACAATATGAGAATTTTTTAAATTTAAATTTTTAAAGTACGCCAATGGCAACACATTACATTGTGCACCTGTGTCAAGTTTTACAAAGATTTCATTATTATTAGTAATTAACTTTTCTAACCACACATTTTCATTAGTTTTATTAATATTATTTATCTGTAATTCTATGAATACATCATCATTTTCTACGTTATGTACTTTTTTATACTTATTTTTATTTTTACACCCCTATTGCATAGTGATTCAATTTGTTACAAATTTTACATGTTTTGCCAAAGGCTGGACACTGCTCTTCCATGCCTTTTGCCACACTTAAAGCAATCATACATATTAGTGTTGTTATTATTTAACATACCAGACTTATTCGGTTTGTTTCTATTAAAATTTGTATGTGCCTTTACTATATCTACTTCTTTCTCTTCAGTATTTCTTAATGACTTTACTTGTATTTTAGATGCTTCTGCTGCTCGACACTGGTTTTCAGCCACTGTTAGAGTTAGGTCTGGAACACGTAGGAGCCTTTCTTGTAATGTCAAATCTCTTATTCCTATGACAATCTTGTCCTTTATTAACGATTCTTCAAGTTCCCCAAAGTTGCAAGGTTTTGCTAAACGTTTTATATCAGTTAAGAAATGATGAAAGTCCTCTCCTTCTTTCTGCATCCTTTCAAAACTTAAACCGATCATGTTTCATTTCTCATAGGCTTACAGTATTCCATGAATTTTCCAACTACTGCTTCGTAACTTTTCCTTCTTGTTCTGTCAGCTTAAAAGTGCTAAATACATTTTGGGTGTCTTCACCGGCCAAATTTAAAAATATTGCAATTTTGGTTTCGTCCTCTTTTTTTATGAGCCCATATGCCATCATGAATATTTCTAAACTGCTCTTAAAGTTTTGAAAATTTGTATTGATATCTTGATCAAAAATCAACGATTTTGTTGCCTTAAAACACGAGGCTGCCATTTTTAGGTTATCTTGTGTAACTTTAACTTTTATTTTAATTAATGCTTTTATCCAGCGTTTTTATATTAATTGGTTTAATCTTACTCGCTTTCTGTCATTATGGGTTATTTTTCATCTGACACCAGTTATAACAATCCTCAATCTTTGATGTTTTCAAACTGTAATTACTGATTTATTACGTCATAAACTGTTTTTAAAATTTCTCATTAAAATGTGTTTTATTATATCGTATTGATTTTCTAATTTATTTCTTAGAAATTTAAATCTAAAAACTATACTCATACTCATTTTCACAATAGTGAAACCCATTAAAAGTACATACAGGGTCTGGTATACATACTGAAAGCCCAAGGACAAGCCTTAGCTATGCAGTTGGGAATCACAGTACAGTATTCCAAGCCGAAATATACTCAATTCTACAATGTATTCACGAAAACTTAAGGAGAGTTTACACTAAACAAACAAATGCATATTGTCTCAGTCAGGCGGCACTAAAGGCACTAAAATACTGTAAAGTGACGCCAAGACTAACATGGGAAGCCTAGAAAACCTCAATAACTTGGCAGAACAGAATACATTCAAACTGATCTGAGTGCCAGAACATAATGGGGTACTAGGAAACTACAAAGCTGACAAACTTGCCAAACAGCTACAGCATTCTTTGGCCCAGAACCAGCACTTGCAGTGCCAACGTGCATTCAGACTGGGTCAAAAAAGAGCACAAGTACTGGTGAAACATAATACACATCAATTTAATATATTTCAATTAAACTGAAATGGTAAATATATAAAGAAATGGAAACATTCCATATAAAATATTTGCTTATTATCTGATAAAGTAATACCCTTATCTGAGTTTTTGCTTCATCTAAAGTCCAACATACAGTATAGAACACAAGATCTTAAATTATTTGAATAATTATTTCAAATTATGGCACAATTCAGTGAGGAACAAAAAAAGTTTATGAGAGGCCTGTTTTCTGAATTGAACAAGAAAATAGACGAAACAGTTACTGAAATAAGAAAAGATATTAAATCGCAAATAGTGAAATAAAGGATGAATTTACATCTGTAGTAGAAAACGTAGAAACTAAAATTTATGAATTAGAAACAGAAAATAAAAAACTTCAAAATTTCATTTATCTAGAAAGAGGAGTTCGTAAGAATAACTTAGTAATATTTGGTATTAATAACAGAGAACCGAATCTCTTTGAATGCGTCCCGGATATATTTAATAATATTCTCGAATTAAATATTAATATTGCCAATCTTAATGATGTCTACCAGTTAGAATCCCAAAATTCTAAAGGGTATCTAATAATAATAGAATTTATATCATCAGAAAAAATATTGGCTTTGAGAAATGCGTGCAAATTAAAAGGTAAAAACATATTTATATCAAGAGACCAGTGCAACCAAGATCGAAAAAAAGTAAAATACTACTTCGTCATCAAAAATTAGCTACAGCTAATGGTGATACAGCTTACATAAAAGGAGAACAACTATATATTACAAATAAATCATACTCTATTAGCCAACTGAAACATCTGGAAATTGAGCAACAGGAAGAGGTGAGTGAGAATAATTTAGTCGATACTTACCCAAAAAAGTAGCAGTTACGAGAAATCGAAGCAAGTGAAGAAAAAGATCAAGGAAAAAAGAAAGATAAACCAAAGAGCACTTACAAATATCTTAAAGCGGCTGGGCATGAAACAAAACGAATTAACACAAGATCAAATGCGACAACAAAATAAAAATGTTAATACAAACTAACAGTATCCCATTAATGAAATTTATTAAATTTCCGTACTCTTCTGGTTTTGAGTGTATTGAGTGATTTATATTTATGTTCATCACTTTATTGAAACTTAATTATTTATTCTTGCCTTCGATACAGATAATTAAAAATTAAAATTTAAATATACCTGTTTGTATTATATATTACACAAATATTCAATACTGTTTTGTGTATCGGTTTCTAAGGCATATGATTGTTTCTTTTTCTCTAGTTTAATGTATTGCTTACCTTTCTTTTGTTATAATAAAATGAAATTTAAATTTGGTCATCTTAATGTGAGAACCTTGTTCATTGGTTTTCAAAAATTATCAGATATAATATTAAACGAATCGTTTCAAATATTTGCAGTTTCTGAAACCTGGCTCAACAAAAATATAGATTCTGAAGTAGTTGCTGTAAATAGAGGTGGGTGGGGGGGGGGTTGCATTGTAGTAAAGGACTACTAACTAAAATGCTTTTGTACTGTATGCCTCATTTAAACCCTTATTTGACATTTATTTTAAATCAGTGCATTAGGCAAAGCATCTGTCCAGATATCTGGAAGAAAGCTTGGGTTAAACCTCTAAATAAAATAACTTGTCCTATAACTTACAGTGATCTGCGTCTAATAAGCCTATTACCTGTTATGTCCAAAATAATGGAACGTATAATGCATAATCAGATGTCTTACGTTAATTCTCATAATATTATTCCTATAAATCAATCAGCCTTTAGGGTTGGTCACAGCACCACAAGTGCAATTTTAAAAGTAAATAATGATATAGTTAGGGGTTATGATCCAGGTAAAATCACAGCACTTGTTTTGCTGGACTACTCTAAAGCGTTTGACACTATTAATCATAGTTTGCTTCTGTTAAAATTAAAATTTTACGGCTTCTCTGACGTTTCACTCTATTTAATGATGAAATTACACACTACTGCTTTACTAATAGGCAGCTGTGTGTAATTTTAAATGGCTTAAACTCCAATTCTAAAACTTTAGAAGCTGGAGTACTCTAAGGCTCCATATTAGGACTACTACTTTTCATAATATACACTGCTGATTTTAAAAATAATTTGACGTCTTGCCAATCCTATTATTATGCAGATGATACGCAGTTATATTTAACTTTTGACCCAGGTGATATCAGTCAATCCTTTGCTAACATTGATAATGATATTGAGAATCTTGTGCAATATTCACTTCAGCATTGTCTTAAAATAAATACAAGTAAATCCTCAACAATTCTTTTTGGAAATGAAACTATATGTAAAAATATCGTACATAATTTAAGAATGTACATACAAAATTATAAATTACCTTTTCTGAGTCACACCAAAAATCTTGGTCTTATTATACAGTGTGTGTCACTTAAGAGTGTAACAGCGTAATAATTCTTTTGTTTTTTGTCTGATTTAAATCAAACTGGTCTCAAAAGATAGAGTCACCAAGGTCTATTTAAGACCACAAAATTACAAAATTACTTTCCATCTTTAAATGCAAGGCCATCTACGATGCTAAATTATATGAAAGAAATCAAAAAATCATAGTTGGTATTTTTTAATCAAAAAATTTTATTAACAAAACTTGTTGTTCGAAATCATTCAAAAACCCTGAATCCGAAGTTTAATTAAATTCTAAAAAAAAAAAGGTTTTGATGAAAAAAATTCCAGTCCTCGTTTTGATAAGCATGCTCTGACTCCTTTGTTTCTAACTAAAACACAATTTTGTAAATGTCAGATTAGTTGTCAAGTAAATCTGTTGGCATTCTGTCTGATTTTTTGTATTCTAGCACATTTTATTTCAATTAAAATGCTTACAACTACGGAAAAAGTGGAAATTGTTAGATTAGTTGGTGATAATTCTCGTATAGAGAGGGAAGCTGCTACAGAATTTAATAATCGGCATCCAGATCGACCCCCAATAGACCATGTAAAAGCTTGGCGAATTAATAATTTATTCAATAGAACTGGCAAAGTGTGCAACAAACAAAAACGACGTGTGAGGGATCATGTTAGAGATGCAGAAATTCTTCAGTTTGTGAGAGAAAATCCAAGGTGTAGCCTAAGGAGAATGTCCACAATTTTAAATGTACCCCATGATACAATTTGGCGTAGCTTCCGTCGAAATAAATTACGCCCCTTCAAGCCTGTTTTCTTACACACATTAGAAGAAGGAGATGAAGAAAGGCGTCTGGAATATTGCCTTTGGTGTCAGGGAGAGTTTTTGAACAACCCATTTTTTTTTAAATATTTTATTCTCAGATGAAGCGACGTTTACAACTAATGGCACAGTTAACTCTCAAAATACTCGAAATTGGTCCGTTGAAAACCCTCATTGGGTTGTAAACTGTCGACACCTGTATTCAGAAAAAGTGAATGTGTGGTGCGGTATTCTGATTGAACAAATAATTGGGCCATATTTCTTTGAGGGAAATATAAATGCGGAACATTCTCTCATTTTGTGCAAACTGAATTTTCAATCGAAATTGAAAACTTGCCCCTTATTGCATACAACAATCTGATATTTCAACTTGATGGAGCCCCAATCCACAATGCAATGGTAGTACGGAATTGGCTAAACGACAACTTTCCCCGGAGGTGGATTGGAAGAAATAGCACTTTTATTAATTGGTCTCCGAGGTCACCTAACCTCACGCCCTTGGACTTTTTTTATGGGGGTTTCTAAAGAATGAAGTTTACAAAACGCAGCCACAAAATAGACTACAAATGGAAAACCGGATTAGGCAAGCTTGCGCTGAAATTACACCTGCAACTCTCCGAAAAGTTATGAACAACAGAAAGCAAATTGAGCCATGCATTAGGGATGATGGAGGTTTGATAGAACATAATATTTAATTATTTTGGTTGTATTTATTATTCATTTGTCTACTAAATTGTATTTCAAAAAAAATAAATTTAGAAATATTTTTTATTAAAATGCCTAAAATGATTTTTTTCATCAAAACCTCATTTCTTTTTAATTAATGATTCAGGGTTTTTGAATGATTTCGAACAAGTTTTATTAATAAAATTTTTTGATTAAAAAATGCCTATGATTTTTTGATTTCTTTCATATAATTTAGCATCGTAGATGGCCTTGCATTTGAAGATGGAAAGTGATTTTGTGGTCTTAAATAGACCTTAGTGACATCTATCTTTTGAGACCAGTTTGATTTAAATCGGACAAAAAACAAAAGAATTATTAAGCTGGTACACTCTTAAGTGAGACACACTGTAGATAAAAAAATTAAAATACACATTTCATGTTAATAATTTATTAAAGAAAACCTATTGTGTATTAAAAAGAATTTATTTCAGTCGTGAATTTCTGAATCAAAAGCTCAAGATATTGCTGTGCGAGTCCCTGGTTTTGTCTTTTTTTCAATTATGAAGACATCATTTATAACCGTCTCAATCAGGTTGATATGTACAGAATACAGAAAGTACAGAACATGTATATTCGATTTATTTCTAATCTAACAAAAAGAGATCATGTGTCTGACAAACTGAAAATATTGAAATGGCTAAATATGGCCAAGAGGAGAAACTTTCATCTTGCGTGTTTCACTCATAAGTTGTTACTTACCTCGAACCATCCTTAAAGGAATGCCTAATACCGCGATATGCTTGTCACGACCGAAATTTTAGGAATATTAATAATTTAAACATTCAACATAATATGATATTCTTTACTAAATCCTTTACATACCCTTTAGAATTCCATTTCTTATAACATTAAAATTTTTTCAATAAATTCATTTGTTTCATTTAAAAAAATATTTATTATCAGTGAACAAAAAAAGAAACATTAAATTTATGCATATTGTATATTGTACTATATTTATAAGTACTAGTATGTATGAAATAGTTTTTGTGTATTTGTGTTTACGTTTATATGTATGATGTATGTCTGTTATAAATTTATGAATTATTGTATTTTTTTCTTTCATACTTGTTTTGTAATTAATTTAATTCAGTATCGTTTTTCTGTTCATAATAATTATATAATGTACTAATACAATGAATGAAATGTAATTATTTTCTTGGTTAAGTGTTAGCGCAGTCTTATGAACTGAACTCCGCCTAATAAAGACACTATTATTATTATTATTATTATTTTTCGGAATATCCGATGCCGGTTAGTCCTCCCGTGGCCTCCGACGCCTCACGGGAGTCGCGCCGGTGCATCAACTACAGCCACTCCCCACATCCCGCAGGGTTAATGACTGTAGGTACCAGAATCATGTGCCCTAAGCAGAAGGAGAGCCAGGAATGACCGCCTTCTTCATTTGACCTGGCAGCCACTCGGCTGATTTTTGGCAGGCCGGTATGATCTTCAGTTCCGAGAGCAGCGTAGGCTTTATCCCTCCGAGTACGCCGATTATAAGGACGACCATTTTTACCGAGTAGCCTGGATACAGCACTTGGAGCTCGTACCGGAGATCGCGATATTTGGTCCGTTTCTCCTCCTCCTTCAAGGTGATGTTTTTCCCCGCAGGTGCCGAGAACTCGATGACATACATCACCTTGAGTTGATGGTCGAGGAGGACTATGTCAGGCTTGTTGGCTTGGATTAGCCTAACCGTCGGGAGCGAGTAATTCCAGTAAATCCGGCATTTCTCGTTCTCGACAACGGACTCAATATCTCCGGGGACGTAAGGCAGCACTGGTGTCTGGTCTACCCCGTACGAGTGCTTTAGATGGTGGTATAGCACTCGTAAAGCCGCGTTATGCCGGTGGATGTAGGCCGAAATCGCATATATGGGACATGCAGAAAGTAGAAGCATGAGCGATTCCGGCGCCTGATGGCAGGTCCTGCAGTTGATATCAGGAACCTCTACACGCCACAGGCGCTACGGTAGACCAAGGTGTTGATAACACCATCTTGGCAGGCCATAATGAATCCCTGACAACGGCAGCAGTTAGATGCAGAAGAGGAGAGGACTCAGGGAGTCACCCTGGAAAACTCCTCTCCTGAATGCCACCTGCTCTGTCGTGACCCGCTGTACACCTGATGTTATGGTGAAGCGGGTCTTCCAGAGCGGCAGCAGCTGTTCTATGCATCTCACTAGTGGTGCTGATACTGCAAGACATTCGAGCAAGTTCAACAATAGCTCATGTGATGTTGTATCAAATGCCTTGCGGTAATCAATCCAGGCCATCGATAGATTCCGCTTGTATTGCACAGAATCCTGTGTAATACAGCGGTCTATCAGCAGGTTGTCCTTGCAACCTGCCATGCCCTTCTTGGCACCACGCTGTTCGTGTATCTGCTGGATGAACGGATCAACAGACCTCAGCGTCCTAGCATACAAAATACGTGTAAATATCTTGTAGCAGGAGTTAAGGCAAGTGATCGGCCTATAATTCCTCGGGTCGGAAAGATCCCCTTTTTGGGAATAAGCACAGTACGTCCCTCGTTCAACCATGAGTTGAAAACTCGCGCCAGACGGCGGTGAGTGGAAGGAAATTTCTTCCACCACCAGTTGTTAATGCCGTCTGGGCCCGGGGCAGCGAAGTCCTTGGTACCAACAAATGCTTGTTGCTTCTGGCTCTTCAAGATGTCTGTGGCATAGAGCCTCGAAGTGTGCAATTGCTGGAGTGTCGCTATTGAATGGACGCGTCGTTTCGTAGATTCCCTTCCAGAAGGTTTCGACATCTTCTACAGTCGGCGGATTCTCGACAACACGCTGTGGCTCTTGAAAGAGTCGAGAAGGATTCGTACGGAACAAATTGTTTTGTTCCATACTCCTCACCCGCCTCTTCAATGTTTTCTTTATCGCCATGAGCGCTCGGATCCTATCGAGACAGTGCTGCTTGATGGTAAGCATCACTGTCAGATTGAGAGTGTGGTGTTGACGTCTTAATCCGGCTGTTATGCGCCGGATTCTGGGAGTAAAAACTCTACCAGTCGTCTTATATTCCACCACACTCTGGATCCGAGAAGCATGTTGTCTGGCCGACTGTATCTTGCCTTCGATTTTCTGTACACGCCGCTTGGCTTTCCCGACCCCGTGATTGGTTGACCTCTCACGGGGGACGAGTTGCTTCGCGGCGTTTTACACGGCACAGTTGATTTGCCAGATGTCTGCATCTTCCGAAATTTCCTCATCGATGACCACGTCCATTCTAGCCAGGTCTTGTGGCTTTAGGTTAGCCCTGGTGTTAAGGCTAACCCTCGTCCTTAAGTCAACGTCGGTGAACTCTAAAGGATGTTCCCCATCAGCTGATAATTGCCGCGGTGGGACTGCGGCTGGCAGTTCTTCCGGTTGACGGGGTGCCCTTACATAACCTGTCCTGAGCAGAAAGGATACTTGATCAGATGTTGTCGAGAGAAGGTGCGATGCTCTGGATGCATTTCGCACCAAAGTGCATGCAATCGCGCCATGTATCCCCTTCGCTCAGGTTCGCTACTCTCGCGGCAGGTCAGCAAGTCATCCCGAAGTTCCCTCGTCCACTTAAAGCGTCCATGTACATTTGCATTTTCGTCATCGTTAGGACCGTCCGGTAAGGCCTCTCCCATTATTATTATTATTATTTTTATTATTATTATGGGACAAAGACATGGCAAAGCATTTATAACCGAACTTGCATAAAGAGATCTCAGCAACTGCTTACGCTAAGCAGGAATCAGCTGAGAATTGTAACAGGGTTACTCACAGGTTATGCACCAGTGAAGGAACACCTGTAAAAAATGGCGCTATATGACAGTGATCTGGAATGCAAGTTCTGCGGAGAGGCGCCAGAAACAGAAGAACACATATTTTGTCTATGCAGTGCACTGGACCGCAACATATAAAACATTTTTTTTGGAAATAAAAACGGACCCGAGAATACTTGTACACAGACTGGTCATAGAACTGTACCGGCTAATTAGCAACACAGGAACTGCTGGAATGATATAGACAACCAAAGAAGGACATAATAAGCTGCCTTGGCTGCAGTATTATCACAACTGTATCAAGCAGGAGGACCTGGAGGATAAAAAAAGAAATCAACCACTTCCATTTCATTGTAACTACTATCACTGTCTACCGACATTTTGGTTTAAATTAACTCTCTTAAACTGTACAGTACCAGGAGCAAATATCCATGTTCACTCTATGCAAGAGCATATGAAAAAAATAATAAAAAATTACAGTAAGAGAAATAGAAATGTTGGTATTATTTTGTGAAAAGTTCTAGTTTACATTAAAGTTAGGGATAATCTTCTACACATTATTAATTTTTAAAGTTTCTTAACTTTTTGTATTTTGTCAATATAGCATTATCTGAAAATAAACTATCAAATTTTTTGTCAACTGTTATCATTTTTGTGATATTTGTAAATATGGCATCGATGTAGTAGTGATCTGAAGTTATCTCACTGCAACAAACAATATCAATGTCTTGATGTCTTTAAAAATGAAATTAAAATTAATAATTTTTGATGTATAAATTTTAAGGAGTTATTTATTACTCCTTAGACCGGCGTTAACACGCCCTCATTACGAGGATAGCCAACAGAAAACTTGAAATAGCTTTTAAAATGTTTCTATTGATGGGAATGAAAAATTAAAACACGACATAATTCATCTTAAATACCATATGGATTTAACATATAAAATTACAGGTAACACTGATGCGTATTTTTTTTTATTAATAAGAAATATGAACATTTTATTTGGTGTTATTTTATGAAACTAAAAATCATATTCCTTGTAATTAAAAAAAAAAAAAAAAAATACGCATCAGTATTGCCTGTACGTTTATGTATTAAACATGTATGGTATTTAAGATGATTCGTATGTTTTCATTTTTCGATATTACTAACAGAAAAATTTTAACAGTGATTTATAGATTTAAGTTGGATATCTGGTGAAAATATAACTGAGCTGAAGTTTGTATATGGCACTGCTCTTACTACATAATCCTTATATAACCTAATCGAATAAACAAAACATTTTAAATTTTCAACTAAAAAAAATCAACAATTGCAAAAATGTAATCATTTTAATATAGTAATTAATCTGCTTCTTCTTCCACTCACATATTCCACAAAAGCATAAATCGGCTTGTTTGTGACCATCATATTAATATCTGACACAAAAGTGACAATGTTGGCATCTGTTGTCATAATCGAAATAACATGATAGTCATTTTCATTGCGGCCATGACGTGACCGTGTCATATATTCAAGCTCACACCACTAGTCATACTTATTAATGTAATTAGTTATTCTCGAATACCTATAATATACTCAGTAACGCAGTGCGCCAGAGCGTTAATTGACAAACGTAGCTGATTTACTGCCTATCGACTCCCGGGTTCAAATGCCGGTTTCGATTCTGGTAAAGTCAAAGGGTTTGGTTGTGTGTCTGTGATTTTTTTAACTGTGTAACCCCTGTCCGAGCAGCTTCGGCTTTGGTTTGGGGGTTGTCTAATTTATGTGGTGTGTTGAATGTTTATGTTTTTTTTTAGATGCCGCTCATGGGCCTGGACTTCTTTCAAGGTTAAAGCTACTACTGCCGGTATCACTATTAATGACAGATATAATTAGGATGCCATTTAAAATTTGGCAGGGGCAGAACTATGTTTAATTTTGTATTTTGTTACTGCATATATACTACAAATATCAAGACACTCTATAATAGCGCTTGTGATACAAATATCCACAATATGTGTATACTTACTATTTTTGATGTGGGTTTTCCTGCACCATGACCAGCTCTTGTTTCTATACGTATTAATAGTGGATGTGTTTGCCATGGTAATTTGCCAACTTTGTGTTGTAATTCTGCTATAAATTTTAGCGAATGTAAAGGAACCACTCTGTCATCATGATCGGCAGTTAAAAGTAACGTGGCAGGATATTGAAGACCCTCTAGAACAATATATAATTGTTTACATTTTAATGGGAAAAATATGAAGAAATATGCTAATTAAAAAAGACATTCTAAAAGTCGGCACGTAGAATAATTTGCAGATGATACAAGATACATTTTTAATACATTTTTTTTGTTTAAATAAGTATGTTGCGTAAAATTTTGATATCTTACTATATTTTTATTGATTTGTTTATATAGTTAATAATTACATTGTTAATTTGAGATCTAACTTGGTATTGATACGTTGTAGGTAGTATTTTTATTTAATTCTATATAAATAGACAATAACCTTTTGGTATCTGAATATTATGCAAAGGTGAATATTTGTACAAATATTTAAACTGTTCTTCTTGTTCTGAGCAACCATAATCTGATGTCCAAGCATAGCCTATTGTAAATTTATGGTAACGTAACATATCTAGAACTCCAACTTGGCAAATAGCTGCACCGAACAATTCTGGAGCTTGATTTATACAAGCTGCCACCAAGAGTCCACCATTTGAACCACCCTGAATTGTTAATTTATTTACACTAGTAAATTTTTTCGCTTACTAAATATTTAGCAGCATATTGAAAATCATCAAAACAATTCTGTTTTTTATCAAATCGACCAGCATTATGCCAATTATCTCCATATTCACTAAAAAGACCAATTACAAAAATCCTTATTATTCTTCACTTAAATAGCTTACCCTCCGCCACGAATATTGGCTAGAGCAAAAATTCCATCAAAATTATTAATAAATATTAAACGTGACACTCCAAATGAAGGAGTTAAGTTGACATTAAAACCTCCATAGCCATAAAGTAAACAAGCTTTTGATCCATCCATAATAAGACCCTAAAAAATGGTTACATTTAAAATAGTAGAATTTGTGGAGCAATTCTATACTACCTTTTTACTAACTATAAACATTGGAATATTAGTACCATCCTTACTTTCATAAAAGATTTGACGAGTTTCATATTGTGACGAATCAAAATCACCAACTTTTGTTTCATGGATTATCTAAAAGAATTCTATAGATTAAAGTGGTTAACACTTTCAAATGAATATTATGCCCAATTACATAGAAAAAAATTACAAATGAATTATACTCTAGCATCAGTCGAGTTTGTCCAAAAATCCCCACTACTTAATACACAAATACAGTGGTATAAATTAGAAATTTGCATATTTCTGTTTCCCTAAATTTAAATTTCATGAATTAATTACTGAATCGAGTAGAAATACCTAATTTATTAGTTCAATAATTTCCCCAAACTGGTTTTTTATTTTTAAATCAAGTATTTCTATACACGCACCTATTCTAATTCAAAAAATATGAAAATCATCTATTACGTTTTTTCAATAAACTATATTTTTTATTTATCACACACTACATATTTATTAAAAAGCAAATGTTAAGAATAAGTATAGACAATACCAGGGGCGACACTAAAATATTCATCTTATTGTATTGATATTATTCTTTAACATTTTATTAGGTAATAACTCATTATACTTGTTTCAATAAATATGTCAAATAAGTAGGATAAAGAGTATTAATGAAGAAAAAGCAGGAAAGCAGTGTCAGTATTAATGAAGAAAAAGCAGGAAAGCAGTGTCGCCCTATGGTACTGTTCATGTGCATTTCTGACATCTGTTAGCTTCAAATAAACAAGAGTTAATAGTGACATTTCGTGAAAGTTCTCCAACATTTCATTTCACAATTAGTGGAGACAAGTGAATATCGTCAACACAAAAGTGATATAGACTCTATATAAGACTTTCTAGTGTTGTTTCGAGATTTTTCTGGAACATTCCATTATTAAAATAGACGTGATATCAACGTTTTACGAACTTTATAGTGGAAGATCGTGAAAGAAGGCGATAAGAAAAGAAGAACAAGAAGACGCCAGGAAGAAAAGAAGACGACAAAAATGATGGAGGGCCTGGAAATAAGATGACAGGAGGAAAACGAAGATATAAAAAGAAGTCTAGAAGAACAGCAGGCAGTCATTTTCTCACTCACTGAAAAATTTAAAAGAGATGTTATAGAAAAAGTCGGTGAAGTGGAAGAAAAAGTCGGTCAAGTTGAAGGAAAAGTCAGTATTGCTGAAGAAAAAGCCCGGCTCAAACAGCAATTAAGGGAGATGGGTGGCCAATTGCTACTGTCGTCTGGTACTAGGTTACAACCGCCTTCCTTCGAAGGTCAAAGTTCAAGGTCAACTTATAAGCGACAGTTCGAGGCAACAGCACGTTCAAATAACTGAAACGATGATGAAAAAGCAACAGCATTGGTATTAGCACCAAGGGGCCAAGCATTGACCTGCTCCAAACAATTCCTGCAACACAACAAAACTGTATCGTTCTGGAGGTAGCGTTAGAACTAAGATATGGCGACCAACATTTCGTCAAAGTATATCAGGCTCAGCTCAAATCACGCAAGCAACGGGGTGGAGAAAACCTCCAGAATTCAAGGCTGCTGTAGAGAGATTAACCCATCTAGCCTACCCTAATGCACCAATGGAGTTTTAACAATAGTTTGCAGTTGGAGCATTTATTGATGGAGGTTAGATGAATTCTTAAATTAGCCAGGCACAAACAAAGTAATTAGGCCCTAGTACATGCACTTAAAATTGAGGCTGTCTATGAGGATACCACATGATCAGACCAGAGAGTGCGAGCCGTGTCTGTGGAAGAGACCCGGCAGATAAAACCATGCAAGTCGTATGAACCGAGTTACAAAAGTTAATCGCACAACTATTGACAAAGATGAATTCCCACAACGAGATAAGAACAACAAAATAGCGATAGTCCTAATGGAGGTATCCGCTGAAGTGTGGCAAATTGGGCCATATTAAGAAGAACTGCCGTGAGCTCAATATTCCAGATGTAATGTCCGAAGTACAAAAGACCATGCAACTACTGATGAATCTCCAGCCGAGACAAAACCAACAGCAAAGTAGTGGGAGACAGAATGGAGGAGGCATGCGCTGTTATAAGTGTGACAGAGTGGGCCATATTAAGAGTAACTGTCATCAGCGCAACCCTGAGAGGGTAATGGCACAGTAATGGAGGACCTGCAGGAAAACTGGTGGGCTGATACTGCTGGTTAATAAAAAGGCAGATGGCCTTTTCAAAAGACTATGCCACCGGGAGGAAAAACAGCAAGATGTACAAATAGTGGATACCGTTAAGATTGATTAGCTAAGGAGTTTCGTATCCACAATCTCTTAATGTAGTTTTATTAGTCGGTTTGGATAAAAAATTAGTAAAGAAAACCTCAAATTCTCATTTAGTCGACGTTTCGACAAAATTTATTGTCTTCCTCAGGACTACAACATATAACATAAATTATGTATAAATTCAAATAAATAAATAAAGATATAGAACATTAAACACACAGTATGACTCGATAACAATATTTTAAAAATTGAAAAAAATTTAAATTAAAAAGTTCCATAAAAACAAAGTTATAAGTAACAAAACGAGGAAAAATTTATTATTTAAAAGGTAAAAATATTTTTGTTTGAATAAAAAGTAACAAAAATTAATAAAATATTATATTAAGAAATCACGCTTACCTAATGAGGTCTTTGATTTTCTGTCAATATAATCATAATCGTCAAATAAATAAATAATGTCACTTATACTAACAGGATTATTTTGGACAAACAATGACCTTTGCGTAATAAATTAATGGTTTTTTTAACTATTTCCAATGCAGGTCAATATGAGTGTAAAGGCAAAACAGAAATGAACCAATATATTAAATGAATTTTTAATACACATGAATATCAGTCCCTTATCAGAGTAACAATGAAAGAACTATACTAAAAAATTATTAGTAATCACAAAAAGACATACCGAATTGTTCTTATTTTCATGTAAAAAGTTAGTAAACATGTATGTATATTTTTTATAAACATTTATTATTGTAATAATTCTACATGGGCTATAATTTTACAAAGTTAGCTATTAAGTTATTGTATATTCCGCTCAAATTTTCCGTATCTGTTTTTTTATTAACAGTATTATTGTGTTTGTTAATAAGTATCATCTCACTAATCAATCGTTTTTTGTAGTTATGTTCATTGTCTAAAATGTTGACATTGTCGAAAATAAACTCGTGGTTTAACTAGAAATGATGAGATGCTAGAGCAGTTTTTTCTTTTTTTGTGAATGTGTCTTGTTACACGAGCATTTGTGTTCCTTAATTCGATTTTTTAATAATTGTTTAGTTTGTCCAATATATATAGCCCCACAACTGCACGGAATTTTGTAAACTACATGTGATTTATAATCTAATATTAATTTGTCTTTCATTGTCGAGTATAAATTTCCCACTTTTTTTAATATGATAGAAAACAATATTGGAATGTTCATTCGTTTAGAATTCTTTTAATCTGTTGTGAGAGGCCTTGTACATATGGTAACTTGAAATATTGTTTATTATTATTAGCCAGTTGTTGTTGATTTGCGGTAACCATATTTCTATTATTCAAATTATTGTTATTTATAATTAAATTCGCTAATGTATTAGGATAATCATTATTCAAAAGTTTTTGTTTAAAAATTTCCATATTTTGATCATGAAACCTAAAATCACTTAATCGTAAAATCCTGTTTTTTATACCTAACAAAATATTAAATTTTTGGCTGAAGGGGTGTTGTGAGTGATAGTTAATAATTCTTCCAGAACTAATATCTTTTTCATACCAGTTGGTGACAATCTTTTGATCCTCCGTTCTAATTAATTCTAAATCTAAAAATGGTAGTTTATTTTCAACTTCTGTTTCCATGGTGAACTGTATGTCATCATGGCACTCGTTAAAATAATTTAATATATTATCTACTTCCTTATCAGGAATAGCTAAAATAGTGTCGTCAACATAAATCTTTAATAGAGGTACTTCAAAAGGTAGTAGTGAATGTATAATATTCAAAATATATTCCATGACGATATTGGCTAATATAGGACTTGATGGATTGCCCATTGCTGTGCCTTTCTTTTGTTTATAATACTTCAAATTCACTACATCCAAACTGTAGTGAATTTGTTTACTAACATCCCTGAAGAATTGGTGATAGATTTTATAAGTAGAGAATGGCCTAATATTCAAAATTTTACTGATATATCATTAGAATATTTCCTGATAATGATTAAATACTGCTTTAACTGTAGTTACTTCCTATTTAAAGGTCAGTATTATAAACAAAAGAAAGGCACAGCAATGGGCAATCCATCAAGTCCTATATTAGCCAATATCGTCATGGAATATATTTTGAATATTATACATTCACTACTACCTTTTGAAGTACCTCTATTAAAGATTTATGTTGACGACACTATTTTAGCTATTCCTGATAAGGAAGTAGATAATATATTAAATTATTTTAAAGAGTGCCATGATGACATACAGTTCACCATGGAAACAGAAGTTGAAAATAAACTACCATTTTTAGATTTAGAATTAATTAGAACGGAGGATCAAAAGATTGTCACCAACTGGTATGAAAAAGATATTAGTTCTGGAAGAATTATTAACTATCACTCACAACACCCCTTCAGCCAAAAATTTAATATTTTGTTAGGTATAAAAAACAGGATTTTACGATTAAGTGATTTTAGGTTTCATGATCAAAATATGGAAATTTTTAAACAAAAACTTTTGAATAATGATTATCCTAATACATTAGCGAATTTAATTATAAATAACAATAATTTGAATAATAGAAATATGGTTACCTCAAATCAACAACAACTGGCTAATAATAATAAACAATATTTCAAGTTACCGTATGTACAAGGCCTCTCACAACAGATTAAAAGAATTCTAACGAATGAACATTCCAATATTGTTTTCTATCATATTAAAAAAAGTGGGAAATTTATACTCGACAATGAAAGACAAATTAATATTAGATTATAAATCACATGTAGTTTACAAAATTCCGTGCAGTTGTGGGGCTATATATATTGGACAAACTAAACAATTATTAAAAAAATCGAATTAAGGAACACAAATGCTCGTGTAACAAGACACTTTCACAAAAAAGAAAAAACTGCTCTAGCATCTCATCATTTCGAGTTAAACCACGACTTTATTTTCGACAATGTCAACATTTTAGACAATGAACATAACTACAAAAAACGATTGATTAGTGAGATGATACTTATTAACAAACACAATAATACTGTTAATAAAAAAACAGATACGGAAAATTTGAGCGG
This sequence comes from Rhamnusium bicolor, assembly GCA_029963845.1. Classification (NCBI taxonomy): domain Eukaryota; kingdom Metazoa; phylum Arthropoda; class Insecta; order Coleoptera; family Cerambycidae; genus Rhamnusium; species Rhamnusium bicolor. The sequence continues at coordinate 202,858 of JANEYF010002289.1, forward strand.
AATATACAATAACTTAATAGCTAACTTTGTAAAATTATAGCCCATGTAGAATTATTACAATAATAAATGTTTATAAAAAATATACATACATGTTTACTAACTTTTTACATGAAAATAAGAACAATTCGGTATGTCTTTTTTGTGATTACTAATAATTTTTTAGTATAGTTCTTTTCATTGTTACTCTGATAAGGGACTGATATTCATGTGTATTAAAAATTCATTTAATATATTGGTTCATTTCTGTTTTGCCTTTACACTCATATTGACCTGCATTGGAAATAGTTAAAAAAACCATTAATTTATTACGCAAAGGTCATTGTTTGTCCAAAATAATCCTGTTAGTATAAGTGACATTATTTATTTATTTGACGATTATGATTATATTGACAGAAAATCAAAGACCTCATTAGGTAAGCGTGATTTCTTAATATAATATTTTATTAATTTTTGTTACTTTTTATTCAAACAAAAAATATTTTTACCTTTTAAATAATAAATTTTTCCTCGTTTTGTACTTATAACTTTGTTTTTATGGAACTTTTTAATTTAAATTTTTTCAATTTTTAAAATATTGTTATCGAGTCATACTGTGTGTTTAATGTTCTATATCTTTATTTATTTATTTGAATTTATACATAATTTATGTTATATGTTGTAGTCCTGAGGAAGACAATAAATTTTGTCGAAACGTCGACTAAATGAGAATTTGAGGTTTTCTTTACTAATTTTTTATCCAAACCGACTAAATAAAACTACGTTAAGATTGATGTTCCGAATGATTGGACAAAAGAGTCGTTAGGGAAGCGCAGGTAAACAATATGGAAATTGGTCCTATTCTGAAATGGAAGAGGAACCCGACCCGACTGGAAGGACATTTCAAATAAATCAGTGGGGTTGAAGGCTTTATGGGCACAATGGGACTCCCTTAGATTAGAGGATGGACTGCTGAACAAAGCGTGGGAAAGTCCAGATGGAAAGAAAATTACTTTGAAATTGGTAATCCCTAGGTGTCACGTAGCAAAAGTACTTCTGCAAGTGCATAGTGGAACGTCTGGCAAACATTTTGGCATCAACAAAACCCTGAGAAAAACAAGAGAACGATTCTTAAAGGTAAACAGTAGTCAAGATGTGGAAGCCTAGTGCCGCCAATGTGAAGCTTGCGCGGCAAAAATAGGACAAGTAATGGCCTAATGAATCAATATAACGTCGGGGCTCCTTTTGAGGGAATTGCAATAGCAAGTGACCGTATGTAGGCTCGTTATGATCTTAAGGCTAATTCAAGAGGGTACCAGGTGGTAGATCTGGTTTGGCTATATAACCCAGAACGAAAGAAAGGCAGGTCCCCGAAGCTTCACCCGCCTTGGGAAAGACCGTACATTGTCGTCACCAGACTAAACGACGTCGTATACCGAGTAATTCAGCAGAGTCCAAAATCAAAGATGAAGGTGGTGCATGTACAGAGACTAGCAGGGAACAACGAATTGCCTGACCGGGACGTTCAAGCTTAAGGAGGGGGCAGTGTTACATCACTAGACTCTGTAGACTGGATAGATGGGACTGGAATTGTACGAGAACGGCCGGCAATGTTCTGGAATGTTCTACACCGCGTGAATGGATGTATAAATAAGACGCACGGTGGGCCAAGAATCAGTCATAAGTTGAAAGTAAACGAGTAAAGAAGAAATAAGAAAGAGACTTATAGGTGTTTAATTGTGACAATAGTTAAGACAGTCACTCATCTATTGTTGTTAATTATTAATTAGTTAATAAAGTTGTGAGCAAGTGTTACCTGGATTTTCAATCAACGAATCTACGAGTATAGGTGTTTGTGGGGATAACAAACACGTAACAATATATTTAATATCATAATAAAAATAAAACTGATCTACAAACTCTCTTTAAACCGAGACAAAAAGGTTTACTTTAAGGAAAACCCACAAGAGGACACAAAACCACTGCAAAGTTTAAAGGTCCCTTTACACTAACCGATCAGTTAATTCCATCCCATTACAGAACAAAACGAGGATTATTCAATTTCATCAGAACTGTCCAAAAAACTGTAACTGGAAATAGTCACACATTCTTTGAACTCGATAATCCATTTCAATAAATTCAAAATCGAGATTTGAGGCCGAAATTCTAAAAGACAATAGACGCTCTGTTCAACTGATTGCATACGACCAAGAACAAATGTGCAAAGCACAACTAATCTCTAATCCCGATAATCAAGTCATTACAATCGAGGAAACCAACTCCTGGATAGCAGTTATCACTAAACAGACTATTATTACGGAATGTACCCAGCAGAAAATTAAATGAATACAGGAATTCAAGGAAATTACTTATCACTATTCCCTATGGATGCAGAACTAAAATTGACTTAAAATCCTTACTACCAAAAAAATAAACAAAAATTTAAACTACAAAGAAATTAAACAAATGACCATAAACCTAACAAACCTATCTCAATTTTCCACATTAAAACAACACATAGATAATCTTCAATGAGAAGTATGTTCACAAAAACTATTGAGACTTCATGACAAAAAAATTAATTAGATACGATATATCAATCCCTGTATTCTATGCATAATTACAATTACAACCCTAATCTATTGTTTTCTTAAACAGACAAAAATTAATACCTGTGTTTCAGACCAAAAGTAAACCAACCAAGGAGGCAACAGAAACAGAAGAAAACATTCGATTAGGTCCTTTCTAACCCTAATGTCATTTTTGGCGATGGAGGACTTAGAGAATGGTGTATCAAGTGGAAAGTCGCAGTCAACGCGGAGAAAAGCCAGACGATTCTCTTCAGGAAAGGACGCAAGGAAACCCCCACAGAACACGTCTCCATGTTCGGCGAGGACATCCAATGGTACGATTCCGTCAAGTACCTTGGCGTAATCATGGATAAAGGCCTGACATGGAGACAGAACACCGAAGCCATCGTGGTAAAGGCCAAGCGGACGAGAGCTCTCATCTACCCGATGGTAGGGAACCAGAGCAGGCTCAGTCTGAGAAACAAGCTTCTGCTAGTCAAAGCACTCATCAGACCACAGCTGACCTACGCCTCCGTAGCATGGGGATACCAAGCGAAGACCTATCTGAAGAAGATCCAAGCCGTGGAAAACGTGGCCATCAGGACAGCGGTGGGCGCGCCATGGTACGTTAGAAACGCTGACATCTTCAGGGACCTGGAGTACACACCAGTCACCGAAATCATCCGGGATAGAGCGAAGAAACTGTACACCTTAGCTGAGGAGCACAGGAACCCGCTGATCAGGGAGGCCACCTCCTATGATCCGGCCGACGCACCGAGGCACAAGAGGCCGAAGGTACAGTTACTGGATAACGGGTAAGTATAACTAATCCTTTCCTTACAGATGGACCAAACCCACTGAAAAGACATGACACGACCAACCACCCTCCCACAAACCTTGCGGGCGCCGGTCAGTAAACCGACCAGTGCCCGTTGTCCCCCTGGCTCCGTGAAGGACGAAAGTGCTAAGAAAGCACTTAAGCCTTCACCTCCTAGAGCTACACAGTTCATCCTCACCTTGTCCGATGATCCAGATGGCAATGTGTCAATTGACACTTTGTGTACTGGCAGTCAATCCCAAGTCACAGAATATCCACACAGTCCCTGACAGACAGATGACTACCCCCGGGGGTGACAAGCTGGCGAAGAAAGAAGACGAAGACAGAAGAGCGCCAGAAGAGGCCCTAGCCAGCAGGGTTCATCAGCCAGGACCCAGGGAGGTTGACCGAAATCTTCGGCACCGCTCACATTTGTGAATGGGGCCGTTCGTAAAAGTAAGTTAACCCGCCCTGCACGAGGCCGGTCCAGGTCTACAGCGATGACTAGGGTAAAAAGGCAATAGTCCTGCCTGGCCCTAGCATCCGAGACCGTCATCATGCCAAATGGATATTGGCGCGGAGGACTTAGCACACCACTCATCAGACCACGTCCGTCCAGGTGGATATTTATGATGACAGCACTCCATTCTATATAAATAGCTAATATTTTTTAATGCAATTATTATATTTGTTTCTACGCTGTTACTACGTCCGTTGAATTTTTAAATCATTAATTAAATTATTTAATAAACTTAATATTTTTCAAGTGTTAATCTTTTTTAAAAATCAACTTTCGAGATTAATAAATATCTCACATACGCCACAATTACAAGTTGTATGAAGTAAATACATTGAGGGTCAACAACAAAAACGTTCTCCGCTAGCGATTTATATTCTGTGCCATTCCTCTAATGCCATTCGATGCTGCAGTTTTAAACAAAAAAATAAGAAAATTTAACTTTAGACTAAGAGAGTTTATCGATAGACTAAATTGGTATGTAAAAGGTAATATACTATTCAGAACTTAATAAACCATATAAGACTATGTCCACTTCCTGGCTAACATTAAAAATTAGGGAAATCTTGGTTTATAATGAAGATTCTCTAAATAATAACTTAATACAAGTGCCTAATATAAAAAAATGCTGTTTTCTGGGATGACAAATTTTCCAAACGACATTGCTGCCAGACAATAAACCTAGTTGAAACTAAATCAATTGACTGGTTAAGTTCATGTGTACTTGCGGCTATAAATAGTACAAGTGTAGAATTAAGAATTTTTCATATAAATACCGGGTGCCCCATTATATTTTGACCCTTTTTAAACCTATAACTTTTGAACTAGTTGAGATAATGAAATGCGGTTTTCGCCAGTGTTCTTCTAATTTTGATAAGTTTTTCCTAACTATCCGTCTTTTTTTGCTCACTTCCGGTTTAACCGTAAATAACATACCGTATTTTCGGGGATAGGGCAACTTTGTTATTTCAAATGGAACACCCTGTATATTTTTTCAGTTGGAAAGCCCATTGTTTCCCCTTTCCGAAAATTCCATATTTCTCATAGAAATTATACAGAGTGATGGTTTTATAAGCTTTTAAAGTGAATACTGCGTTTTATAGAAATGCTGTGAAAAAAATAATGATTCACAAAGCAGACTACGGAAATAAAAGACAACATTACTTATAAACGTCAAATTAGTTTATCAACAACTCGGGTACTTGAGTTACTTTAAGAAAAATGTTTAGTTTAAGTGAAAAAGCTAAGTGTGTAATCTTTTTTTGCTGACACTAAATCTTACAAAACACAAAGAAGATTTAGAACTATGTTTAACAAGGAACCTCCAACAAAAAATTCAAATAAAAAAATAGTACAGAAACGTTTGGAATTCCGGTTGTATTGACCGTAAAAAAAAGAACCAAAAATAATGAGAAGAGGCTTGATAATGCAACTGAAATTTTGGTAAATGACACAAAATGATCCTCTCCTACAAGAAGTTTCTTCCGCAACAGATATTCCGAAAACTAATGGTCATACTGTTATGAAAAATGTTCTAAAATTGAATGCTTATAAAATTCAGATTTATCAAGAAACTAATTTTCCAAAACAAGTACAATTTTGTAGAAAAATTCTTAATTTATGTAGAAGAGATAGGCATTTTCTTGATAAGTTAATCATGTCAGACGAAGCATCATTTCACTTAAATGGCAAGATGAATAAGCATAATTGTAGAGTTTGGGCAGAAAATCCCAGAAATTTCCATCAGTATGTCAGATCGTCTCCAAAAGTTACAGCTTGGTGTGCGGTATCAGAACAAAAAATTTATGGTCCTTTTTTTTTTAACAATCCAATTGTCAATGCCCCATTATATTTGGACATGTTAGAAACTTTTATCCCCAACTTGAACAGGATAATTTGTTGACGACAGTCTATTTCCAACAAGACGGTGCTACGCCTCATTATGCTATGATAACTAGAGATTCCCTGGATGCCACAATTGGAAATCGTTGGATAGGGAGAGGAGGTCATACAGCATGGCCATCACCAGAACTCACAATTCCAGATTTTTTCATATGAGGGTATGTGAAAGACAGGTGTTATAGCCCTATGCCACAAAATTTAGAACTTAAAGAAAACATTCGAAATATCATTAACAACATTACCCCCGAACAGTTAAGTAGAAGCTATGACAACTTTGTAAAGCGAATAAATAAATGTATCCAAGTTGATGGGCAGCATTTTGAACATCTTTTATAACTAATGTGTATCATTTTGTTTATTTCTTATTTGTTTAATAAATATCCTATTACATTTTGTTATACCGAGTCTCATATGTACATTTTCAATATTAGCAATTGAAGGAAGATGCAATGGTTAATAAACTAATTTGACGTTTACAAGTGATGTTGTCTATTTCCATAGTCTACTTTGTGAATCATTACTTTTTTCGTAGCATTTGGATAAAACGCAGTATTCATTTTAAAAGCTTATAAAACCATCACTGTATAATTTCCATTACAAATATGAAGGGGAAACAATGGACTTTCCAACTGTGGAAAAATATACAGGGTGTTCCATTTGAAATAACAAAGATGCCCTATCCCCCAAAATACGATATGTCATTTCCGGTTAAACCTGAAGTGAGCAAAAAAGACGGACACTTAGGAAAAAACTTATCAAAATTAGAAGAAGACTTGAGAAAACTGCATTTCATTATCTCAACTAGTTCAAAAGTTATATAGGTTTAAAAAAGGGTCAAAATATAATGGGGCACCCGGTATTCAGTCGTTAAACAATAAGGTTGACGAATAATTAAGTTTATATCTGGTCGATAAAAAAATTGATATCTTATGTATATCCAAACATTGAGTTATGGAAGAACAAACACTTAAAAATATACAAATACTATGCTATTTTCTTTGAGCTTTCTATACTAGTAACAATTTCACCATGGTGATGTTGCTATTTTTACAAAAAATAATATCCTAAATAAGATTGTCGACATTAATCAGTTTGTTCTGGAAGTAGCTGCAGTTTTGTGCAATGGAACTATTAGATTTAAACTGTATAATTATAACCTTACACAGGTCACCATTATGTGACTTCCATACCAAACTCGAACTATTACAATTTTGTTTTAGTAAATATCAACATATTACTACTATACTAGTTCCATTAAGTGTAATTAGTAATTGGCACATTCAAGAGCGGCACATGTGCGACAGCCGGCGGTCACTGCTATACCTATTCTAAAGCATTTGCCGTTTCACTATTAAGAGCACCAACTTGCATTCCTTTACTGACTACTCTTATTGGAACTAGTATAGGTGATTTTAATGTTGATTTCAGAGGTTGTGGATCCATTCTTACAGATCTTGTATGTATATATTTTTTTTTTGGCTTAGATATACCTCAATTACACTAGAATATCTAAAACCAAGTCATCTTGTATTAATAACATGATTACAAACATTGATCATACATTATATTCTACCCAAGTAATGGACACTTGCCTGTCTGACCATTATGGTCAATGCATTAATTTGAAATATATTAATAACAACTATCCTCATGTTGAATCATATAGGCGAAATATCACCTTGGATGGTATCAATAAACTAAAAAATAAGAACTGTGGAGATTATCGTTACATAACCCATGAAAATATTGCACCCCTAGCCAAAAAGTTAGTTGATAACTATAAAAACTGAATTGATGTAATTTTTTCCACTTACTAAATGCACGGTTTCCTATGAGCCGAAATTCAAATGGTTCAGTAATGACTTATGTCTACTGAGAGACAGATTATCCTGTTTAAAATTGATTTGTAATGTCACAAATAATCCTAATGATATAGCTACTTTCAACAAATTCCGTAGCAATTACAAAAAAAAAAACAATTGTAAATACGAAAAAAGATTCTTATAATCATTTTATTGCGAACTCTAATAATAAAACCAAAGCTAGTTGGAAAGTTGTTAACCTTGAGAAAAACAATACTAGATAGAACACCAATTGATTACATTTTAACGGGCGATGACTTCAATACATATTTTGCAAATGTTGCTGGAAATATCCTGAACTGTATTAATAACACTGGCAAGGAGACAACTGATTTTTTAAATAATTAAAGAGACCATCCTTATGAAAACTACTCCGCTATACACAAGTGGTAATTGTACTGCACAGGCAATTAGATATACGTGACCTGGTATGATCCGGTTTACTGAAAAGAGTCAGGTCATACCATCACTAGAGAGAATGCATTTCATTTTGCACGTGGCCAATAGTTAAAAAGTTAAGGGTTGTCGATGGCAAGTCCAATTCTAAAACAGTCGTTACCAAGTAACAGTGAATTCTGTAATAATCAGTGTGGTGAACATTATTCAGGGTCGGGTTTCTCATAATACCGGTATGATAAGATGATGGGTTAATATATCGAGTTTCATTTAATGGAATAACGGAATGCGCGATATTTTTGCTTTATATTTTTACTATCAGAAATATTTAAAAATTTTAAACGAAAGTTTAAACATTGGGGGAATTACTCCATTCCCACCCGTTAATCTGCGTTTATCCTTCAAAACAAAGTGCATGCCAGACTTACGACTCTAAAATGGTACATCAAACTGAGACAGAGTTCTCAAGAGAGCAATTTCCATCAGCAAATTCTCAAATTTAAGTTGTGACATTTGATTCTGTGTATCATCCCTAGAAAAATTTACGACTTGTCCGGATTCCACATTTTGCTGTTACCTCTGTAATTTTTTTTTATATTAGACCTCGTGTTCACATTTTTATTATGAAGATGTCATTAAGGTGCTGTCGACTATATTCCAACTTTGTGTGTCCTGGGCCATAACTAAGCCGCCATCCATCCTTAAGTATGTATGTTATTTTATTATATAACTGTACCTTATAATTCATGTTATTTCAGGTTTTTTTTTTAAATTAAATCATTTTTCCTGGAATTTCTTTTTATTGGATTTCTTGTATTCCTGTATTTTAACCCTGCAGCCTTATTATCAAGCTACAGTTTTGGAGAACTCGAAGAGTAAACTTATGTCACAGTTGATTTGAGGATTGGATCTTGGAGTTTGGGAGTTACCCTCTGTAATAGTAATAACGAAGTTCAACGTTCCCACATTTTACTCCTTGAGTTTAACACGAGCCGCCCACCCGCTTAGAGAAACCATCCTTACTTCACTCAAAAATTATTGCGAATCACAACATAACAAAAAATCAGATAATGAAGTTTAGATATTAGGCAGTGATTCGATTTCCACCGTTTAATTTTTTTTTTCCTTAATTCGCTTTACAAATAAAAAAATACATATCTAGATATCATGTCGAGTTGAATGAATAGAGAAAAATATTTATAATCGCATTTAATATTTTCTTTTTGCTTGCAAAAAAAATTGTTTTATCCGTAATATATACTTATGTCTGATTAGAATATTGAACTCATGAATGACTTAATAAATTGTTAAATCACGTAAAATAGTTAATCTTATACTGCCGGAGTCACAATGCAGAATGAGACTGCTAAATTTGGTTTTAAAACGTAGCGCGTATATTAACCCACACGCAGATTTACTATTTAATCCAATGGGAATTATTCACATTACAATTTCTCCAATCACAAACATTTTATTAAAAATTATTCAACCAATCATGTCTTAACAATGTTTTTTGACAGATCAAATTCAAACCAAAATTTAATCCTGCTCAAATATGTAGTCGGATTAACTATTTATAAATATCGTGAATATCTTTAACGCTGATTTATTTATCCATAAATATGTTTATACACCTGTTTATAATGATTTAGAACTATGTCTAATATCAGTGACAAATTTGATGTTTTTTACTGCTAAAAATGTACTAAAGCCGCAATATGATATAATTCGTATTTAGGATATCCACCTAAAAAACTTGCTATATATTTATGTATATCTGGAAAAGTTTATAATAAGGATTAAAAATGTTCAAAAATGTAATTATTGATGTGTTCTATTAATATGAAAATATGTTAAGGTTATGGAGGTTTTAATGTGAATGTGAAATAATATTAACATTTTACTGACAATATTAGGTAAGTTGAGCAAGTTCATATCATCTATTCTATCCACCACATCAGTTTCATTTATTAGAAATTTTCGTACTATGTTGTTTCTCTAAATTTGAATTTCATGAATTACTGAATCGAATAGAAATGCCTAATTATTAGTTAAACAATTTTTCCAAACAGATTGCTAATTTTTAAATCTAATCTTTTTATACATATTTTATACACACAAGTTGTGTGGTTCTTTTCAATAATCCATATTTTTATTTTACAGAAAATGAACTACCTACCCACAGCAAAACATCATTAAGGATAACGAAACAATACCTATATGTCATCTAATTTCTTCAGCAGAAAGGAACTAGGGCAAGACATCTCTTTAGAAAGTATAGTACCTTTCGAAACATAGTTAAACAAGTTAGGATACATATTCTAGTAAACATCAAAGTATGGGCCTTTACTGGGTTTTACCAAGCCTTCATTGCAAATGCTGGCCGAATAAAGGCTCAGTAATGGCCCATAATTTGGTGTTTACTAGGACAATTATGATTAGAATTATAAAGGCTGAATGCATTCATTTAGAAAGTATTTGCAGTCTATACAAGTTTCGACTATTTTAGCCAAGTGCATGAAAAACAAATTTTAATACCTAATTTAACTATGTAACATACGTGTTAAGTTACCTATTTAAAGCTAAGAAAAATTTAAAGCAAAATTTAAGTTTTTTTATTTAGCACAGAAAAGTACATCAGTATAGAAAATTTTAATTCTGTATGTGTACAGTGCGATTATTAACTTAAATAGATTCGTAATAAATTTAGTTCCACAACCTTAGGTGTACTAGATGCTCCAGGGACATTAAGAAAATTATGTAAAATAGTACATATATACATACTCGTAGTAGGTACGCTGTATTGTTTTTATATATAGGCATAGGTTAGGTACCTGTGATTTTTTAATTTAGTTTCTGTAAACTAGTTTAGTTAGCAGAATGATTTTTGATAAATCTTTCAGTAGGAGAAATAAAATTAAAATAAAATTACTTTAACTATGATTTTTATTGTTTATGCAAGAAATTTCAATTTTTTTACAGGAGCAATATTTAGTTACTAATTTTAACTGTGATTTATGCTTGAATGAAATCTAAAAATAGAGTTACCAAGTAGGTTACTGGAAAAATTGTAGATAGTGTTTTTTATTTTGTCTTCTCAAAAGTTGAGATATTTAAATTTGACTGTTTATCAACAACGTTCATAAAAAAATTCTGTTATAATTTAGTAAGAGCAGTGATTTACTAATGTCGTAAATTTACCTTACTTTACCACATATGTCCTTAGTCCTTTGAACTATCACATAGACATTTCTGGCATTTCATAAGCAGCCCTTCATTTTATTTTCTTTTTTCAACTTTCTTTATTGATATAGTGCAAAAATATTTCAAGTACTTTTTGATTTTCCATACAAATTTTGTTTTAAACAATTAATTGTGAAAATAAACATTATTTTATTTTTTTCATTCATGAGAATTAATAAATATAATAATAACAAACAGAATAAAACATATTATAGAGATTATATTATACTAATTGGTAATTTTATATTGATAATTTTTTATAATTTAATTATGCCACTACTTAAAAGTTTTTATTTGCGCAATTTGAGATCTAGCTTTTTAGTGGCGTTTAATCAAACATAAATTTGATCGGGTGTTAAACTGCGACATTAATTAGATCTCGGAATACCCCAGTAAAATGTCTTCATGCAGTTTAATAAATCAATAGTAATATAATAGTAACAACAGAAATTTACATTTTGCAATCATTAAAGTACATTTTAAGGTAAATTTGGAAACTATATTTATTGTCATTAACAGAATCTAATAATAGAAATGTCATTATAGTTCCAATTAATTTTCTAAAAAATACTCCTCAAAATAATATAAAATTGCAATATAAATTTTTGACAGCAGTTGGCTTTCGTTTCACATTGGATTCAGCTGGGATGAGGGTGCAATCAATATATTTTAGAAACTTGATGTTTTGTATTTTAAAAGGGAGTGGTTAGACTAAGGGAATTATAGAGCTAAGACAAACATTTTGAAAAAATTGGATGGGAGATATGCTGCTCTCACTTTATTTAATCCTAACCCCGCTTTGTGAATCCGACCTTTGGAGATTTAATTTCCTCAAAAATATTTTCTTATACAAAAAAAAAAAAAAGTAGTTTGGACCTCATACCAGGTGGGAGCCACCTAGCAAGGTTGCATTTCTTTTTTTTTACTAGTGGTGCCCCGAATATATAGCGGTAAGTTTTTTTTTGTTTATTGATGAGACTAAGCTAGTCTTGGGTAACTTTTGTTACACCAAGTTGCATATAAGCTATTTTCTTGGTTCTTTTTCTTTATTAGTAATTTGTATTATTATTAGCTCAGAGCCTAACAACATCCCAATTTAAACTAACTTTAAATATATCAGTTTTTTTTGTGATTAGGGAGCTTTAAATTTCGTTTTCTCATATTATTTTTATAGACCAAAACTTATGTACGAAAAAGTACATAATGGTATATAAGTAGTTTTCTTTTTAAGCACACTTCTACAAGTTTATAAAAACTACATATTATAGTATAGTATAGTATAGTATAGTATAGTATAGTATAGTATAGTATAGTATAGTAGTTATTTTTCTTATGTAGTTGGCATTCATATAAGATTTAAAGGTACTGAACATTTATTTTGTACCTGAAAAAAAAATGGAGACTATTAAAATACATTTCTTACCGAATCTTTAATCTTTTTTTCCATCGAATTCAACCTTGTGAATAATATTTGGTGTTAAAAATGAGCAAAAACTATAGAACATTTCATTATGAAACCTTTTACCAGAAACAGAGGAAATGGATCCTACGTCCAATTTAAAATCATATATTTTTTCACCAGACTTTAAATCATGGATTGCCATGGTATTCTAAAATGCTGAGATTAAGTAAATATATTATTATAAATATGTCATAAAACTTTACCTTAACATCCTTTAAGTAACAAACCACAATCATATTTATATTTATAACATGTGCCCAATCAAGTACATCTTTTGGATGTTCTGGTATTAAATCGATCCACTCTGGTTCGATGGGATTTTCAATATCAATAACAATAATTCTATAATTTGGTGCATTCTTGTTTGTTCGGAACACAAATTTGGTATCATTATTTGTAATATACTGAAAAATAAAAAAGTCATTAAAACACAATACATATCTCAAAATAAACTACTTAATAATTATCTGATAAAAATGAGAAAAACAAATGCAAAAGTTTTGAAGTAGTGGAGAAACGCAGTTTAAAATGCAATACTGCTAAATGTAATGTTACATGCATCGGAAATGTTTTGATAGTGTTTCAAAAATATTTTTTGTTGATACACGAAACTGGCGTTGCAGAAGTTGCATGGTGGATTTAAAAAATAGTGGTCTGTGTGGTGGAAATTGTGCAAATAGTGACAATGCTTTTGCAAAAAGAAATAGACTGTTTAAGCAGGAAAAGTAACAAAAATTCCGTATCAACGCCAAACTGTGATAAGATAATGCCCGGAACTTCTTATAGTACAGTTGCTAAAATAAAAACAGCAAATATCAATTTTCAAGATCTCTGGTAAAATCTACAGAAAAGGCAATTTCTAATATACAAGTAGAAACGGATATAAAGTCTAAAATTAATCTCAGTATTTTAAATATAAATATTAGTAAAACAAAATTAATTAAAATTGGGATTCAGCTACGATAATAAAAATTCCTTTCAAACTTTAAAAGAGACATTAATACAAAAAAGTTGGTTCTATATATTCAATCGGTGATCCAAAAAATTAAATCCTTGCATTAGAATACAAGGGGTAGATAAAAGTACAGCTGACAATCATGACTTAAAATAAATAAACTTATTTCAAATAACAATCTTGTTGCATCCAGCGAGGATTTTAAATTAATTACAAAATTAAATAACAAATATGACTGTGATATTATTCTTGAAGTTACACCTTCGTTGTTTGATGATATACTAAAAAAAAGGATATTTTTACACTGGTTGAAAAAATGCAACATTTTTGAACATATAAACTTGACTCGTTTTATATGCTCGAAATATGGTTATGTAAAAAATAATTGTCGAAGTGAGTTAATTATCTGTCCCAAGTGCTCTGGTCCACATAAAATTAATAATTGTATTTCTAAATCTGATTCATGTAACAATTGTAAACAATTCAATGTTATATTTAAGGCAAATTGGCCTACAAATCACAGGGTGAGTGATAAAGAATGTATGTTTTATAAATTTCAAGTCCAGGAATTAAAAAATAAAACAAGCAATGTATAATAGATTTAATAATAAAAAATTAAAAATTGGCCACTTAAATATTCGTTCATTGTTTACAGGATTTGAACATTTTTGTCATCTGAAAATAGAAAATAGTTTTGACATTTTTTGTGTTTTTGAAACATGGCTGAATGAAATATCTTCTAATGTTATAAACATTCCTAATTTTAGTTTCTTTCACAAAGATCGGAATTTAAAACAACGGCAAAATACCGATATTCTTATGTAAATCAGATGAAGTAAATAATTATTTTTCCTCCTATAAATAATAATTGTCCTGATTCTACTAACTGGTATTTATCTCATACATTTAACGAAAGTTTTGTTTTAAACTCCCACCAATTAATGATGTTCAATCTGTTATTGACAAGTTAAAACTGAATGCTTATGGTTATGACGAAATTAGTATAATAATGATTCAGTTTTGTTCTGTAGTACCATCATTCGGGGTGAAGTCGGACGATTTTTGCCGTTTTTGTTAATAAAAATTAGTTTTCAAAAGAAAATTTGCAAAAAATAATTTAAAATCTCGCATGTCTCTATTGTCAAATTCCATAGTAGAACCAAATAAATTTTCATTCCTCCCACTACTTTTTTTTGTTAAAGAGTGTCCACCTCCACTCCTATGTATGGGGTAAAGGCGGACGACCATATATTAAGCGTTAATTGTCTTAGACTCTGGTACGGGGAAAATTAGGACAAAGAAATTAAAAATATATAGTATATATATATATATATATATATATATATATATATATATATATATATATATATATATATATATATATATATATATATATATATATATATATATTACATTACACGCGCGTTCGCCATATTACCTCATAATCAGCAACAAATTCTGTTACAATCGGTGTTAATTTCAGCTTTCCATTAATTTGTCGGTCAGGTTGAAATTTTGTAAAATATAGTAAATTATTCTTACATCCTTTAATTGGTGTTATTACTAAATAGTTTCCACAGTGTGTAACATGAGCTCCCCTTAAAAAATATCAATGATTTACTATTGATGTCAAAAAGATGAATAAAAGAATTATAAGTTTTTTTTATTTGAATAGTTTTATTCGTAACAGCGGCGGCTAGTCATAAGTGCTGCACAGAGCTGCATTACTATTAAGCAGATAAAATAAAAATTGAATTTATTTAAGTTCTGATGACTTATTGTTTTTACAAATAATAAAATATAAAAGTGAACTTATAGAAACAAAATTTTATCACAATTGTGTGGATTTGTTATTTATTTCTGTTTGGTAGTGCAGCAATGTAGCTCCTCAGCTCCTCCAAGGCAGCATATTGGGACACATCTGGGTAGCCACCACTGAAACTTAGTGGTACTTGTATTTAAGTAAAATATATTTCAAGCGACCAGTATAGTGCAGATGCTGCAAAATTAGGGCGACACAACTTTTTTTCAGAATTATTTATTGACCCTCAGCATTATAAAAGTGCATGATGCTTCAAATGATTCATGTTGTTATTGTTAATAACAATCATTTGAATTATAACGTTTCTGGCTCAATAAATGATTCGTTTCGATTATAGCATCTTTAATGAAACGAGTTTGATTGCGATAATCAAACAAGTTTCATAAAACCATAATTAAATGTGTATTGTTCGATTTTATCGTCGTTGGTGAAAATAATAAATTTTCATTTTATTATTATGTGCAAGATCAATTAAGATCACAAATGTCAGAAAATTTGACGTAAAATTCAAAATGTCAAAGTATTTTCAGCTTTCACAAAGTGACCACTGTACATATTGCTATGGTAATTTATATAAAGAATTAATGTTGCTGTTGTTATTATTGTTCAAATAAATAAATTTTGCTTCAATTTACATCATTCCTTGTTTTAGAAAAAAACAGTGCGGTTGTACGAAAACATTTTAAAAAAGCGAATTTTCAATGGACTGTAGAACGACGATCATTGAAATTTCAATAAAACGCAAAGGCATAAAAAAATAACTATAACTTGTCAAATTCTCTCCTTGTCTCCAGCTCCCTCAGTGACGTTACTGGAATATGCAGGGGATGTTTCGGACACTTAACTAAATTAGAATGCGCTATAAATGCAATGAATATAAAACGACAATTTCTAACATGCTGAGATTTTACCGAGACGATTCAAGAGATTATGTTTTTTCCCTAATTCAACCATAGACAATCTATCCTTTTCTTCCGGTTCGGACTTGCGCAGTTGCAGCTATTCAATTTTGGGTTACGTATAATTGCATAAAATATAGTGATGGGTAGTTGACCGGTCACGATGTTTCCGTGACTGACCGGATCGTCGTGACCGGTCGGGATGTCACGAAACCGGTCATTTTTTAAAAGAAAAATGAAAGTGCCATTGAATGTATCATAATTTTCTTATCAAAATGGTGTGTAATACTTGTATTAATGAAGCTTATGTTGAAGAAAATTATGCAAATTAGGATTTTTTGGCATTTTATATTTCCACGACCATTGTCTAAACTGAGTTCACCTATATATTTCTTCATCACAGATGTTCTCGTTGCGCGCTGGTTTTGTTACGAATTTATCCAATGTAACACTTTTTGGAGTTGCGCTCTTTGGGAATGAGTGTATCAAAAATGTAAAGCAAACATTTCTGGAACATTTTTGGCAATTTTTTATTATGCGTTTTGTCAGGCAAGTAGAATGCAGTGGCGGCTGGTGTAATTTAGGTTATCATATCTTAGTCTTGAAGCATGGGACCCAAACATTACTTTAAAGCATAAAAAACTATCAAAATTAAATGAAGTTTAGTAGAAAAAAAACTGCGATTGAAATTTGTGAAAAAAGTTGAAAAAATTGTGTGCCTCACTTTTTTAATTAAATCCCAAATGAGGATTTCTTTGTCAACGTTTGGCATTTTTTAAACAAAAAGAAACTTAAAAAGTCCACTGGTCTCTCTTATTACTGAGGATTTATTTCAATTTCATTGTTCAAAAACAGGTGATTGACAGTTACATATCAATTGTCAAGTGTCATGATTAAAATATCAAGGGAAAAGACAGAACAATTAAAACTTTGGAAAACTTGGACAAATTGACCAGTCAAGTTGACCGTGACCACCTTGGACACGTTTCTATTTGACCAGTCAACTTAATCGTGACTTGACCGGTTAATGACCGGTTACTGACCAGTCATGGTGACCATGACTGAGTGACTGCTAACACTACGTATTTAAAAATTGGATGCAGCAGACCGAACCGATTAATAACAAGTGCTACCAAATAACCATATTAATTTAATTTAAATTAAATTATACTAGTAAACAAGATTAAATTTAAAAACTATAACTAAACAGTGGTTAAAAATAAAGATATTAACAAAACTCAAATTAATTTGTTTAATAGCCTATAACACCGACGATGAAAAAATATAATGAAATGACCATAAATATGTTGTAAATATAATATACAATGAATATATATGAATTATAATAGTTGTTTAACAAAAAAATCCATTTGATATTTTCTACTTTCAGAGACTATATCTCTTCAATAATGTATATCTCTTCAATATGAAAAAACCAAAAAAGCAACAATTTTGTTTAGAATTAAATTTTACATAAGAAACGTTATATACAGAAGTTAAACACAGTTGATAGTTGTAATGCTACGCGCCACGAAAACTCGTGTTGTGCTCTGTAATTTCGCAGTGCGAATGATGTTCGTGGAGGACAAGAAAGAGACATGAACAGAATTCATATCAATTATTACAAATTAAACGAAGTAGTAAGCTTGAAAGAGTAAACACATCTGTTCTAATAATTAATGTTCAAAGTAAAATTCCAAGAATGATTTATGACAGTATTATATTTAAGATAAGGATAATATACTGGCTCGGTGGAGTAGTTAGCTAGAGCATGTGATGGCAAGTGTGACTAGATAATCTCTCCATTGCCCTGCGAGTTTGAATCCTGCCACTAGCAATGTCAGTGGGAACGGTTGTGTGTGCACCTTTTTTCATGAGTATAACCCTCACCCGTGCAGCCTCAGCTTTGGATTCGGGGGTTGTTGTCTAATTTCTGTATTGTTATAAAAAAAAATTGTGTATTAACTCGCTTGTTAACTTCAATCTCAGTAAAGAGGCAAACGAAGCGAGATACAACGATTTTATATAGAAGTGATCCAGTTCAGAATTAAATTCTGAATAAAAATACCATACAGTTAATCATTTTCAAGTTACAAGCCGTCAAAGTTAAACTTTGGTTGCCTTAAACAATTCAAACTGTTTTTCTTAAGCGTGATCGTCTCGGTCTTGCTTAAAATCAAAATATACATGCAAGTCAAAACACATGTAGTGTTCAAATACTATATTCTATGAAATGAATTTGTAAAATACGGGAATGACGTGAATATTATACAAATAATGTTGACACAATGAGGGTATTTTCCCATATATATTTTTTTATTTGAAAATTGAAAACTAGAGATAAAAATAAGGGACATGTGTCTTTTCTTTATTTTTTCCTTTCATTTAAACTGAAAAACAATGGTTATACTTTCTTGACGTCACTAAGCACAAATTCAAATAGAGCGCCAAATGTAGTTATTTTTAGGCTATTTTATAATCTGCAGTTGTATGGTATTGTATCAGATTTGACATTTGATCACAACCTCATTTTACGTTTGTTTATTATTGCAAAAATTGTAATGAATCATACATATGTTCATAACTATAGTTTCGGAAATTCCCGTTAGTCTTGTGCTACGGCGCACTTCCTGCTGCCATGTGATCAATCATGCAGATGTTCATTTCTAGAAGTTTCTGCAATTACCGTTTAGCATGTGCCGCCATGAAATGAGACGTCACCAACGCCATAATTTTGGTATAAATAGAATCGCCGTAGCCAAGAGAATCAATTCAGTTTTCTACTGACAATTACCTTCAGCGCGTCGAGCTGGGTAGTTCAGGAGTCTTAAGGGCGTTAAGCTTGACTCCATTTGGTTAGAATTCAGAATCCGACGCCGCCCGGCCGAATGTCTGGAAGCATCTTGAGGTTTTTAGCGCGCTGAGCTAGACTTCTTGGTGTTAGTAGCCATTTTACCGTCCTGCACCGCCGTCACCAGTCTCGTGATTATTTATTGCCGTGGGCATTCAGCGCGTTGAGCTGGACCCGGCGTTAGTAAATAATTGCTAAATCAACCAACGTCACCAGTGCTTTGATTATTTATTGCCGTGAGTCGTCAGCCCGTAGAGCTGGACCCACCGCTGCCGTTAAATAATTATCGAACTTACCGTCGCATCAAATCCTGAATGTTTCTTTAAGCACGTGGAGCTGAAGCCTACCGTAGTGTCGTACTGTTTAATCACCGAAATTACACTCCTCCCTGTAAATTAATTTCACTGATGTATATAATATTTATTAACTGTATTTGACTTGGTTTAATTGTTAGAGAATATGATTTTATGTTTATTTGACTTCATGTTTTGGATAAATGTTGCTTTAATGAAATAAACTCTATTATGTATACTGTGGGCTTTCTTATTTACAACTAACAGGAATCCCGGATTAATTCTCCAAACCAGCTATCCGAAAGCAAACACCACTACGTATTCCGACGCTCTACATATTTTGGGCGTCCAAACCGACACCGTTAAAAAATATAGCAGATAAATTATCTTACCTTCTACGTAATTTTTTTCTATATATGTGTGCTTTTAGAATGTTTTAAAACAAATAAACAAACAAAAATGCTAAAACAGGATCACAATAGAATAATAGAAGTATCATCTTTTAAGTGTTCCAACAAATTTTTGGTGATATCCCTAGTTTGAGCTTAGTGATGTAATTATCAAATATTTCAACTTTAAATTGATATAACTATTTTATAGTGCCATGTAATATTTTTGTCGGCACCAAAAATACAAAAATAAATAAATATATTCAAAATATAAGTAAGCATTTCCACTCTCACAATCAGATCAATGATAGAATGATATTACCTTATTCGATAAAAAATATTATATTAAAGTAAAATAGAAAATCCTCGAAATATGCGTCTTTGTAGTAATATTTTGATTTTAAGTGAAAACGAAAAGATCGCATGCTAAGAAAAACAGTTCAAGTTGCTTGATACAATCTCCGTTCAACTTTGACGGCTTGTAACTTGAAAATGATTAACTTTATGGTATTTTTTTATAGGCCCTTTTATTCAGAATTTAATTCTAACCAAGATCACTCCAATATAAAATCTCTGCAGATACAAAAATTTTATATTGCAGTGATTGTGGTCAAAATGAAGATCGAGATCGCTTCGTTTACCTCTCAACTGACTTCGAAGTTAATAGCAACCGCGCGCGCAAGTTATGTATAAGATTCACCTGCTATCTTAAGAAATATGATATTGTCATATCCTACTACGTGGAGATAGCCATATGAATTTATACCTTTATATGCATATGGTATTCACTTATTACTTATCGTTCATCTAATAAAATCCTCTGTTTTACTATTATACTTTAATTCTTTTATTGTAAAGTTTGGAAATAGTTTTTAAAAACGACTTGATTAAATTCAAGACCAATCCCTTGTTGCAATTAAACAAACGGAGTCACACTTAAAACAAAAAAATAAACTAAAATATTCTTAAAATTCTAGTCCCGTTGACAATTTTTGTATATTGTTGCGATAGAGCATTTTGATTAAGTTCAAGACCAATCCCTCGTTGTGATTAAACATACAAATTGCGTCACATTATAAAAAAACCATCTACGATTCTAAAACAAACTGATATACTAATAACTACTGTAATAAATTAGAATATTTAAATATACATATTATACTGGATGTCCCAACCAAGATATTGACGACTTAATAAGTCAATTTGGAAATATACCAACAGAGAGATGAATCGAATTAACAAGTCCACCTCAAATAAAAATGGCTCAACCTTCTATCAGAGACTATTTGGACACCATTCCACCATTTAATGGAGACGCAGTACTCATCTCAAATTTCATAATTGCCTGTGAAAATATACTCATTTGGAAGACCTGCCGACAATGTATTTAACTCTTTTCTTATGGCGCATATAAGAAATAAACTAACAGGAAGAGCAGCACAACTAATATCTGTACGAAATTTATGAACATGGCCCAAGCTAAAAGAAGCTATAATATTCACCTTTGGCTACCAACGTGACGAAGACGCTCTAATGAGAGACCTGGTAGCACTAAAACAAGAAAATAAGAAAACAGCCCTACGATTTGGAGAAAAATGCCAAGATACGCTTAGCCTGTTATTATCAAAAGTAAATTCAATTGACATACGTGTAATTTTAAGAGCTGGAAAGATCAGGATATACAGTAGCTTAGCTGTAAAAACATTTGTAAAAGTAGTAAAAGAACCATACAGTCTTATAGTAAGATGCAGAAACCCTAGTACGCTAGAAGAAGCTATAAACATTGTTTCCGAGGAAAATAATCTAAATTATATCAGAAAATTGACAAATAATTACATCAATCAGGATTCCACAGAACTACACAAGCAAGCCATCAACTTACAAAAAGACAAGCATATGCCTATGTATAACACAATACCACCTTTTACACCAAACAGACCAAATTTTATGCAACAAAATCGACCTTATCAATTACCCTGCAGATCAAATTATTGGCAATCTCACACACCTAATCAACCGATGTCAAGAATGCAACAACCATTTAGACCACAAAATAATTTTCAAAACTCAAGTATGCAAAGACGAACACAAAATTATCCTACCCCTATGGATGCATCAACAGGAAACACTAATTTACCGAGACCTAGTGTTCAGAGACCAAATAATTCTCAGAAACCAAATTTCACCTGGGCAGAATTTCACTACATCAACATAAATCAGGACAATTATTATCAAAATGATCAATACCCGTCCGAGGATCAATATGAGCCAACTGCCTCATGTTCACACCATTATTATGATGCATATGAATCAAATATGGATAATTTCCATCAATACGTGGAACGAGAAATATACCCAATACCGAAACAGCAATATGCAAGTCATATTGACACGATTGAACCCGTTCGACAAAAATACCGAAGTAATACTGTTGCAATTTGATGGCAGGAAGTGTGAATATGTGAGAGAATTGACAAAAAGACGACTGTTTAGTTAAACGTATATTGTGGAACTAAATAATATCAATGTTACAATTATGGCCAAGCCAAACGATAAAAGAGGCCGCTTACACGTGGCCGTCGCCTCAAATATTAAACAATATTAGTCATGTATAGTCGTAAGCATATATGTTTTCCTTCAACACTCTCCCTAAAACTTTATGCTCATGACTGCCATAACTATGAATAAAAATACACAAATTATTTCATAATATTGTTGATTAAACCAACTTTATTTCTTAACATTTCAAATCTTGGTTTAACCAACGGCTTAGTCATAATATCAGCGATTTGATTTTCGCTTGAAACATACATAATATCAAATTCATTTTTCTCATACAAATCTCGTATAAAATGAAATCTTATATCTATGTGTTTGGTACGGCTGTGAAACTCCGGATTTTTAATTAGCCTTAGCGCACTTTGATTATTGATGCACAAGAACACCTTGTCACATTTAAAAATACTCGCACCAATTTCTTTTAGAATTCGCACTAACCACACAAGATCTTTTGCTGCACTCGCTGCACTTATGTACTCCGCTTCAGTGGTGGATAACGCAACACACTGTTGTTTCTTGCTCTGCCAGGATACTGCAGCTCCACCTAACTTACTGATTACACCTGTAGTTGATTTGCGTGTATTCACATCACCTGCAAAGTCGGCATCACAAAACACTTCCAATGGTTCACTTGTATGGTAAAGTAACCCGAAATCTGCTGTTCCCTTAATGTAACGAAGGATTCGCTTTACAAGCTTACAATGTGCTTCGGTTGGGTTATCTAAGGCTCTTGATGCAATGTTAACTGCAAACCCAATATCTGGTCTGGTTGTCACTTGTAAAAACATTAAGTTTCCGACAATTTCACGATATGGAAAGTAATCGTTTCTCGCTGGACTATCACTTTCATTCCACCCTGCATCAATAGGTGTTGATACGGGTTTCGATTCAACCATTTCATATTTTTCTAAAATCTTCTTTATATAAGTGGCTTGATTTATAAAGATTGAACCATTTTTCAATTTTTCTATTTCAAAACCAACAAAGTTTCTTACCTCCATTGTAATTTTGGCTTTGAATGTACATTTAATTTTGTTTAGAAATTCATCTGCCATTTCTGCTTTTGTTGCAGCTATCAAACCATCGTCTACATATAACAGCAACAATATTTTTTGATCATTTTTTATATTTACATATAAACAAGGATCCGCAGAACTCTCCCTGAAACCACAATCTTGTAGAAAATCTGTAAATCGTTTGTTCCAACATCTTGGAGCTTGCTTAAGCCCATAAAGGCTTTTCAAGAGTTTACAAACACGATGTAAATCTCTTCTGTCAGTTCTCCATACAGAAAAGCCGTTTTAATGTCAAACTGTCTTAAGTGTAATTTTTCAGACGCAGCTACACTGAGTACAACACGAATTGTTTCGGATCTGGCAACTGGACTGAAAGTTTCACTGTAATCTATTCCTCCTCGTTGTGAACAACCCTTAATTACTAATTGTGCTTTGTATCGATCAATTATTCCTTTTTCTTTGAATTTTACACGATACACCCAGCGATTACTAAAGATTGTTTTCTGTGGTCTGTCAACCAAAATCCAGATATTATTTTCTAATAGAGAGCTCATTTCTTCGTTCATTGCTTCCATCCATTGTCCGGAATGTTGTGAAGACACTGCCTCTTTAAAATTTACAGGTTCATCGGCCATGAAAGCAACAGGTACTCCATAAAAGTCTGGTTGCTTTATTTTGGTCCTGTCTCTCAGCTGTCTCTCATTGGTCAAATCATCCTTTTTAAAATTTTCATCAGTAGTTTTTGATTTTTCAACATTCTCATGTTGAACCACTTCTTTAGCATCTTTTCTACTACTTTGAAGTTGAGTCTGAGTTGACGATAACACTTCCTTCTTAAAGATGATATCACGACTCACAATTACGTCATGTAACTCAGGTACCCACACACGGTAACCTTTTACTTTCTCTGAATATCCAACAAAATAACCTTTGTAAGACTTCTTATCCAGTTTTCGTCTTTTCACCTTAGGAATATGAGCAAAACATTATGTGCCGAATACTCTGAAATGATCAATTCTCGGCATTTTTCCGCTCTATAATTCTATTGGTGTTTTACCAGGTTTTCTTGTAGGTCCTGTTCGATTTAGGATATAGACGGCAGTATTGACGGCTTCTGCCCATAAAAATTTTGGAATATGTGATTTTGAATACAACATCGACCGTGCAGCCTCAACAATAGTACGATTTTCTCTCTCAACAAAACCGTTTTGTTCTGGTGTATACGGTACCGTCACGGTATGCTTGATTCCCATTCGTTCTAACAAAGACTTTACCTTTTTGTTCACATATTCCTTCCCGCCATCATTTTGGATTTCTTTTACTTGCTCGTTGAATTGATTTTTCATTTCAGTTAAAAATATTTGTAATTTTTAATACACCTCGTATTTTTCCTGAATGAAATAAACAATACGATATTTACTATAATCATCCTTTAATAACATATAGTAACGTTTTCTACCTAATGATTCAATATCCATGGGCCCACAAACGTCAGTATGAATTAGTTCTCGAACTTTAGTTGCACGTTCTTCTTTTCGATCCCTGAAACTCTGCCTGTGATTCTTGCCATAAGCACACCCATCACAAATCTCGTTGTCATAGGTCAGTTCAATTCCAAATCGTTTCATAAACACTTGCACATGTTTATTATTTTGGTGTCCCAGTCTTTCGTGCCATAAATTAAGTTCATTACTGCTCGATTTCGTAGAAATATAAACATCCGCGGCGGACTTATCAGACGAAATAATAACACGTAACACGATACGATAGATTGTCGGCCTCGACACCCACTGCGATCACATTATTCTTCCGTAAAAACATGCAGTGTTTTCCATTGTTTTTAACAATAAAATCAACACCTTTCTTAGCTGCAATTTTCACTGAAAATAAGTTACGAGCTATTTTTGGTGCGTACAAAACATCATAAAGTGTTCCTGGTAACCATATTCCGTTCGCATATGTTTCCACGTTTATTTTTCCACTTCCGTATGCAGCAATTGATTCTCCGTTCCCGACACGCATCATTTTGGGTTCCGAAAAGTTTTTAAATTCACAAAACCATTCTCTACGATTTGTAATATGGTTTGTCGCACTCGAATCAATCAACCAAAAATCGGATTTTTCAATTTCACTGTTAAGTCCAACAAACGCTTGTTTTTCACCGTCATCAGTCTGTACTTGCGCGCTCACATTGTTCGGACAATTCTTTTGTAAATGTCTTTTTGAACCGCACGATGTACAACCCGGACAGTCTTTGCGAAAATGTCCCGTTTTACCGCACGTAAAACACTCTTTTCCTCTTTTTGACATTTTCTTGTTCTGGAAATTCTTGTTTTCAAACTTTGCTTTTGACACTAATGCTGTTATCATTTTCTTCAACATCAGATTCGTTCGATTGAAGCCGTAACTCCTCAGTCATTAAACGTGTTGTCAATGTCTCTATGTTACGCTTTGATGAATCCGTAGAATCCCATGCACTATGAAAATAGTTGTATTTTGGAGGTAGAATCGACAAAATTCTTGACATTAGCATCGAATCTGGTATTGCACCACCAAGTTTCTTCATTTTGTTTGTCATCTGTTCCAGTTTTGCAATATGCGCTGCTACATTCAACGAAGAATCCCACTTAAATTCAAAAAACTGTTTTTGAATTAGTCCCAGACTCTCATCAGACTTCAAGTCATATACACTGTGTAGCTTTTTCCACATTTCTCACGCATTTTCGCAATTCATTAACAGTTGTAATGGTTTTTCTTCCACCGTTGTGACAATGATTTTCCGTGAAATACGATCCGCTTTTGTCCATTTTCGAAGTTGGTTCTCGTAGTTCGGCTCTGTACTCTCTGGTTTAACAAATGTTCCGTCGCAGACCCCCAGAGCATCTTCACTGTCCAGCAATTTACTAACTACGAACTGCCACTGTTGCCAATTTCCGGCATCTCGAAGTCTTTCAACTTTCGGTTTGTCAATTTCCATTTTGACACGTTAAGTCTTTGAATGCACTACAAAACGAACTAGTCACACCCGAAAACTCCACCGAACTTCCTCAATCACATAAACAACACTTCTTGTACACTGGGTACTGGGCCCATAACCTGTTGCAATTTGATGGCAGGAAGTGTGAATATGTGAGAGAATTGACAAAAAGACGACTGTTTAGTTAAACGTATATTGTGGAACTAAATAATATCAATGTTACAATTATGGCCAAGCCAAACGATAAAAGAGGCCGCTTACACGTGGCCGTCGCCTCAAATATTAAACAATATTAGTCATGTATAGTCGTAAGCATATATGTTTTCCTTCAACAAATACAAATTTATTCGATTGTCGAAATACAACTACTCTACATATACATAGAAGACCTGAAGACAAACTCTTTAATCCATACCGGATCTACCAAAAGTTTAATAAAACCCGAGTTAGCCGAAAAACATTTTAAGAATAAAATAAAATCGGACCTTTTTCTATATAAACTGCACATGGTATAACCACCCACCAAGAAAATGTAAAAATTAAACTTCTAAAAACGTATAACGCACATAAAGAACATACATTTTATTTATTTGACTTCAATCCAAAATTCGGAGGATTATTAAGTATAGATCGATTAAAAGAACTAAGAGCACAAATAAATATTAACAAAAATAAATTAATAATGGGAGAAACATCTATATGTTACATCTGGCAACACCGAATACAAAACCAACTATTATACCACTGAGAACGAATATTAAAGAAGAACTTATCACCCACCAACATTTAAAGACAGGACTAGAAATACCTACTGCTCTAATAAAAGTAGGGAACAATCATATTATAACTTAAACCAACAATAACGAATTGCCCTAAATGCTACAATTTGAAAAGTACAGAAAAATGTCTATATAAAACCGAAATAACACAACAAAATATACCAATGGATCAAGATTGCATTGTTGAAATATAAATCAATAATCTGCAAAATAACTTAAGAACATCTCACTTAAACATCGAAGAAAATACGAAAATTCAAACACTATGCTATAAATATAAGGATATATTTTACCACGATGACTTACCTCTAACATTTACGAGCCAAATAACGCATAAAATTTGAACTATAGATGAACACCCTGTTTACACAAAAAATTACCGTTATCCATGTATATATAAAAATGAAGTTCAAACTCAAATGGACAAAATGTTGAAAACTAATATAATTCAAGAATCAATATCACCCTATAATTCACTAATATGGATAGTGCCGAAGAAGGCAGATGCCAGCGGCAAACAAAAATTTAGAATAGTCTTCGAATATAGAAGACTAAATGAAAAAACTATATAAAACATATACCCAATTTATTAAGAAAACTTGGTAACTGCATATATTTCAATACTTTAGATCTCGCTAGTGGATTTTACCAAATTGAAATGGACGAACAGGATGCTGAAAATCCGACTTTACCGTCGATAATGGGCATTACGAGTTTAAAATGCCTTTTGGCCTCCGTAATGCCACTTTTCAGTCAGTTATGGATCATGTATTACGAGGGCTACAAAACAATATCTGTCTTGTGATATCATAATAAAGAAAAAGACCAAGATTGCACACGACGAAGAATTTATAAATGCATTTGAAGAATGTAAAGAAATTTTAATAAATCCACCCATACTACAATATCCAAATTTTAAGAAGCCTTTTATAATAACTACTGTGGCGTCGGACGTACGTCTCGGACTAATTTTATCGCAGGGAAAATTGAGGGAAGATTGACCTATATGTTATGCTTCGAGAACATCAATGAAACTGAGAGAAGTATAGCACAATGGAGAAATAATTATTATCTATAATATTTTCATTAAAGTACCACAAACCATTCATTTTTGGCAGAAACATAACTATAGTCACTGACTCCAAGCCATTATTATGGTTAGCCAATTTAAAATAATGTAATGCTAGACTAACCGGATGGAAACTCAAATCAGAGGAATTAAATTACAAAATTGTGCACAGAAAAGGAAAAAGTAACGTTGCAGCTTGACGCTTTATCTCGCATACAAAGTTATCCAAGCGATCACTCAGTAACTGCCCAAGCAGGAACCTCCAAGAGATTTTCTATCACCTACACTAAGCTACATTAATAGATTATTAGAACCCGATGACAACCAACTAGAAATCGAAGATATACAGCTTTTAGATGTACCACTTCCCCCTAGCAGCAACCAGACAGTTCATTCACAGTTAGATAGTCAAGAATCGATTCCAATAACCGAGGATGCTATAGAAACAAAACCTAAACAACTATGATTTACAGAAATACCAAACATAACCGAACCATCAATAAAGTGTATTTATATGACAAGAAAAGAATTTATTTAATAAATATACCTAGAGACAAAATCAAATTACAAGAATGGATGAAAGAATATTTAGCACCTAAAGAAAATTACTATATTACCTGTACAGATGAACTATATACAGCAATATGCATGCCTATATAAATCTATTCCATACTAATAAACCCCATTTATTTAGATGCCTTGGACATAAAACTTATATTATGAACAAAGAAGAAAGAACTAAAATCGTTAAAGAAACACACGAAAAATATAATCATAGAGGAGTATTACCCACTGCACTACATATCAAAAGAACATATTATTGGCCACTTATGGACAGAAATATATAAGATTTTATTAAAAGTTGTGAAACATGAAACTTGACGAAATATGATAGAACACCCCATCGCAAATATAAATTTACCTATGGAGTTATCGCACCTAGCCACTTTTGAAATTGATAAAATGAAATTTATAACTATAATAGACGCCTTTACTAAATGCAGAATGATATATGGAAAAAATTCGAAAAATGACTTCGAAGTTTGTGATGCACTGACGTTTGTAATGCATTACGGTGTACATGACCACAGATGGAGGGCCCGAATTCGACAATGGATTAGTTAAGGATTTTATCAGATTGTATGAAATTAATCATTATATAACAACTCCACAAAATCATAAATCAAATGGTTTAATCTCCCGTCAACAATTATAGAACATTATAGGGTAACAAAATTAACTACTCCTGATCGCAACAATACAACAAGAATAAAACAATGTATTAAGCATATAATCATAAAATTCACTCAGCCACGAAATTTACTCCACACGAGCTTTTATTAGGACAAACAAACGCGAGAAAGGGTTATTTTTCTATGAATGTGCAATATAAACAATATGAGTACTACATCGATGAAATAAGAAAAACAGCCCAAGCTCAATAGAAAATTGTAAAGAAAAACTTAATGACAGAAAAAAGAACTTGTACACCAACAAAATTAAAACGTTACGAAGAAAACATACAACAATATAAAGTTGGAAACAAAGTGTACGAGGAAGATCAAAAGCTACTAACCCCCTTCTTGGACCGTACACAATTCAGCAGATTAAAACTCATAAATATCTTAGGAAAATCAATCAAGTTTATCACTGAAAACTTGGACGCAGAAGATGGAGAATACTTTGAAGAAAAAATTAAAAAAAATAGAAGAGAATCAACACCAAATATCCCATATAAACGAAAATCAAATATCGTTTATGCAAAAAGCTATACAAACATTTAACAAAATCATGAACACCCTACAAGATAACGAAATGATATTAACAAGTAGAATTATGCAAATTGAAACATATGCAAAAACAAGATTTATATTCTACACAAAGTAGAGCTATTGATTTTTTTTAAATATGATTTGAACGAAACAACTACTCAGCGGGCAAATACCCCGACCTGCATTGGATTATACCCTCAAATCATTATAGATCGGTAGCCAATATCATTTGTCAATTCCTAACCAGACATAGACCGGGTTTCGAACTTATTAGTTCTCCTCAGTATGCCATAGGTTATGGAACAGACAAATGATAGTGGCCAACCTGCTAGTCATATACTGACTAAGGTAAATTGAGTAGTGGTGAGAGGTATGTGAAACTTCTCATATGGTCCAAATGCTACTATCCGACCGACATCATACAGCGAATAGCGACTTGCGAAGCAAGTACCGAGAGCGGCGACCTCTAGCCCAGGTGGAGTAAACTACTGTCTTCAAATAGTAATTTAGTCCACCTGGGCTAGAGGTAGACGCTTCTCGGTACTTGCTTCGCAAGTCGCTATCCGCCACAGAGACATCTATGATGTCGGTTGGATAGTAGCATTTGGACCATATGAGAAGTTTCACATACCTCTCACCACTATTCATTAGAGCTATTGAATTATTTCATACCACACATAATCAAGCCTAAAATTGAAAAGCTTAATGAAAAAAAAACACTAGAAATTTCTCACATAAATCTGGATGGTATTAACAAATTAAATGATGAAATAAACAAAAATAAATATCAATTATTAGAAATAAATAATGTTAGTAAACATTTTAATTATTGGAATTTGATTATTTATTTTGTAATTATATTAATTGTAATTTATGTATTATTCCCCAGAATGAAACAACTATAATAGACGCCTTTACTAAATACAGAATGATATATGAAAAAAATTCGAAAAATGACTTCGAAGTTTGTGATGCACTGACGTTTGTAATGCATTACGGTGTACATGACCACAGATGGAGGGCCCGAATTCGACAATGGATTAGTTAAGGATTTTATCAGATTGTATGAAATTAATCATTATATAACAACTCCACAAAATCATAAATCAAATGGTTTAATCTCCCGTCAACAATTATAGAACATTATAGGGTAACAAAATTAACTACTCCTGATCGCAACAATACAACAAGAATAAAACAATGTATTAAGCATATAATCATAAAATTCACTCAGCCACGAAATTTACTCCACACGAGCTTTTATTAGGACAAACAAACGCGAGAAAGGGTTATTTTTCTATGAATGTGCAATATAAACAATATGAGTACTACATCGATGAAATAAGAAAAACAGCCCAAGCTCAATAGAAAATTGTAAAGAAAAACTTAATGACAGAAAAAGAACTTGTACACCAACAAAATTAAAACGTTACGAAGAAAACATACAACAATATAAAGTTGGAAACAAAGTGTACGAGGAAGATCAAAAGCTACTAACCCCCTTCTTGGACCGTACACAATTCAGCAGATTAAGACTCATAAATATCTTAGGAAAATCAATCAAGTTTATCACTGAAAACTTGGACGCAGAAGATGGAGAATACTTTGAAGAAAAAATTAAAAAAAATAGAAGAGAATCAACACCAAATATCCCATATAAACGAAAATCAAATATCGTTTATGCAAAAAGCTATACAAACATTTAACAAAATCATGAACACCCTACAAGATAACGAAATGATATTAACAAGTAGAATTATGCAAATTGAAACATATGCAAAAACAAGATTTATATTCTACACAAAGTAGAGCTATTGATTTTTTTTAAATATGATTTGAACGAAACAACTACTCAGCGGGCAAATACCCCGACCTGCATTGGATTATACCCTCAAATCATTATAGATCGGTAGCCAATATCATTTGTCAATTCCTAATCAGACATAGACCGGTTTCGAACTTATTAGTTCTCCTCAGTATGCCATAGGTTATGGAACAGACAAATGATAGTGGCCAACCTGCTAGTCATATACTGACTAAGGTAAATTGAGTAGTGGTGAGAGGTATGTGAAACTTCTCATATGGTCCAAATGCTACTATCCGACCGACATCATACGGCGAATAGCGACTTGTGAAGCAAGTACCGAGAGCGGCGACCTCTAGCCCAGGTGGAGTAAACTACTGTCTTCAAATAGTAATTTAGTCCACCTGGGCTAGAGGTAGACGCTCTCGGTACTTACTTCGTGCAAGTCGCTATCCGCCACAGAGACATCTATGATGTCGGTCGGATAGTAGCATTTGGACCATATGAGAAGTTTCACATACCTCTCACCACTATTCATTAGAGCTATTGAATTATTTCATACCACACATAATCAACTGATACTTGCTATGAATAAAATAATTTGATTACTCAGTGAATCAGAAACATCTGTTACATTTGCCAAAATTGGATATCTACATCCCCAGCATAATTAACCGTGAAGACTTTCAACACGGGCCTCAACAAATAACTAATATTTTACAAGGACCAGATAAACTACCATGATCCACAAAACATCTTATATTACTAACAGATTACTGAAATTAAGGCTTTCAAGTAAATAACGCCATAACTTTTATATTAGAAGTTCTCCTAGTATATAACGAAATTTATAATATTTTCCATTTATGGGCATTACCTACTTTAACCGAAAATAACCAATTCAATGTTATAATCCCAAAATTCAAATTCCTTACACTTTCCGATCAATCGTATAGCCTATTCGACAAACCATGTATTTTACTTAGTGATAAGAATTATTTTTGTAAAAGTTCAGAAACACAGCATATTAATAATGAAATATATGAAATTCAAATAATATTAAAAGCACATACTTAGAATTGCAGTAGAAATATGATATCTTTAAACGATATGAAAATTCAAGATATTGAAAATAATCGTCACAATAATTTCACCATACAAAAATATTGCAAAAATCAATTGTAATAATAATTTAAAAACAACACAAATTCATGGCACTTACACCACTGTGTTAGAACCAAATTGTATAATTTATATTAAAGATTATAAAATTCAGTTACATAAATTTGAAGTAAAAAATCAATCAGCCTAAAATTGAAAAGCTTAATGAAAAAAAAACACTAGAAATTTCTCACATAAATCTGGATGGTATTAACAAATTAAATGATGAAATAAACAAAAATAAATATCAATTATTAGAAATAAATAATGTTAGTAAACATTTTAATTATTGGAAATTGATTATTTATTTTGTAATTATATTAATTGTAATTTATGTATTATTCCCCAGAATGAAACAATTATATTTAACAATGACCTCAAGAAAGAATAAAGAGAAGGCCACCTAATTAAAATAAATGCCATTTCGCATATCCTAAAAGAGGCTATTGCTCCATCTTGGCCTGGAGGAGTTATGTATAAGATTCTCTTGCTATCTTAAGAAATATGATATTGGTCACATCCTACTACGTGGAGATAACCATATGAATTTATATTATACATATTGTATTCACTTATTACTTGTCGTTCATCTACTAAAGCTCTCTGTTTTACTATTATACTTTAATTCTTTTATTGTAAAGTTTGGATATAGTTTTTAAAAACAGAGTTGTTACCGCGTGACAGAATTGCAGCACAGAACGTGGACATTTTAAGTTCTGCAGCACGTAGAGCTAAAACTATTGATTTTATTGAACTTTTGTACATAACCATTTTTATGTAAAATTTTATTTTAAACAAAATTGTTGCTTCTTATTTTTTCCACATCTCGCATTATTGAAGAGATATAGTCTCTAAAAATGGAAAATAGTGAATTATTTTAATACCAAATGGATTTTTTGTTAAACAGCTATTATAATTAATATTTTTTCAATTGCATATTATTCTTACAACATATCTTTGGTTATTTCATTACATTTCATTATATTTTTTAACAGTATTAAAATCGAAACTAATAATTTATTGAGCAGGAAATACTATAATTCAAATAATTGTGACAAATAATACCTGAACATGAATGATTTGAAGCATCATGCATTTTCTTATTGCTGAAGGGTTATTAAAATATAGTCTGAAGAAAATTTTGCAAACAAAATGACATCTAGTATTAAAATAAAATAAATAACAAATATGAATACAAAATTCAGAATAGATAACTCACATTCTGAGTTGTGGGTCCTCAAATTCTACAGCCATGATATCTTTTGACTGGTCTGTACCTAATTCATGGTAATATAATTTTTGATTTTCACTTGATTTTGTTTCGGAGCCATCAGATTTACCTACTTGATTTAAGTAAGCCTAAAAGATCACAAAATTAGATTAAAAAAATAATGTAGTATAATTCTCGATTAACGTCCCATCATGATTTTTATTATTCCTGGTATACATACATAATAAAAATAAGTAATTCATCAAAATGCTAAAAGTCCATCAAAATATATTCCATTATTTATATATTTGAGATACTAATCAACGATTAGGTATTTGAGTTTGGTTGCGCAGTGGTCTAAACCCCACCCTTTCAATGTAAAACGGTTCGTCTTTATCAACAATATTTCTTGTCTCACTGTGCCAACAAGTGCCAAGCTATAAATATATATATATATATATATATATATATATATATATATATATATATATATATATATATATATATATATATATATATATATATATATATATATATATATATATATATATATATATATATATATATATATATATATATATATATATATGTATATATATATATATATATATATATATATATATATATAATATATATATATATATATATATATATAGATTATAGATATATATATATATATATATATATATATATATATATATATATATATATATATATATATATATATATAGATATATATATATATATATATATATATATATATATATATAGATATATATATATAGATATATATATATATATGATATATATATATATATATAGATATATATATATACACATCCCGGTATCACTATTGCTTTCTTTCATGCACTGCATTATTACTTCCGATTTGTATATTTTTTTTCATTGAGCGTACTTTATGTCGTCCTGTATATACATTATTGCGTCCGACAGTGTTGTCAGATTGAAAGTATTGACACGTTTCAGAACAAGCGAGAAATATTCTGCTTTATTGATTGGCAATTTTAATTTGCGAGCTAATAAAAAGTAAATTCACATACGCAGACTCTCAATCTGGTTATCACAAAAATTGAAGATCAATCCCTCGTATTGATCAAAACCAGCGAACACATATTTTTAGAACTACATCTTCTGAAAAAAAGATTGCTGATCAATATCTTCTACTGATGTGGTCAACTAGGAAATTTTTAGAATGTCTAAGTAAACTCCTTTTTGTTTTGCTGTCTGCTATTAAAACCGATTTATTCTATTTGTGAAATTACCCATTCACCCCAGAAAATATTTTTTAGAAATTAGAGGTGGATCCATTTAGATAGTGAAACTGAAAGGAGGGATTTTTACTTAGGTATCAGATAAATTTTCAAGTTGACCATATCAATAGGTAAGGTTGACTGACAGGCTTTTTTTAGAAAGGGTAGGTTTACAAAATATTGGGTTACATCGGTATTGAAATGGCACAATCAGTGGTTTGTGTATTATGTTCACAAATTTTCAAACGATAATGGGTTTAACATAAGGAGTTGACCCGCAAATTATTCAGGCGCATCCCCCTCAAATTTACACTCATACGAATCTACACACAGAAAGTAAAATAATGTTTCAAAATAAAAACTGGGGATCATAAATAAATCTTTATTAAAACACACAATTGTTTAAACTTAAGAGAACATTGTTCTTAGGAGAGAGAGAGAGGTCTGATATGGAAATATTTGTTATTTTTGGTCATAACTTTTTTCATAATACATATAGTCATGTCCATGGCCTCGCCATGCACCTATACAGTAATCTTATGAACACCCAGTAGATTATGTTTTACTAAATGGTGACAAAATAATTAAAATAATTAAACACTTGTTTATTTAAAATAAAGAATGTTTAGATACAGTTAACTAGAACAGAACAGAATGCAAGTCAGCTAAAAAGCAGGGCTCCACGCTTTGTAACGGTATGTGAAATTGCTAAATTTGCAAAATAATTTACTGAGGCGAAAGCAAAGATGATACAAGGCAGTAGTAAATTAAGGGTTAATTACAGAAGGTGCGTGGTACGACTCTGCTCCGGAGGAGGTAACTCCCAAAGTGTAGTGTGAATAATGTAAGTAATCTTCCTTTTATGTATTTTTCTGTTATTAAAACTTATTCTCGATTGTCTGATTGTCCTATTGTTCTACCGTGTGATTGTTTGATTATGTTATTCTATTTAACTTTTAATAAATGTTGTTTTTATGTTTAATCAATCTTTTATACACCATCTGACCACCCCTAGTGCGTATGCGCGGCCCAACGGGCCCGTATACGCAACTTACCCCCTATGTTACGTATACTTCAGAAATGACCCTCAGCTGCCCAACAACAATCACAAACCCATTTTATGGGGTAAATTTTCAGGTAAATTGTATTAGGGATTTAAAAAAAAGATTACCACCCTCTCATAGGGTGCCAAATTTTGCTAAAGTATCTCTAGTAGTTTTAAAGTTTTAAAAGCTCTAGATGTACGATCCATCATAAAACCCTCATACCGACATAAAACTACAATCTAACATTATTTCGTCTTCAGAATGTGTTAAAACGTTGCCAAATTTAAAGACGCAATAAAATCGCAGCTTGAAAAGATGAGTTTTGGATATACCGACTTACTGTATATTACTCTGGAGGAATTTTCTTGAACTAAACTGTATATTTCACTTTCATTTACGCATAATACTGCGTCCAGTACTCTGATATATTTTCGCGCCATTCTTTGTTATTTGTAAATATAATCCAATAAAATCACACGCATCGATCGGTAATGTATCGTACTACTGATTGAAATCACCTATAGCTAAGAAAAGGCGGTTGATTCAAAATTAACTGTCCATTACATTACTGCGTCCGATATTCGGACGCAGTAATTCTTCGGACGAAATAAATAATATATATATATATATATATATATATATATATATATATATATATATATATATATATATATATGTTATTAAATATGATTTGCAGGAAACAACTACTCAGCGGGCAAATACTCCGACCTGCATTGAATTACACCTTCAAATCATGATAGATCGATAGCCAATAAAAATATATATATATATATATATATATATATATATATATATATATATATATATATATATATATATATATATATATATATATATATATATATATATATATATATATATATATATATATATATGTCGATAATGATGACTCTCAAAAATACATACAAAATCCTTTTTCTAGAAAGCCACCAGGTTTTTATTTTTAATGATGTTCATTAATGTTAATGTAATTATTAATATCTACAAGCAATCTACATTTAATCAAATTATATAAAAACATAAAATTAGTTCAAATTTAAAGACTAACGAAATCATTACATTATTCTGATTTTTAGCCAACAAATTATAGGCTGTTTTTACTTTTTCACCTGTCAACGAGTAAAGTTTGTTTATAAAAAAAAATTTAGTTTACTTGAAAATGTCCGAATAGGATGAAACTAGTTGTAAAATAACAAATAAAGTGAAAATTAGACAAGTAAAAAAGTGTTTATAATTTTTTAAATCAAAGTTTGTTTATATCTGGACGTCATTTCAACAAGCATGAATTTGACTAACGCAGTCCTGATTTGGTTTATATGAATTATAACGATGACGTAACGGCATTCTCTCGTAATTTCGATAATACTATCGTGTAATGTTTGATTTAGAGTTAAGCCCAGCTGTTTTTCACTCATGTGTCAATTTTTAACACCACGATTTATAAATTTACACTTAATGGAAATTAAATCAAGTGTGTAATATCGTTTACAATATTTCACTTAATTCATCTTAAAAAATTACTTACGATAAGCATTTCATAATTTCATTTTTTTTACTATGTATATTCAGCTAAATAATTTCAACAGTATACACATACATAACTACACCTGAAATAATTTTAAAAAATGATAGGACGATAAATACTTTGAGAGAAATTATTACCCCATAGAAAAATCCTTTATTATCATGCATCCAAGCCATAGGTGAATATTTAACTTTTTTAGCACTTCGTCATAGTCTTTACCTATAACCACAAAATAAACACTTCACTGTAATTTACAGCTATTTGAAATATTCTTATTTTAAGTGACCCAGAAATAATAATGTATTATAAAATACTTACCAGTTTTTATATTTTTAAACTTAATTTCAATCCAATCTGAACCACTGGCACTTAGGCCATACGCAAAAAATTTTACCATCCTCAGAAAAAGCTGTTCCAGATAACGCAACTGTACCATCTTCCGAAAATTTATTTGGGTCCAAAAAAACATTACCTTCGCTACTTAATGTTTCTTGGACAAATATAACGCTTTGATTTTGTAAACCTGAAAATTCCTTTATTCAACATCAGCAACTATTATTATAATGCTAAACTGTATTTACCAGTATTTCGATATTGATAATATTTATTTCCGTGGAGAAATGGTATGGAATATTTTGGATAGTTCCATAAATTCGTGATTTTGTTCTTTACCTTATTTTTTGAATGAACATTGATCTAAAAATGGTCTGGTAACATCATTTTGTGCGTATACAAAAGCTTGGGTTTCTTCTGAATTTGGATCCTCTAACCAGCGGTAAGGATCCATAACCTAAAAAATGTTTAGACCTGCAAAATAATTTATACTAAATTTCTAAGTACCTACCTGAACTCCATAGTAATCATCTTTAACTGTTTCATCCCTTCTTGCATTAGGATATTTAAAGGTCATAATTTCAGGAGAAAGAATGGTATTGATATTTCTATTCCTAAGGTGGCAACTATTTATCAAAATAAAAATAAAACATATTTTAGAAAAATCTCTTCTTACCTAATTTTAAGACTGTTAAAGAAATTGTGCATAAGTTTATTTATTATCTTTTACTATATTCTATTAATTTAATGATGATTGTGAACACGAAAAAAAAAAGATTTAGATCAGAGTATTTCTGCCGTATCATGAGGCGTGTTTTATTGCTGCACACCACAGAACAGAAAACTGCACACCACCTGCTGATACGCAGAGTTTAGCTGTTCTGTTCTGTGTTTATAAGTTCATAATTTTGGCACGAGTGCTACTAATCCTACGACCGAAATCCATCGTGGAGATCGTGGACAATTAATTACAAATCGAAAATAACTAGTTACCCTAAGATTTGGCTTATATTAGAGATCTTGTATAAGATCTCTGGGTTATATTTATAAATGAATATTTGACAGTTGACTTTGGCATTGACAAATAAAGATTATAAAATAATTCGTGTTGTCCAAATTTTAAAAAAATGGATGAACACTTTAATATTAACCAATTAAATAATAATTAATATTTATATGACAAAAATGGTACGTACAGTTTTTAAAAAAGAATGTACAGTTTTTAAAAACATGTACAGTGCAAAAATTTAAATGAGAAAGTAACCTCACAAGAACATTTTTCCTAAAATTTTATACTATATTGGCAACATTGAAAACATGTTTTATTGGCGTTGCTACTTTTATAGCAATAAAACCTGTTTATGGTTTTGCAACATGCAGTGTTGGTAACAATAGTTGGCTTCGCGAATTAACATGTTGCTGGAATGGATTGGATTTTATCACGTGGTCATAGGGTAAAAAGAGCAAATGCTTATACCCGAACAGGAAATACTCCAACTGTCAAAACGGAAGTCCAAACAATTATTTTGTCCATTTTTAAGCTCACCAGTTGGCGCCACTGGCGAGAAAGGTTGATGTCAGAAGTTATTGTTGGTCGCGAAACAATTTTATAGAATTTTATAATTATTTCGTATACCAGTAAATAAAAAAACTTGTTAATTATGCTTCGGTGTTGTGCAATTCTATTTTGTTCGGAAACAAAAGGCGGATATATGTTTCCGACAGACAAAAGTCACCTAAAACAGTGGTTGGTAGCGATTCGCCGAGATAACTTTACTCCTTCGAAACGTTCGCGTGTTTGTAAGAAACATTTGAATCCTGACGAGTATGCGTTATCAAAGAAACCTACTACAGAATCAGCCAAAACACAACCCATAAGACACTTCTGATAGGAAATAATTTTCCTACTGAGAAAGTAAATTTCTACTGTTTAGCTAATTTTTATAAAATTACTAAAAACACGCATTTAAAAGCCATAATAAGCATTAGCAATCAGTGACATAACCTTACCCTATACTAGCGCCTCTCGTGGTAAATTCAACCGCGGTATTCCTCATTCGATTCTTATTCTTCGA
Organism: Rhamnusium bicolor; assembly: GCA_029963845.1. Classification (NCBI taxonomy): domain Eukaryota; kingdom Metazoa; phylum Arthropoda; class Insecta; order Coleoptera; family Cerambycidae; genus Rhamnusium; species Rhamnusium bicolor. The sequence continues at coordinate 243,430 of JANEYF010002289.1, forward strand.
CCAAGGGGTCTTCCGTAAATGTTATCCAATCCTAACTTAAATGCCCCTGGTTACAATTTCATAACGGTCAGAACAGGAATACCATGAGAAGTTCACATTATCAAAGATGAATTGAGTGACTATAACAGAAATCTTGGGTTTATGGCAAAAGGTTGGACCTAACAAAAAAGGAAACAATTTCATTTAAATACCTTTAAAACACAAAACACAAACTTACTTTTGGTCATTGACTGGGAAAATAGTGCATTTTTTCCACCTGGTCTACATTGAATCCACAAATAAGACAATGTTTTTGTGGCATGGTTATAATAAAATTATATACTACACTAACATTAATAAAAAGTCAAATAAAATAGTATTTAAAAGTCACAGTATTTTACAGTTCGTAATTCAATATAAAATAAAAAACAACACACACTACACAATATCAGCATCCTCTCTTTCCTAATCTAAGATCAAAACAAACAATATGGCGAATGAATCCAACATCAACGATGACGTTCCTTGTGCTGCCAGCGGCATCTACGAAAATCTTTCCAAACTGCAACAAAGATAGATTCATTGAGAAACTCCTATGTACAACAAGGATAGAAGTATGTCAGTAACTATACCTAAAACCGAACACATTTTTATATGCACTTTAATGTCTCTTGATTGTCTCTGGACGAGCCTGGTGCTTCTAAGTGGAGAGTTGTGTGTAAGTTGTTTTTACGTGCACTACGTTTGAGATTTTGTTTGGCTGAGCAGTCATGAATAAGCTACGCAGTATGTAACCACAGACTTATGTAACCTAAGAAAGATATGTGAGTTGGTAAGGTCATCTTCCCTCCAATTATTGTTCCAACAGGTACCCATTACGTAATAAACAGCCAGCTTCCGCTTTGAGGGCGAGCTGAAAACTTGAAAAATTAATTTGCATCAATGGGCTGATTTGCCTGTCTAATGAACTAGATTCTTTCTTTAGCTATTGAGCTGTGCGAGACAATTAAACGAAAAGTAACCCTTCTTTCCCCCTTTCAACGGCACTAGTGCATGCAACTTTTTAGAACTTTGTATAACCCGTTAAACAATAAAAAAAAAGAAAGGCGGGTGGCGTCTAAACAAACTCATTAAGTATGCTTAATTAAAGAATTTAACTAAGTTTATGTATATTGCTTGATGAATTTCTGTAGTTTTAAGTTTTGAGATTGTGTATTGTTTATTCTATTATTTGCTTACCACACCCTAAACGAGCCTCTTGTCTAGCAAATTGAGAATATATGTATTTGTTTTTTAATTCTGTTGTTTCATTTGAGCCAACTAAAGTAAAATAAGTAAATTAAAATAGCGAGGTCAAAACCCCTTCATTACAATATTCACTTCAATTGCGGCACGAATTTCAAATTGCGCATGCGTACTACGACACAAATTTATTGTTAGTATTTAAGCAAAGAATATTTACGTTTTAAACGTAAATATTCTTTGATTTAAGTCGGTTTGTGATTTGCAGGTTAGATCTTTTGGTATTAGAAAATATGATGTTTTTAGAAGTTACGTTAAATAATTGTAATTCTTTAATCAAATTGAATTTACACACACGTAATATTAAAAACCTCAACAGATGGCAGCTCCTAACTCATTATAAATGACTTAAATTTTATCTCGGCACCGTTAGTAAATTGGTTGTAAATATCAGCGACCTAATACACTAGATGAGAGACCGCATATTATATCCACAGCATTTGTTTGGCCTGAACAATATGTAGTGTTGTAGTGGAATGTTACCAATGTAAGAAAAAGAATTAAAAAAACTATTGTCACTCAATTTTGAAATAGGTATTTACTTTTCCTAAAATGATAAATGATATTTCAATTCAACAAATATTTGATTGAAATCATTAAAGTTTAATAATAATTATATTTCATACCTAAGTAGTAATTTATTATGTTTTGACCACTTAGTACCTAGTTGGTTATCTAAATATGAATTAAGAATAAACAATATTTTTTTAGTGACACTTTTAGAAGGCTGAATTTTTTTTTCAATTTCAGAGTTCAACAATACCTTTTGTTAACATTTTCCTGCTATTTCATATATAGTACTTGTAAAGTTGCAGAAATTCATAACTTTCGAGTTCAGTTTCATTTGTTGTAAATTATATTCACATATTTATGAAAAAATATGACAAGTTCAAAAAAATTAATATGACCTGCATTGTAATTTGGTTAAAAATTCAATCAAATATGAGGTGTTATAAGTTACTGTGAATTACTAATTAATTATTAAATTTATTAAAGCTTAAACAAATAGTTCAATATTAGCTTAAACCCATAGATATTAAATAGAAAATAAAATTATTCTTTTTTATTTTGACTGTTTAGTACATAATCAAAAAGATAGATTTGGAGTGATGTGTGAGCATTGTCTTATTTTTTTAATGTCTAAGTTGTAATAAAACAAACATATTTTTAAAAATGTTTATTGGAATATTTTAATTCACACAAGAAATTATAGTCTAAGAGCCGGTGGCCGGCAGACTTACGGTATTTTGTAAAAGCCTGTATTTTTTTCATTTACTCTCTTATACCTGCCGCACATGAAATAGGGATTCGTTAGTTCCACCGGCGGTTCCTATAGAGCTAATCAGTTATTAAAGGTGTAAAAATGTATGTACGAACGACAGTGACTGGTTCACAAGATTCGCTTTTTCAGATCCACTTAATCCATCTAACAAAAAATAATCGATTGTTATTTTCCAACTGTCATTTATACAAACAAGCATGAAAACAAGTGCTTCTTTTGCCTTTGGTAAAGTATCAGAGTCAATGTTAGTTCCCATATCTACAAAACCTGTAAATTTTGTACCAGTCCATTCTACTAATTTTCTAATTGACATTTCATCAATTACCAAATTGCATAAGACTTTTTTTGTTTTTCATCAATGCATCGGAAACTTTTAACTTGAGGGCTTCAGCAGCTTCATTTGTGAATCCAGGAGTTCCATCTACAGATCTGTACCACTCTGATAATGTCCTTGTTGACGGCAAGCTTTTGTTAAATTTTTCTCTCACATAATTGTAAGCTTTTGAAGAATAAAAATTCAATGTCGGAGCAAAAGTTCTTAATGCTGGACTATATTTCTGTGTGCTTGGTCCCTTTAACACCCTTTTCATAACTTCTGCAGCTGGTCCCATTAAAGATGCCTAAAATAATATTTCAATGCATTTTACAATACACTAATTAATTTCAATTTATTAGTATACCACTTAAACATAGGTTTGTTATTGACAATTTTATAAGCAAGTTGATTTGTAAAATGTTCAAAATATCTGAGGGTCACAGATCCGACAAATTGAGAAAACCATGTTACACATGTTCAATCGCTTAAACAAAGTCTACAATTTTTTTCTTCAAGTTAGAACAATGATAGCTTCCATTTTAAGAGGTTTTAATGAAAAATTGATAATTCTTTACAGTAAAGGTCATAATAAACAATATATTAGACGTAAACACCACAAATAATATTGCAAGTACTAAAAATTCAAAATTCATCTCCGAATTTTAAAATATAAGTACTTACATTGATGATAGATTCGGCACTTTCAGATACAAAAAACTGACTTTTTAAATAAGTCATAAGAGATTTCATAGATGATATTCTAGTTTTTAGTCGCCGATTATTACGTTGAAACTGTTGAATTTTTTTTCTTTGCTGATTAATAGTCTTTTTTGCAATTTTCCAGTTCCGTATTATTTTTTGAGGCAGCCATATCAGCATCATCACAATCTCCAATATATCGAGGTCTATGGAATCTTTTCCTAGAATACAAAATGTTTTAAGTGTAATATCGTTGATTATCCACTTTGAAACATACCTGTTTGCAGGGCGTATTAAATATGTGTCTTTTTCTGGCTCTGTTAAGGTTATTGTACTTGATGAGGATTGCTGTTTCTCCCATTCCTCATATTCTACCCTCGGAGAATCTGCTGTTAAAGTTGAAGATTTTGATGGCGATTCAACAGACCTTGTGGAAGAATTTGAATGAAATGGTTCTGACCTGAAAATATATATTTCGTCATTACAGATTACTGTTTTAGCTTATAATAATATAATATAACATACTCCAATAAAAGTAATTTTGAAGGTGAATCATTTGCCACAGATGATGATCTTGAAAGGGAAGTGGAAGAACTTGAAGGTGGTGATTCTTGCCTAAAATAAAAAATTTTTAAACTGATATTCACTTATTTACTATGGAAATTTAATGTGAAAACTTGCACTAATAATTATGTTATAATATTCTCCCTCGAAGGATCTTCACCTTGCTCGCGGTGAGGGGGCTTGCGTGCTCTAATGAACTGAGGGCTATGCCGGCGGTAGCTTAGCTACCGGCAGGGACTCCCATGCCGGACAGGCCGAGGGGAAGAGCCAGACTAAGAGAGATCCACTCACACACACATATACACCTTACATCTACACACAAATGCTTGGTCAGAAAGACTCCTGGGTTCGCCCTTTTCCAGGGCGAGATTCGAGGCGGGGCTCCTGGATTGGGATCGTGTTGGAGAGGTAGCAGTGAAAGAAGCTGGGGATGGTACACCCAGTGCCGCCGGATAGTATAGGGGCCCACCCTTGCATAGCCAGCGTAGGGGGCTGCCCTTTCACCCGGTGTATAATCCCGGAGTTTGTAGTAGTGCCAGGTGGCGCCTGGAATAGGGCCCTGCTGCTTTCTTCGGGGGCTTCACTAGTGGCTGCCAACCTTTCTCGCCGGGATAAAGCCTAGCCTTGTGTTTCACCTGGAGGAGGGAGAATCCGAGGAGTCAGACAGCCTAAGCATACACATACATCAACACTATACATACACACACACCTACACTTACACACCTACACTTACACACAGAGACATCTAGCCACACAACCCCCCCCCCCCAAAATGGAAGAAGAAAGAAAGAATAAAGAAATAGTCAACGTACCCGTTGAAGCAGAGCTCCCTAGGTTAGAAGTGAAGGTGGTGGGCACCGAGCCGCTACCTCACTAGGTTGAAGATCTTCTGAGGTCTCCTAGTGACGAGTCTGAGGAGGGACCGAAAGGTTCTACCACGGACGAAGTCACCGAGGATGCCCTCAGAAAAAAGAGGGAAAAGAGAAAGGAGTACAAGAAGAAAGTCAGAAACAGGAGGAAGGAGCAGAAGGCCAAAAGTTCAGTGCCGGGCGATTCACTTCGACCGGTAGAGCTGGAGGGCTCTGTTCTAGCCTCTTCTGCTTCGGCGAGCGCCAGCCAACCGGCCCCGAGTTCTAGGCTTACCGTCAAGGAAAGCCAGGAGCACCGGACTGGTAGGCAGGCGTACAGAGACCGACCCTCTAACACGAGGGGCCCTAAGGCAAGGTGGGCAAGAAGGGAGGAAAGAAGGGAAGCCAAAAGGCAACCTGTCTCATTCCCTTCTGCTCCTGCTTCGGTGAGGGGGGTAGAGGAACCTGGAAGTCGGCAAAGACTTCCAACTACTCAGCCTCCGACCAAGGGCTCCAAGCGGCAGAGGGTTGCAGAGAAGACCACCCCTCCAGAGCGGTGGAACAAGCGGGCCAGGGCGGTCCGGACACCCTTGAGACCAGCAGGTGATGCGGTCCATGTGTCTCCCTTACTTAGGGGAAGCACAGGGGCTGCAAACCTGCGGGCCTCTGGGGCCGAGCCACAACTGGCCAGCTATAGTTCTGCTGCCAGGAGAGAAAATCAGGTCGTTATAATGTCTAGCCGCGAGGCTGGTATTATCACACCTGAAGAGGCAGAGCGTCTGAGAGAACATCTGGTGGAGGAGATGTTGCGGGCCATGGCGGGCCCCGAAGGGGGTCCCCAGGGTCCGGAACTTCATTTCAGGAACTCGGGCCGGGTAGAACCGGGCTGGTTCCTGATATCTGCCGAGGATGAAACCTCCAGACGTTGGCTCCTAGAGGACTGGGCAACTCTGGTCGAGGGAGACGTCAGCTTCCGCGCTTTGCGAGCGGCTGATGCCCTATGGCCGGAGAGGGTTGGCTTCTGGCTGAGAAGCCAAAAGGTCGACCTTAGCCGAGTCCTTAGAGTGTTGGCTCTCCAGAACCGCTCCCTCAACATTGGGGCATGGCGGCATCTGGAGACAATAGGAGGTCCTGGTGGGTGGCACCTGATCTTCATGGTTGGTCAAGACACGATCAGACACCTGGAGGACGCCGGGTGGGTACTCTACTATGAGCTGGTAACTCTGACAGTGCGCAGGTTATCGGCTTGGGGTGGAGCCACTCGCCAGGGGCCTTCCGGGGCCGACATGTCGAGGCCGACCGAGGAGAAAGGGAAATAGGTCACCCAAACCCGCACCATGCAGATCCCCCCCATGGACCTATTGCGGGTGAGTCAAATAAATCTCCAGCACAGTCAGGATGCCACTGGGGAACTGGTGAACAACTTGACAGGTAAAACTGGAGAAATTGTACTAATTCAGGAACCCTATGTTTTTAGGAATCGAGTTAGGGGATTAGGAATGTCCGGCTACCAAGTGATAGTCGGAAAGGAAGAAGGGGACGACCGACCAAGAACTTGTATAGTAGCCTCCAAGGATCTGCAGTTGGTGCCATTGGTCCAGCTTGGAACCAAGGATGCTACAACAGTCGTCCTAGGATATAAGGTAAGAAATATTAAATGTAAGGTAGTAGTTAGCAGTATTTATCTTCCATATGATAACGCGCGACTACCGCCTACTCAGGAATTAGAAGATATAGTCGCATTTGCAAGGAATGAAGGTCTTCCATTAATAATTGGATGCGACGCCAATGCTCATCATATAGTGTGGGGCAGCTCCGACGTCAACACCCGGGGCGAAGCTCTACTAGAGTACCTGGCGTCGACGAACCTACAGGTTATGAACAGAGGAAAAGAGCCAACGTTTATCAACCGCATCCGCCAGGAGGTGATAGATATTACGCTGGTCTCTCAAAGTTTGATGGAAAAAATTTCTGACTAGAGGGTAACTCAGGATATCTCGATGTCCGATCACAGGATGATTAGATTCGAGATTGGGTCCGATAGGACAGAGGACACCCTCCGAGGAAATCCAAGGAAAACTGACTGGGAGAGGTATCTCCTTACTCTGGCAAGTCTTCAAGACGAACCGGGGGGGAGGATTATCTCCCCTGAGGAATTGGACATAAAGGTAGAAAGCCTAGAAAGTCATATAGTATCAGCATATGAGGAAGCCTGCCCACTCAAGGCCGTGGGGAGTACGTAGGGCCCGATGGTGGAGTAGGTCGCTTGATGACCTGCACCGAACGGCCAGACGTGCTAACAATCGAGCCGTCAAGAGAGGGACGGATTCCTCATGGGACGACTTCAAGGAGGCTAGGAGAAATTTTAAAAAGGAACTAAGGCGTAGCAAGAGAGAAAGCTGGCGGCAGTATTGTGGGGAAATGAACTCCCTACCGGAAACCGCCAGACTGATGAAAATACTCAGCTGCGAGACAAGGGAGACAATAGGATCACTACGAAGGCAAGATGGGACTTGGACTACTTCTAGGGAGGAGTCATTAAGACACCTCTTAGAGGTTCACTTCCCGGGTGAACGCCCTGCCGTTGCAGTACCCTTGGAGCGGCCGATGCCACCAGTTGACTGGCGGCTTGCCGAGGAGATTGTAAAGGACGGAGCTGTAGTCTGGGCAGTGAATGAGTTCGAGCCCTTTAAAGCAGCGGGGCCAGACGGGATCTTCCCAGCTCTGCTTCAGAGGGGCCTGGATATTCTTCTACCGCATTTAAGAGGAATATTTGTGGCCAGTCTGGCACTGGGATATGTTCCCCTGACCTGGAGGTCAGCTAAAGTGGTCTTTATCCCCAAAGTGGGAAAAAAAGACTACACAGCTGCCAAATCGTTTAGGGCGATAAGTCTCACGTCCTTCCTGCTAAAAGCATTGGAAAGGAGGGTGGACAGATATCTGTTGGAAGGGGACCTAGCCAGGTACCCATTCCACAAGAATCAGCACGCATATAGGCGAGGGAGGTCCACGGAGACAGCCCTTCACACCGTCGTGCATAAGATAGAAAGGGCCCTCCTGCATAAAGAGGTCACCCTAGCAATATTTTTTGATATAGAGGGTGCCTTTGATAAAGCAAGGACTACTACTATCTGCGATGCCCTTCGGGCTAGAGGTACTGCTCCAGTACTGGTCAGATGGGTGAAATCTGCGCTGGAAGAGAGACGAGTTAGTGCTGCTTTAGGAGACTGCCAATTGGACGTCGGGGTGAGGGGCGGCTGTCCACAAGGCAGCTGTCTATCACCCCATCTATGGTGCCTAATAATGGATGGTCTCTTGGAGCGCCTAACTTCGGAAGGATTTTATGCGCAGCCATATGCGGACGACGGGCTGGTCCTAGTGACCGGCCACTTCTTAAATGTCGTTTGCAACAGAACGCAGGTAGCTTGTAGAATAATAGAAAGATGGTGCGGCGAAACAGGTCTCTCAGTTAATCCATCTAAGACTGAGATGATCCTATTCACCAAGAGAAGGAAAATAGAGGATTTTAGGGCACCAACCATGGACGGTAAACCTCTTGCGCTTGTGCAGGAGGTTAGGTACCTGGGAGTGACCCTAGATAGCAAACTGTCATGGGGGCCGCATATCGACAAAGTCATCAAAAAGTCAACTGCGACCTTCTGGCAATTGCGCCGAGCGGTAGGTAGGAACTGGGGCCTCAACCCACGGATCCTACACTGGCTGTACACGGCGGTCATCAGGCCTAGGCTCCAATATGGATCAGTGGTCTGGTGGCCGAGCGTGGACAGAGCGATGACGTCCCGAAAGCTGGCAAAAGTCCAGAGACTAGCCTGCCTAGGGATCACTGGCGCAATGAGGACGACACCGACAGTTGCTCTGGAGGTTCTGCTAGGCCTGCCAACGCTTCCCTCGTGGATAAAGAGGGAGGCTATGGCGGCCTATCTAAGAATGCGGGATTCTGGGAGCTGGCAGTGTTCAGGCAGAGCTGAAGGTCACGCAGCAATTGCTGGACTGACGGAGAGGGAAATCCCTCTCTCTGTCCTGAAGGTGAGAGAAGCGAAAGATCAGCTAAGTTTGGAAAGGAATTACACTCTCACTCTTCCTAGTAGGGAGGAGTGGAGTGAAGGAAGAATTGACTTCCGCCACAGTCTTCCAGGCAGAGGTTTACGTCATCCTAGCGGTGGCAGGTAGGGCTGAGGTTAGGAATGAGGCGGAACAGATAATATATATCTGCTCCGACAGCCAGGCTGCTGTAAAGGCGGTGTGCTCCCCCAGGACGAGATCAGCTCTCGTCCAGGGAGTGTGGGGATGCCCTAGAAGAGCTGGCCAGGCATAAACAAGTGAGACTGGTATGGGTCCCGGGACATATGGGAGTTCCAGGCAACGAGAAGGCCGATGAATTGGCTAGACTCGGAACCGAGGAACCCTGTCACGGGCCTGAGCCTATGTTAGGTATTTCAAGAAGGCAGGTCACAACGGCCCTCGATGAGTGGGCCCACGAGACACTGAGGACGCACTGGAGGACCAACAGGGCCTGCAGGCAAACCCGAGATTTTGTGACGGGGCCGAACAAATCGAGATCGGCCTGGTTGCTGGGACGGAGTCGTAAAACTCTGAATCTCTTAATCGGTGTTGTGACAGGCCACTGCAGACTTAAGAGGCATCTATTATTGATAGGTATTGAGGAAGACCCTACATGTCCAAGATGCAGGAGTGATGAAGAGACATCTTACCATTTCCTGGGAAAATGTGAAGCGTTAAGGCGCCTGAGACACAGTATCTTCGGTTCTGAGGCGCTTCTAAGGGAGGAGATGAGCTCCCTCGCAATGAGTGACATCCTGACCTTCATCAGAAGGTCGGAAAGATTCGATGAGGGAGCAAGAGAAGCACATGGCTGAGGGGACAGCTGGGGGTTGGTAAAAAGGGCCCGTTTGTGGCCTACTTGCCAGGCGGCAGCCTCCCCCACCATTACCAATACCATGTTATAATATTAGTGCCCGTTACCTTTTCATCTTTTTTTTGCTTAGACTTGATGTTGGTGTTGAAAATACTGCGACCGATTCCTTCTTATCGGTTGTAGAAATCTGACCGACATTTGGGCTGAAAATATAAACAATGACAATAACATATCAAATAATGATAAACTAATTATTACCAATTGAAGTCTTGATAAAATAAACTAATTTTCTTACCCGGAACATATTTTTGATTGATATAAACCACTTCCCGACTCTACTGCTGGAATCGCACCTTTTGCTAAATATCTATTTCCACTGTATTTCTCTACAAAGTCTATATTGGAGAAATGATCTGAACATAAATAAATATACACAGTTTCCTCGAAATCCATACCAATTGCTTGAAACCATTTCTGTCGCATAGTTTCCTCCTTGGGAAAACTAAAATAAATCAAATTATAACATATTTGTTAAATGAGAAGTACCTACTCCTGTAGGTAGTATACCTATATAATAGATTTAATAATCATTTAAACGGTACAGAAATTTTATAGCGTTGATTAAAAACAATATATAGTTATGAGATTAATAAAAGTTGTGCCCATTTGTATAAGAAACATAAATTAGCTCAGCATGCAGGATAACAATATCAGATTTACAATTAACAACTACCCAATCTTTTTGAATAAATCCAAAGTGACGCCTATGGCATCATGATTTTTTATATACATACTAATACTTACATGTGAAAACTTCGATTTGAATTAGGTACTAATGTTTTTTTACAATATAAACATTGCTTCACCATGTTTTAAAATTACGTTTTAAATCACAATATAGACAATAAAACACAAAGATAATCAAAGCGAACAAAATCAAAACAAATAAAACTCTTAAAATGGCGGAAAATGAAAGTAAACTTAGCCACTGCGCAACCACTCACTGTCACATCAATTAGGGATTTCAAAACAAACATGTAAAAAAATGTTTCAGCCAAACAAATTGAGTTTATCACCAGCACAGAGGTTCTCTGTGATCACCAGTCTCTCCTATTAGGTCGCTGGTAAATGTACCTTAATATTAAGAAATTCGTGGGCCGGTTTCAGTGTTGCCAACACCAAGGCATTAAGTTCAGTGTTACTAACAGTGAATACCAGTACCCGCTTAATGAAAACATTAAAACCACCAGGGGCTCATTTCTCAAAGTTACTGGTAAATATCCTCGTGAGAAATGCTTTCCTATGATAATTTCCCATGATTATAATATTTGATATTCTCGAACACTTTGGGAATATCATTCTCATTGGAACATAATTTAAAAGTATGTGATCCATATTACAGAGTTCTGTGTCCATATTTTATGTCAATCAGCCATATTCACTAAAACATTGAAATTAAAGTTAATATTGAAATCATGTCAATAAAAATTATTTTCTATTTCAATATTGAAATGTACCGTACCTAGGTCATTTCATCTATTTCAAATTTTACCTATTTATTACCAAAATTAATTACTTTATTATTTCTAAAGTAAGATCATTAAACGTTAATTATTATTTCATTACAAAGAACCAGAATATAAATCGTATTATATTAGAAATCTCAGGGTTAAATAACATTTCATTTTAGGAGCAAAAGTGAACGTTTAAACGCACAATTTGAGTCAGTTATCAATATGTTAATGTAAACATAGAAATTCCAATGCACTACGCATACGTGACTGCAGTTCGGTGTTGGGAAACAGTTAGAAACGCATCAACATTTCAAGGAAAAAACGACTTTAAAGGTCGTGACGTCAGGGGATACAATTTATATAAAACGCGGGTCCCGGTAGGACTCGAGGTGATTGCTTGTAGATCATCCAGCTCGGGATTAATTCCGAGTTAGCCTTTACGGTTTCTATCAGCTCAAGATTAATTTCTCTGAGTTAGCTGGAGGATTTATCCTTACAGTTTACAACGAGGGAGACACGGTGCATTAATTTTTCAAAGTCCATGAAATGCAACTATTCCGGTATGCACAACCCGGGGCGACGAATTGAGGAAATAGGGGGGAGATAATATGGACGAATCACTAGGTAAAGGTTAGGCTATCTAACAGGGTTTTAGTATATTAGTTTATTCCAAATTCTAAATGATTAAAGTAATTTTTTTATAAGTTTAAATATCATAAAATAAAAAGGGTTTCAGTATATTAGTTTATTCCAGATTCTCAATGATTAAAGTAATCTTTCATAAGTTTACATATCATAAAATAATATAATAATAATTTCCAGACCACAATTTAAATACTTAAGTACAAATTTTTTTGGGTTATTAGGTCCAATGTAATTAAAACACTATTGTATTAACTTGCCGACGTTTCGGTATAATTTATTACCATCCTCAGGGCACTGTAAGATATAAATAAGTTGATTGTAAGTTATTCTATACCTATATGGGTGATAAATTCTAATCCAAACTAATAGTGAGGAAATATTATTGAACAGTTAATTAATTATTCTATAACAGATTGTAGAAAACATGTACTTATTTTAGGCACTTCATTTATTATTTAGAATTAGTTATAGGTTAGTGATATATAAAAATTATAAATAAATACTCACATTAAAATTTAGTGTTTCTCGTGTATAAAAAACATGTTCCTGCCATTATGTTTTTTATACACGAGAAACACTAAATTTTAATGTGAGTATTTATTTATAATTTTTATATATCACTAACCTATAACTAATTCTAAATAATAAATGAAGTGCCTAAAATAAGTACATGTTTTCTACAATCTGTTATAGAATAATTAATTAACTGTTCAATAATATTTCCTCAATATTAGTTTGGATTAGAATTTATCACCCATATAGGTATAGAATAACTTACAATCAACTTATTTATATCTTACAGTGCCCTGAGGATGGTAATAAATTATACCGAAACGTCGGCAAGTTAATACAATAGTGTTTTAATTACATTGGACCTAATAACCCAAAAAAAAATTGTACTTAAGTATAAAATAATATGTTTAGTTGAATCTCTGAAAATTAGAGAAGGACATTTCGGTCACTTAACATTGTTTGTTTTGCACATGTTTTGTATTGGCAAGTCCGGCACAGGTATTGATGTAATTACATCACAGCATTGCTTTGTTGTCTTTTCAGGACCTAAACAAGTTTTCAGGCTATTTGCCACATCAATTATTATATTCGACTATAAAACAGTGGTTATTTTTCACTAACTTTGTATTTTCATTATCAGGCGATTGCCACGACAATTATTATATAATGCAACATATCAGAGAATTTCTCGCAACGATAAATGTATAAAACATATTTGTTTTCTTCTTACATATTTTCAAAACGTTACCTAACATATACAGGGTGAGATTAGCCTCACTCGACTTAACAAACTCAGTGCTCTAAAATTAACAGCAAAACCATAAAATCAAAAATGAAAACGGTTTTCGAAACAAGGCAATAGTGGCTTGGTCTCACAAACAATAGTGCATAAAAGATTCCTCCTAAGATGGAATAATTACTAGAAAACTATGAGAGTTTTCTAGGTATAAGTATCAAGTGTTAAATTTAATTCACAAAGTAACCAATAGCTAGTATTATCAAACTTTATATAAAAGAACCTGGGTAAACCATAAACGGGGTAGAACATAAATTGGGGAAATAATAATTTGAGGTTACTACACACAACGTAATTTGGGTCCTAATTTATAGAAAACTAGACGATCACGTAAATGGCCAAAAGTATTGTTTGTCTTTCCCTAAAAAGAAGGATAAATAATACAAAAGGGGGGGGGTTGGGGCGATTCAATATTAAACAATTTTCCTATTCACTAACTATCATATTTCAACATTGATTAGATGATGTTAAAATATTTCAATGTTGTTATTAAGTCAATAAATATAAGCGGCAACGTTGCTAAGTTACTATATTTGATGTATTGTCGTAGATATGGAGTGTAGAGAAGGAGAAACGTCTCCGTGTTAAAAAATGTGATCGGATTTTCGATGGAAGAATAGGTAGCGCTGATTTAGAGGAGGTATTTTACGTGATTTTGTTTTTACTATTTTTATTATTTTTTTACGCTGTATAATTCTTTTCAACACCTACATAATATTATGTTTTCGTTAGTTTATAGAATCTGAAGCTAGTTTCAGAGATATAGTAAGTGTTTAACTTCAGACTCAATCCCATAATACGATCAGCGCCACATCTCATACCTTACAGAATTCAGACCACATTTTGAACGTACCGTCCATAAGAGACGTTCCTCCTTCTCTACACTCCATAGTCGTAGATCTAACTTTATAATTGTTTTGAAGTTGGAACTACTTTACCTCACGCCGGTTGTCAGGTTTAAGGTTAGAATTGTGATTTTGTTTCGTTTCTAGTAAAGAACAATGAACTTAAGAACAAAGAACTTATGTATGTTGTAAATGTTAATTAATACATTTATAATACAGGTATTTACGATTATTTTATTCATAATACTATACTAACTATAATAATTAATTATGTGTTTCTAGATGCCACCGAAAAAAGCTACTTCAGCGCAACTAAAGTGCCTGCTTGATTTCATACCATCCCTCATGTGAGGCTCTATTTCTGTCAACAGTCAATGGCCAATTTCTTTGTTTATCCTAAACAGTTCTTTAAAGATTTCATTTGGGATCGTCAAGGGATTGCTGCTGTCTCTTTAAAATCATCTATCGCGATTAAAATCAACCCTGCAAATAAATGAGTATATGGTTTTTGGCTTTTGTACACTTCACACTACTGTGATCGTGACCTCCTCTCGATGGTCACATAATGACATATCCAGATATCTTTATTTTAGTTGATATGTAGTTGCCCACTTTTTTTATTAGCCCCTGTTGCTATTTGTTGCTCCAACACATCTAATAAAACTACTAACTCCATTATTTTTTGAAATACAGACAAGTTTCACCAAATAGTTCGCAATTTAATATTCCTGGCAAGTCTTAAACAAAAACTCACAGTACTTGCTCCATTTCAATTGACAAATGTCAATATTGACTTAAAATTTCAATTGAAAAGAAGCATAGAGAATACCAAAATTTGAAAATGTTGACTACGTTGAAGGTCACTTGATTTAATTCCAATAACTTGATTTGATTTTAATGTATTATTTTTTACAGAATAGCAAACGACCATGTTTATTGAAATTTCTGTCAGATATCATTTATATGTCTAAATGTCAATATTGACTTAATTCCAATAAATTACAGAATTTGGCTGAATGCTGAATGTCATCATAAATGTAACCAAGTGTTTAATAAAAGATCCATTTCTAGAGTAAATAGCGTAATTAAATTTAATATAGAATTTGCAATTTATTTATAATGTGCTGTTTAAAAAAATTTTAATTGTTCTTAAGACAGTTTTAGACCATGCTAAATAATAATAATAATAATCTTTATTAGCAACAAGAAGCTAAATACAAATACAGATTTAAGTAATATAAACAAGTAATATAGATATAACAGGATATAAGACAAAAATATATATATATATATATATATATATATATATATATATATATATATATATATATATATATATATATATATATATATATATATATATATATATATATATATATATATATATATATATATATATATATATATATATATATATATATATATATATATATATATATATATATATATATATATATATATATATATTTTTTATATATATATTATGTGATGTTTTATTTTTAATAAAAAATGTTGTTGTTTGTTATTTTTATTTTATTATTTTGAGACTCTTTATTATTTTTACCTCTCCTCTCAGGGTTCGGGCAGGTTCCTGGCGATCAAACTGAAAATATAATGTTACAGCCCAATTTCAAATAAAACACACCTTCACAGATTGCAAACAAAAGAATTTATTTTCAAAATTTCCGATATGGTTTAGAAAACGTAAATGTCTTAAAATTAAAATGAAATGGCCTTTATTTATGATCAGATCTGTTATTATTATAGCTGCTATTAAGTCGTCGAGTACCTAGGATTTATTGTGGTTGTACTTACGGCGATTTCTTGTACTTCACGTTATCGCAATCTCTGTCGAATTACGCTTCTGCTTATTGTTGCTCAGTGCTTTTCGATCCTTCCTCCGTGGCAAATTTCAGGTTCATCAAACTTCAGTAACAATGGCTGCACGGTTCACTGGATTTGTACTTTCGTAGCACGACACTATATTTATTTAATAATCAGCAAACTTTTATTTACGGTACGTATTTACCTTTACTAATTTACTCAAAGCACATTTACTATTCTATACAAAACTTCTTGGTTATTGCAACTAGAAATTTCTCTTCTATTCCACTAAGAATTATTTTATGATATTCATAAAATTTAATTTTTGTTGTTTTAGGTTTAGAAACCCTGTTTTAATAATTTGGAGCTTGAGTATGGACTTCCTTTGAAAATATAAATTTACAATTTTTAGGTTAGGAAAACTTCTTATAAAATTTCAATGCTCTTGCTTTCAGCTTTCTATCCATACTAAATTTTAAATATGGGCTTTTTATTGGCCTAATCTGACGTTTCTCCAAAAATCATGACACTTGATTTTTGAAATTTTAAATATGAAAATTTAATTTTCTTTTTATTTCTTTATTATACCTTATGGCTCTAATTTTATTATTGAATAAAGATATAGAGATGATTAGCTTTATTTTGATATGCCATACTATGACCTTTTGTGAATATTTAGAAAAATTACAATTGCAACAATTTTTAACAAATTCTCTTATATAACTAATTACAATCATCTAAACCACATACCAGAGATTACTTTAATACCTAATGAACAAATCAACACCATAATTGCATGTCTAAATACATTTAAAACATTATTTTACTTTGCCTTTCGTTTTAGGACTTCGTTAAACCTCATTGGCTGGAAACTTTTCAAATACAACAAATTACTTAAAACTAACTGACTGGAAACAATAAATAGATGCTATTCTTCTGACATAGCTATAAAAAGTTCAACAAATGGTTTTTATTTTAGAAAAAACTTCATATTTGTCAAAGTTATGTACCTCCTTGGACATAATTTACACATACACCTTTTAAATGTCTTTACATTTTGATGCTATATCGTTGTACTAGCTCACAAGGTGAGTCTCTTTCACTTTTGTAAAGTTTTAAAGTTAGACGATGCACTTACTTCGTAGAAATGATTGGAAACTCAGATATCGTAGAGTTTACGCTACCCAAATTATGAAAATAGTTTATAGCACTTTTTTTTCCAGTGTTCATGATTGCTATCATACTTGTAGCTATTCTATGACTAACTTTATTATATTTGTCTTTAACAAAGTTCATAATTTTAATTAATAACAATAAATTTTTATTTTTGTTTTCCAGGTTATCCAAAGGTTTTGTTACCTAAAATCCATAATGTTCTGGCTCTGGTTGCCATGCTATACACAATAGTCCTTCTGACGCTTATTCTATATAGAAACAATGTTTTGTACCATAACATAATAACATACAGTTCATTTACCACACGGTAGGTGTTTATATCAAGCGTTTAACAACATTTATTACAAATTTTACCTATTTGATATGCATAAAGTTAACGTAAGTGTCTCTCATTGAAACTGGGCTCTCATACCGCTCAAAATTATCATTTTAATTTAAATTATAGAGTCTTTCTTTGCTTTAGTATTGGCAAAATATCCCTATTACTTTCTTTTTATTATTATAAACATAATTTTATTCTTATGTACTCTGTATATTATACAGGGTGTGGTTTGGTCATCGTATTACCCCCACTTAACTAATATAAAATTTTGAATTTATGAAAAATTTTTGTTAGTTTACAAAAATTTGCGGTGACTGAACCACAATCATATTTATTTTATTTAATCCACATTAGATTCTGTTTGAAAAGGATATAACAGTTCAACATGAAACTTTCCTCTTATAATACCATTCTCACAGTTTTTTAATTCATAAGTATTTTCATTCAAAACAGTTTTAATTACATAGGGACCCTCATATGGTGTTTGTAATTTGGCACATACATTATTCTTATAATCCGATACTTTTAAACGTTTGACAACTACTTTATCTCCTACTTTAAAATTTACCCTCTTTTTAATCTTCTTATTTTCTCGTTTCATATATTTAACAGCATTGCGTTCAATTCTCAGTTTTACTAATCTATGTACATTTTTTAAATTTAGTTCGTCATTGTTTGTCCATGGTCTGTTCGGTTGTTGACCTAACATGATTACTATAGGTGACATTTGTGTTACCGTATTGGGCACGTTATTAATATAATTCTCTACATCTAATATAAATCTAATCCATTCCCTATGGTTATCTTGTACCACCATACGCATAAAACGTATAACCTCCTGAATGTACCTTTCGGCAGGATTTGCTTGCGGGTGTCTTATCGTAGTGAATTTAAGTTTTATATTTCGCTTGGTTAAATATTCTTTTAAATGTTCATTGTTAAAATAAGTAGCGTTATCTGCCAAAATGTTTTCAGGTTTACCTATTGTTCCAAAATACTTATTTAATTTTCTTTGCACCGTTGACGTGTTGCAACGTTTGGTTGGGTAGAGTTTTACAAATTTTGAAAAAACATCAACTATAACAAGAATGTGTTTATACCCCTTTTCACTTGGAATTAGATTATTTACAAAGTCTATTGCTATTAATTTTAAAGGTTTGTCGGTTATTATACTCCGTACAGTGTTTTGATTTGTATGATTTTTTGTTTTCCCTAAACAACATTCTGTACACTTTATAAGCAACTCTTTCGTAATAGCTAAATCCCTTTGACAGTAATATGTTTCTCTAAATATTAGCCATGTCTTTCTTATACCTATGTGTCCATACCTTTCATGTAAATCTAATAAAATTTCTGCAGCTAAAACCTGATCAATTACAAACTTTTCCTCATTTGCAATCGTTTTAATGATTAAATCGTTTTTGATTGTGTATCCTCGGTGTGGGTGTAGTTGTACTTTATGTTTAAGATCTTGTAATTGTGTTTGACTATTTATTACCTGTGTGTATGAGTATAGTTCATTTTTGGGTGATAAAGTGTTGAGTGCCACTGTGAATGTATTGTTTGAATCTGTGTCAACTTGTCGATTTCGTGTTAGTGCGTCTGCTACAATGTTGAGTTTACCCGGTTTATGTTGAACTGTAAATGAATACTCTTGTACTAGTAACGACCATCGATATATTCGATTATTCGCAAACCTATTTTTCATTAAATAGCACAGTGCAGAATGATCTGTTTCAATTATAAAATGATTTGCTACTAAATAATAGGACCACTTAGATAGTGCAAAAATAATGGCACACATTTCCTTTTCACTTATAGAATAACGTCTCTCATATGGCTTTAATACTCTAGAAATAAAACTTATTGGAGTTTCTACTCCCCCCTTGCCATTGAGTAAGCTCCGCTGCTATTATTGTGTCTGACGCGTCGGTCCTGACAGTAAAAGGTTTTGAAAAATCGGGACTATGTAAAAGTAAGTTGTCATGAAAATTTTTCTTGATATTTTGAAACGCTTCCTCTCTACGAGTATCCCATACCCATTTAGTATTTTTTCTTAATAACTCAATCAACGGTTCCTCTAATTCAGAAAGCCTTGGAACAAATTTTTTGTAATAATTTAAAATCCCTAATAATCCCCTTAAAGTTTTAAGATTCGTTGGTCTTGGATATTCCTTTATTTCCTTTACTCTTTCTGGACCTATACTTATTCCCTCTTGCTTTATCTCGTAGCCTAAATATTTTACATATGTTCTAAAAAATTCACATTTTTCTATATTTAATTTTAATCCCCCTTCATTTAATGCATTTAAAATCGTATCTAGATGTTCAATATGTTTTTCTTCTGTTTCAGAAAATATGAGAATATCATCGATATAATGAATACAAAAACTATCGTACTTGTCTAAAATATTTTGCATCGCTCTGACGAGTGCTGAAGATGCCGATTGTAAACCAAATGGTACAACTTTAAATTGAAAAATGTGTCCATCAATGCTGAACCCTGTAAACTTATACGAGTCTGGATGCAACGGAATGAGCCAAAAAGAATTTTTGAGATCTAATTTAGAAAATATAGTGTTTTTACCAATTTTTGATAATAAAGTATCGATTGTTTGAGGTGCATCGAACTGTGATTTGGTTATGGAATTTAAATTTCTTGCATCTAAACATAAACGTATCGTTTCGTCTTTCTTTTTGACAACGACTATAGGATTAATGTAATTAGTTTTAGCTGATTCTATTATGTTAGCATTTATCATATTAGTTAGTTCTTTTTGTACCTTTTCTTTATATTTAAATGGAATAGGATAAGTTTTACTTTTAAAAGGTTTGCTTTCATCTACTTCTAGTTTATGCATATAGCCATTTGCTACTCTTGGCTCAAAATTAATTAATGAAATATGTTTTTGTAACAGATTTTGTACTATTTTATCATACTGGGCTTGACAATTTAATATTATTTCTTTGGGCTTATTAAAACTTGTATTTAAGACATACGTGTTTATTACCACTGTATGCTTACCGCAATTCACATTCACACTATTGGCTTTTTCGCCATTTAATTCATCATTTTTATCATCATCATTGGCGCGTTTGCCATTTACCTCATTATTAATTACCGCAATATTATTTTCAGCTCGTTTGCTGCTCACATTATTCATATTAAATATGGGTATTTTTTCACCCTCAACCATTAATATTTTATCACCCAAGTCTATTTTTGCCCTTAACTCTGTTAAAATGTCTTCACCTAGTATTACATCATAATTCATATCTGAAATAATCACAAAATCATTTTTAAATGTTTGATTTTTAATCTCAAAAGTAGTATTTAATATTTTATTACATTCCGCAAACTTTTTGCCATTAGCATTAACCAATTTAATCTTAGATATCCTTATACATTTATTATTTTTATTCAATTGTGTATTATACACCTTTTCATCCAATAAACTTATTTCAGAACCCGTATCAATTAGTGCATTTAATTTAATATTATTTATTTTAATTTGAATTACAGGTAATTGACTAACTTTTACATTTTGTGAAATTAGACCATTCTCGTTTCCTATAAACTCACGCATATGTTCGTACCTAGTATCTATGTTTAAAATTTCCTTAACTAAAAATCCTGATTTCCCGTCCTAGTATGTATTTGTGCAGTCGTTTCAATCTTATCAAAATTAGCTTGCGAATATTCATTTTCCCGTTTATCCTTCTTTATATTTGTATTTGCCACTTGAGCATAAGTCCGTTCATCTGTCCGCGTATTTTCATAGGAATTTCTCCTATCCCCCCATCTAACTTGCTTTCTTTCATTTCTTTGATTCGCTTCATTTGTCCTTGACCTATAATTTTCCTGTCTTTTAAACTCATTACCCCCACTATAGCTTCGCATGTCCCTATTCTCATTATCTGTTTTATAATATTTATCTTTGTCCCTTTTCTCATAAAAATCCCTGTTATTTTTACCTCTATTTTGATAGAACTCATTTCCATTATTATAATTATTTCTATTGTTAGAAAAATTATTTCTACATTGATAGTTGTAATTTTGCCCCGATTGATTATTATTTGTATAAAAATTTTGCCTATGATCATCTATTTCACGTAGATATTCTATTAGTTCATCTAAATTTCCTATTCTTTGCGTAATTATAACATTGTATATGTCACTAGTAAAATGTCTTGCTAAATAACGTACCATTTCCCCTTCTGAAAATTTAGGTTCTAAATGCCTAACATTATAAATTTTTCTCATAACATATTGCTCCCTACTTATACCACCTTTTTCATTATATTTTCCATTGAACAAATTTTGTCTTACCTTTTGTTGAGTGTACTCACTCCAATATTGTTTTAACAGTAAAACTTCAAACTCATCGATTGTTTGAAACTTACTTTCGACCAATTGGAACCAATAATCCGCCTCACCTTTAATCATGTTTTGTATGTGCATTTTTAAATCAGCTTTGGGATGTAATGTACCCATGTGCTGTCTTAACCTGGTCATAAAAACTTTAGGATGTATCCTATTGTCCCCGTAAAAATAAATTTCCGTTTTACCGGTTGCATATAGTCCTTGTCCTTGTGGAATCACCCTTGTATTCTCTTCTAATAGCCACGTATTCTCTAACATCTTTCTATCCAGTTCTTTTAATTTCGTGTCATATATTTCCCCATGCTTTTTCAAAGTTTTCCCCATTTCACACATTCCTCCATCAACTATTTCCTCAACATTACTCCTAATTTTTGCTCTCAACTCTTCTGTACTTTCCAAGATTTTAGTGTCTATTTCTTCCCCAGTAATTTTTCTCATGTTTTCCCATTTGTATTCTAACTCTTCCATTTTCTTTTTCAACTCGTGGTTGTTTTCTTCTATCTTCTTAAATTTTTCTTCCATTGTCTTCCCCAAATTCTCTTCCAACTTGATCATGTTCATGTTAATATTTCCTATGTTTTCTTCCATATGTGTGTTGTTCTGGGCCATTTGTGTGTTTATTCCCACTACCATTTCCATTAGTCTCTGGAGCATTGAGTCATTTTCTGCCCTGTCGCCACTTTGTTGGCTTGTACCAGCAACTTGATTTGTGTCCTCCATTTCTTTACCAGATCTTAATTTCATAAATAAAACAAATACCTGTGATTGTCGCTGTTTGGGAAATAATAAAAAATGGACACAAAATACAGAATTATAGAATTATGTTTCGAAATTGTGCTGTTATTTAAAATTTTAAAATTTTGCCAGATACTAATTACAAATACTGTTTTCGGCGTTTCGCCAATCGCCCCACGTTGCTGCGACAATTTTTTATATATATATTATGTGATGTTTTATTTTTAATAAAAAATGTTGTTGTTTGTTATTTTTATTTTATTATTTTGAGACTCTTTATTATTTTTACCTCTCCTCTCAGGGTTCGGGCAGGTTCCTGGCGATCAAACTGAAAATATAATGTTACAGCCCAATTTCAAATAAAACACACCTTCACAGATTGCAAACAAAAGAATTTATTTTCAAAATTTCCGATATGGTTTAGAAAACGTAAATGTCTTAAAATTAAAATGAAATGGCCTTTATTTATGATCAGATCTGTTATTATTATAGCTGCTATTAAGTCGTCGAGTACCTAGGATTTATTGTGGTTGTACTTACGGCGATTTCTTGTACTTCACGTTATCGCAATCTCTGTCGAATTACGCTTCTGCTTATTGTTGCTCAGTGCTTTTCGATCCTTCCTCCGTGGCAAATTTCAGGTTCATCAAACTTCAGTAACAATGGCTGCACGGTTCACTGGATTTGTACTTTCGTAGCACGACACTATATTTATTTAATAATCAGCAAACTTTTATTTACGGTACGTATTTACCTTTACTAATTTACTCAAAGCACATTTACTATTCTATACAAAACTTCTTGGTTATTGCAACTAGAAATTTCTCTTCTATTCCACTAAGAATTATTTTATGATATTCATAAAATTTAATTTTTGTTGTTTTAGGTTTAGAGACCCTGTTTTAATAATTTGGAGCTTGAGTATGGACTTCCTTTGAATATATAAATTTACAATTTTTAGGTTAGGAAAACTTCTTATAAAATTTCAATGCTCTTGCTTTCAGCTTTCTATCCATACTAAATTTTAAATATGGGCTTTTTATTGGCCTAATCTGACGTTTCTCCAAAAATCATGACACTTGATTTTTGAAATTTTAAATATGAAAATTTAATTTTCTTTTTATTTCTTTATTATACCTTATGGCTCTAATTTTATTATTGAATAAAGATATAGAGATGATTAGCTTTATTTTGATATGCCATACTATGACCTTTTGTGAATATTTAGAAAAATTACAATTGCAACAATTTTTAACAAATTCTCTTATATAACTAATTACAATCATCTAAACCACATACCAGAGATTACTTTAATACCTAATGAACAAATCAACACCATAATTGCATGTCTAAATACATTTAAAACATTATTTTACTTTGCCTTTCGTTTTAGGACTTCGTTAAACCTCATTGGCTGGAAACTTTTCAAATACAACAAATTACTTAAAACTAACTGACTGGAAACAATAAATAAATGCTATTCTTCTGACATAGCTATAAAAAGTTCAACAAATGGTTTTTATTTTAGAAAAAACTTCATATTTGTCAAAGTTATGTACCTCCTTGGACATAATTTACACATACACCTTTTAAATGTCTTTACATTTTGATGCTATATCGTTGTACTAGCTCACAAGGTGAGTCTCTTTCACTTTTGTAAAGTTTTAAAGTTAGACGATGCACTTACTTCGTAGAAATGATTGGAAACTCAGATATCGTAGAGTTTACGCTACCCAAATTATGAAAATAGTTTATAGCACTTTTTTTTCCAGTGTTCATGATTGCTATCATACTTGTAGCTATTCTATGACTAACTTTATTATATTTGTCTTTAACAAAGTTCATAATTTTAATTAATAACAATAAATTTTTATTTTTGTTTTCCAGGTTATCCAAAGGTTTTGTTACCTAAAATCCATAATGTTCTGGCTCTGGTTGCCATGCTATACACAATAGTCCTTCTGACGCTTATTCTATATAGAAACAATGTTTTGTACCATAACATAATAACATACAGTTCATTTACCACACGGTAGGTGTTTATATCAAGCGTTTAACAACATTTATTACAAATTTTACCTATTTGATATGCATAAAGTTAACGTAAGTGTCTCTCATTGAAACTGGGCTCTCATACCGCTCAAAATTATCATTTTAATTTAAATTATAGAGTCTTTCTTTGCTTTAGTATTGGCAAAATATCCCTATTACTTTCTTTTTATTATTATAAACATAATTTTATTCTTATGTACTCTGTATATTATACAGGGTGTGGTTTGGTCATCGTAATATATATATATATATATATATATATACCATACATACATATATACTCACACACACTGTAAATCACAGATTAAATTCCTACTCTATTTTTTACATATTTTTTTTTTTTTTTTATAAATGCCTATATTTTCGCACTATCTTTTTTTTCTTTTTGTTATTTTTTTTTTTTACAAACCTTCTTGAAAAAAAAATTTTTCTCCCCTTTTTTTGGGCCCCCCGGGGGTTATAAAATTTATTTTTTTTTTTTTTTTGGATGGGGTGGAAAAATCCCCAAAAAAAAATATAATTTTATATTATTTTGGGGGGATGAAAGTTATTTATATTTATAAAAAAAAAAAAAAATAATATATAAAAAATTTTTTCCTCCCAAAAAAAAATCTCCCCCCTCCCTTTTTTTTTTTATACTAGTATATCTATCACATTTTAGTATCACCCGAAGTGCTTGATTTTGTTTCTTTTGTAGTACGGAAAGTTGTGTATCGTTAAGTAAATAGAGTATTGTTGAACAGTAGTTGAGATGTGGATGTATAATACTTTTATAAACTGTTGTTTTTGACCAGCGACTTAAATCGTTACTTAGTCTACCCATTAGGTTAACTTTTCTTGCCATCTTTTTACTTACATACACTGCATGATTCGAAAAATCTAATTGGTCGTCTATTACCACCCCTAAATATTTAAATTCTTTAACACATTCAATATTTTGACCACCTATTGTAACTACACCGTTATTATTTATATTTGTTACATTGAATTTATTTTTTATTATAATGTACTTTGTTTTAGCTACATTTACCTTTAAATTATTTTCTCCTAACCATTTCTCTAAGTTAATCATAGCACTGTTTAATATTTCTAATATATCGTCCACGTTATTTCCTATAGTATAAATTAAGGTGTCATCGGCAAAGAGCTGTATATGACAATCCTTTGTTATATGTTTTACTATATCATTTATATATAGAATAAATAAATTTGGACAGAGGACCGTCCCTTGTGGTACTCCGAATTGTGTACTTATTTCTGAAGATGTGGTATCGCCATATTTAGTTCTCCGAGTTCTATACTCAAGATAGTCTTCTATCCACTCTATCACTTTATTAACAAACCCCATGTTTCTTAGTTTTAACACTAACAGTTCTCTATTTATTGTCTCAAATGCTCTTCGAAGATCAAGAAATACTACCCCGATAATAAGTTTTTCGTTAAATGCACTTTTCCACTGAGCTATAATTGTTTGTAATGCACTTTCACATGAGTTATTCTTCCTAAAACCCGCTTGATATTTGGTTAATATGTTGTTATCTTCTATATATTCCACTATTTGTTCATTCACTGCTAGTTCTAATACTTTTTCATAAGTTGGGACCATGTTGACAGGCCGAAATTCTTCACATATATCTGTATTAACCTTTTTTTCTATTGGTATTATAGTGGACGTTTTCCATGTATTAGGAAAATTTCCTGTTTCCAAAGAGCTATTTATAACTTGTAAAAATTTGTCACCAATTGATTCAAACGCTAATTTTATTATTTTCGTATTGATTCCATCTGTACTACTTTTTTTATTATTCATCTCGTTAATAATTTTTCTTAAACCCCTCATCTCTAATAATTTAAAAGTTTCAAGCCTACAATTTGGTTTTTCCATTTGGTTAATAATAAAATCATAATTTTTATTTACATTTAGGCCCCTTGTAATTTCCTCAATACTATCTATGAAGTATGCATTAAAATTTTCGGCAATTTGCATGTCCTCCATAATTAACTTGTTATTAAATATCACTCCTTCTTTTTTATGTTTTCTTCCTCCTTTTACCAATTCCTTTAATGTTTTCCACATCTCTGTTGGGTCATTTTTAACATCATCAATTTTTTCCTTATAATATTCTTGCTTCTGTTTTCTAATTAGAGATACTATATTATTTTTCTGTCGTTTAAACATTGTCTAGTCTTGCTCGTCTTGTGTTAACGCTGCTCTTTTGTATAATATGTCCCTTTGTTCTATTTCTTGTTTAATACTGATTGTCCACCATTTTTTTTCTCCCCATTCACTTTTAATTATGATTTGTTTTTCTGGTGCATGGGTGTTTAATATCTGCAATATTGTAGAAACTAGTTTGTTTGCCAACGATTCCGTGTTATTGAAATCTGATGCTTTCCATTGTATGTCCTTTAAATCAAGCTGGAACTGTAGATCATTAAAATTCTCATAATTTCTTATGGTTATTTTTTTATCTGGGATATTATATTTTTCTTCTAAATCAATTGAAATTAATGAATGATCGGTAATCTTAGGTGTTGAGTGAACTTGAAATTTTACATCTTTTTTATTTGTTATCAATAAATCAATAGTTACTCGAGTGTAAGTGTCTATTTTTTTGATATAGTCCATTGTTCTTTATTAAATTTTTTATTTTATTACTGTAATATGAGTTTAGACCAACATTGATGTTAAAGTCCCCTACTAATATTATTATACCATTTTTTATTGTCCACTCCGATATAACATCTTCTAATTTGTTTAAGAAATCCGAATCACTAGAATTTGGAGAATGATAACAGCAAAATAAAAAATATTTTTGTGTTTTGATTACAATTTCCACTCCTACAAGCCACATATTCATCTGAAGAATTTCATTTTCTATTACTTTGTATGTACATTCCTGTTTAACATATATTATGGTACCACCTGTATGCCTACTCTGTGAATATGTACAAATGCTGTTATATCCTTTAATGTCTATTTCATTATTTTCTATGTCCTCCGTTATATGTGTTTCTGACAAACAAATGATGATTGGTTTCCATTGGTTTACAATCCATTCCAATTGTGTTTTATGTGGTATAAGACTTTCTATATTTACATATAATATTTGTTTTGATAATTGCTATTGCGCTGTTTGATCTTTATAGTAAATTTGTGGATAATCGATTTTTGCTTTTATCTGATCATATATTCTTCTATATACTATGCAATTCCTGTCATTTGCTGCATGGTTAGTTTGAATATTTGGTATTTTTAGTACTTCCGTTGCATGTTTACAGTTAACGCATGTTTTAGCGACTGTTTCACACGTGCGATGTTCTCCTCCACATTCTGAACATATTTGTTTTTCATTCTTACAATCCTTAGCAATATGGTCAAATTTTCGACATTTAAAACACTGTATGACATTTGTATAATCTTCAAATTGACACTCTCTCCATCCGATACATATGACTTTGCTTCTACATATGGACTTATAAGTTAATGGATCTAGTTCTACAATTACGTTCATTTTATTTGGGTTACTATTTATTTTTGGTATATATTTATGGACAATCCTGATTTTTCTATTTACTATTTCTGTTTTTATTGAATTTTGTATTATTACTTTTTCGACAAATGCCTCCTCCTCCTCAAGGTCTTTTTTAAAAACATATTTTATTCTGATTTTAGGATTCTTCTTTTCAATCTTCTGTACTTCATATTCCTCCCCTAGTTTTTGTTCTATTTCCTTACATACATTTTCTGTAGACTTCTCGTTATTGTAACAGATTGCTACACCTCCATTTCTTACATATTTCAATTTTGAAACATTTACTCCCAAAGAACTGGGATCAAGTTTTTCTTGCATTGTCTGACTAGTTGCAGTACTTTTTTGTGTTTCATTTTTTGGTATTATTACTATCACTTCTTCTTTTTTTCTATTTATCACCTCACTGTATAAGGGTTCTTTAATTTCCTTTGATGCTAATTTATCTTTTAGTTCTTTAATATCTTGCTCTAGTAGTTCTATTATTTTGTTCTTACTATCAATTAATTTGTCCTTCTCTTGAATTATAATTTGCAGTAACGTAAATGTTTCTGTAGATAAACACGATTTGCAGTAAAGTTTTAAAACTCTTTCTTTCAACTGGAGACACTTTACCTCTGAAGCTGTTAAATTTCCGCATATTTTGCATATAGACTTTTTACAACCATCACATTGAAATGTTTCTTTATCTTGCACAATATTTCAAACAATTTTGTAAACAATAAATATTGTGCAGTGTAATACAATAAATTGTTCAGAAACTTGAATTGATTACCAAATTGCTTTTGTGGGTAATAAACAATAAATTATTATGTAACGGGGTAGGTACATGTCTTTCGTGTTCGTCTGCGTTTATTCCTTTATATTATTCTATTTAATATTTTTTTATTATATACATTGACAGAATCAAACTTGCCATCGTTAACCACTGCCTTTCTATATTATATACAACATATAAATAGAAAATATAACCGCATACATGCACTTGACAGCTGTCAACTATTAAAAAATAATTTGAAATTATTCCAAATAAAACGTACTGCGCCGAATCTTGTTCAATTTATTTTTTCAAAATTTGTCTAGTATAAATCCAATAGATATTGACTCTAGTTATTGTTCAATTTATTGTTTAATTTCTTGCAATATTTAGAGCAGTCTAAAATGGTCTTTAAGGCAAAATTGTGGGTTATCAATTATTTTCCAATATAAGTTAGTTTGGTTGTACTGATTTAGTGAAATATAATCATAACCTCTTGTACGTGACTGTTTTCTATGGTTTGTTTGCTCGTTGTTTATTGCACTATTGCTTGTGTTATCGAATCGTCAATTAATTATTCTGTGAGATGTGTAATGTGGGGAGATATTGCCTGGAAATGAACGAGAAAATACAAAAAAAAAAAACATCAGATAATCAAAAAAAAAAAAAAAGGCGCTAATAAATGTAATGGAAGAAGAGGATCATCTAAGAAAAGGAAAATTCAGTCCTGAATTTTCATTAATATGCTCAAAGGAAATGGAACGAGATACCGACACATTTAAATTCCATTCCTAGGGTTGAAAAAGACTGAAAGGAGTGGAGAAGAGAGAGTATTCAAACTGTATTTTTTGTTATGAAATGCAATTAAATTTTTTTTTGTAAATAAACAATAAATATAGTTTTGTCGTTATGTTGTCCAGGCTCAGGATCACATAATGGTGTTTGTAACCAAGGATGCAATGGGTAACCAGAATCACCTATAACAAAGCATTAAACAATTATTTAGTTTATTTCTACAAGAACAGAAAAATAATATATCGACGCTTAAGAAACAATACCTCGTATCTCCATTTTTGTCAAAACTCGGTTTAGAATTTTAACTTAATGTCCACTCCTATGTCCAACAGTTCCCAATATCTTGTAGCTCCAAGATTAATATTGATACCAAAAACTCTACTTAAAAACTTAAAAAATACCTCGTATAACAATAAAATAACTCGTATCTCCATGATCTCCATGATAAAAATAACATATCTATTAATAAGGAAACTTAGTTTTTTTCGTCTCCTGTAAAACTGCTAATTTGGAGATAAGAGGTATTGTTTCTTAAGCGTCGATATGTATAAAATGGAAATATAGTACTGTATGCCTACTATGACATTACAGATTTTAATTATGTGTAAAATTTGATGTAAATTGTTTGTGCCTAGGAGTGATGTTTTTTCTTGCTTGTGAAATTTTTTTGTAGTTTTTTAAATGACGTTAGTAAGACAAATAATTTTATATGTTATTATTTTATTTATATTTTATATATATTTTGTATGTATATACCTACATATTTGTTGTAAACGACGTATCAAACACCAAGGTGTAAATATTGATCAATAAAATGATTTCATTTCATTTCATATATTACCAGTCAAATAAAATTCAGGATGCCTTCTGCTTAAATTGGACACAGCTTCCTCCACAGCAGAATGACTCCATGTATGTCTACAGTTAGTGGATAAGAGTGTGAACTTTTTTTATTTCTCATTTTACGCAGAAAATTTATTTTTTTATAAAAAGTTTTGCTTTTATTAAATATATGATTGCCATGAAGTAACATGTCATGTACAAGCTGTTCAGAAAATTAAAAAAATCTGAAAATTATGTATGAGTAAACTATGTTAAATTTTAACGATATGAAAAACTGCTACTAAAAAAAGTTGTTTAAAATTAAAATTTATGTCGGAATTCCAATTTGTGGATAAATCTACCTAATTCGACTTTTTTAAGAAAATTCAAAAGTTCAAGTGGTTCATGCGGTAAAATAAAAATTATTTTCCGCCAACAAAAATTATTAAATAAGACAGTTAATTATACTTGTAACTATATTAAACTAATTTTATTTTTAACAGCAATGATAAAATTTATTAGGAAAACAAACAAATTTTTATATAAATATTATTCAAACACCTCCACCGTGCTCCATATATTTTTGAAGATGAGTGTAAAGCTCCTTGTTACTGTTTCTAACCTCTTGTAAGGATATTGACTGAACAGCTTCCTTAATGCGGTATTTCAACAAATTAGTGTTATTATCTAAAGGCCTACTGTATACAATTTGTTTCAATCGACCCTACAAATAAAAATCCATGTGTTAAATCGGTGGACTTCACAGGCCATGAATTAGGACCATACCGTCCAATTCATCGGTCATCAAACTTATTCTGTAATCAGGTTCTAACATTTGCCGCAGAATGAGTCAGACAACCACCTTGTTGAAAATAAAATGAATTGAGGTTATCCAATGGTAAATTTTGTATTTCATCACTGAAAAAAGTTTGCAGCATATTCAAATAACTATTGCTGTTACAAGTATCTTCAAAAAGATATGGCTCTATAATTCCATGGTAAGACACTGCACACCAAACATTTACTATTTTAAAGTATTGTCACCTACATCGTATTCTAAAATTAGGACTAACATCACTCCAATATCGATTACGTTGCGAAGATACACTCCCATTAGTCGAGAAGGTGGATTCATCTGTAAAGATCATTTTTTTTATAAAAATTTCTACTCATACTCCAATCCACAAACAAAAATGAAGACATTTTGCTTTGTGGTGTGGCTGAAAATCTGTTTTAAATTTTTTTGAATCTGAGATTTCTTAACCACTTCCAAATATTCCCCTCGTCTTCTTAATGGCAGTTCCTCTACTGACTAATACTAACAGAGTGCTGGTATCATCTTCATCATAGTTTTTTTTAGGTCTTGGTATTTTCAACAACGAACCAGTTCTTAAAAATGTCTGTACTATTTTGTGGCAAGCCGACTGTGCAACACGCACGTCTGGGTATTTTAAATTAAAATCCTCGATTACTTTCCGATAACAAGACTCACCAATTCCATCACTGTATTAGATAAATTTTTTTGTTGTAAAGTTAGCATTTTTACAACAGTTATTAAAAATGAAGGTGAAAATGATGTACAGTAAAATGACAAATCGAGGATAAATAGGTAGGTAGGTTCCTTGTGAGTGGGTCCCTGTGGACCCTCCACTGCGGCCTTCACCAGGCCTATTGTGGCTCACACCTAGTTATATTTCACCCAATAAGTTCATTCTCTTAACAAAACTAATAACTTTATTGGGTGAGAATGTGTCCAGATCCTCTGGCAGTAGTTGCCCTTTGCCAAATATTGAGAATCGGATCCTCTCCACAGTGGGACAGGTACATAGGATGTGGTCTGCCTTCTCATCTTCCAGGCATAGACGGCACTCGGCGTTTTCCGCTAGGCCGAGTTTATGCACATGGTAGTTTAGTCGGCAGTGCCCGGTATATAGACCGAGTTTTCAGCTTTACCCTGTTTCTCTAAAAGTTTCTTAGCTCTTGATTTCAAAGGGTATTTTATAAACGCCTTCGAATTAACTAATCCTGGTAACTCTTGCCAATACTGGAGAGTTTTCCTTTCAGCCCAGGTTGAGATAGCCATCTTAGCAGTACTTAAAGATATGCCAAGTATCGGTTCTGGTCCGATGATTCGTGATCCCGCTCCTTCTTTGGCCAAGGAGTCGGCTATTTCGTTACCTTCCATAACAGAGTGGCCGGGTATCCAGACCAGCGTCACTTTATTGTTTTTGCTCAAATGCTAATCTCTGCAATCCAGAGAGTTTGGCCGTTGTGATCCTTTCGGCCACCAAACAATGGATCCATATCATTGGTCTGATGACTATATGATGTGGATCCAGTAAATTTGTTGGGGACCCATGCCAGATGATTTGCCACAAATACGACGGCATGTCCATAAGGACAGCTTTGCTTTGTGAATTACCTTTTCCACATGGGAGTTCCAATTAAGTGATCTATCTAGAGTGATTCCTAAAAATTTCACCTCTGCAAATGGAATCGTTTCACCCATTAAAGAGGGAGTTCTTAAGTCCTCCAGCTTCCTTTTCCGGGTGAATGGTACTATTACTGTTTTTTGAGGGTTTACAGACATCTGTTCCCTGTCACACCAGTTACGACACTGCATCCAGTGTCTCTTGAAGGGTATTCGATTATTACACCTTAAGAGTTTCCTCTGACTAGTATGACTAGATTATCTGTATATGCTAGAACCTCAACCTCCCACAGTGCGAGAATAGCCAGTAGGTCATCCATAAGAAGTGACCACAAAAGGGGGGGAGAGAACCCCACCCTGCAGACATCCTCTTGTGGTTCTAAACCTAACTGTCTCTCCTTGTTTAGACGTTGTTATGGTCCTGTTTGATAGCATAGCACGAATCCAGTCGCCTATAGTAGGCTCAATTCCTCTGGCAGCCACTGCTGCATATAAGGAGTCGGGCAGTGCTTTATTAAATGCTCCCTCTATGTCGAGAAAGGCTCCCACCGCAATTTCCTTCATTTGAAGGGATTGGGTGATCTTCTCGACTAGATTGTTAAGTGGTAATTCTGTTGATTTTCCTGTCTGATAGGCGTACTGATGGGTGTTGAGGATGATTCAGGATGTTCCCCCTGATATATCTGTCCAGCACCTTCTCCAGGTTTCAACAGAAAAGTTGTCAGGCTAATTGGTCTAAGTGATTTAGGGCTTGGTTCTTTCCTACCCATTTTTAGTATATACTACCTTAACCGACGACCAACTGGATGGGATATAGTTCTATACCAGACTAGCTCTAAATAATTTAATGAGGAATGGGAGCAATATTTCCAGTCCATTTTGTAGTAGAGCTGGGAAAACTCCGTTCTCTCCTGGCGATTTGAATGGTTGGGAAGGATTTAATGGCCCACTCAATTGCCGGTAGTGTGATCACCTTTTTAGCTGCCAGCCAATCATTTTCATCAGGTCGTTTTAATCGACCTTCTGATGGTGACAGCTGTTGGTCATCCGGATTCAAGCACCCTGGGAAGTGGTTTTGTACTAGGAGCTGTAAGGTTTCCTTTCCAGAGGTCGTATATGAGTCATCCAGTCGCCTTAACAAGCCGAATTCCCACGTCGGCTCTCTGGAAAGAATCTCGTGGATTCTAGTACTGTGAGATAGGTCAGTTATATTCTCACAGAATTTCCTCCAAGATCCCCTTTTTGCTTTCCTTATTTCTTTGTTATAGTCCGTTAGAGCGGATCTATATTGGTCCCAGTCACCCGAAGCTTTAGCTCGATTAAAGAGGCGTCGAACTTCTTTTCTCATTTTATCCAAATTCTTGTTCCACCAAGACGAGCCTCTATTGTCCTTTTTTGTCTTCAGTGGACAGTTTTCGTTGTAACCTGAGACAATTGCGTTGCGGATCTGTTATCATGCGCCCAAATGATTTACGTATACATGACAGAAGAGTAATAGGCCCGTAGGACTCAGATAGATTTGGATCCTTGTTAGTTTTAAGTATAGGGACAACAACAATAGTCTTCCACAATTCAATGTTTTCACCTCTCATCCACACATTTATTAAAGTTTTCTAACAAAAAATATTTAGCATTTAATGGTAGATTGTTAATGATAGGGTATTTGATTTCGTCAAAACCTGGAGCAGAGTTATCAGACATCTTAATAGCCCGTGAAATTCGCACATTGTGAAAGGAAGTGAAAAAAATAGTCCTTTTGATAAAAGTCCTCAGGTTCGTTAAGTTTGTTACTGGCTGATGGAGGAGATATTTGTAAATCATCTAACCCGTTATCATTATCACATTTCTTATGTTGAATCAGATTTCTTTGTATATGTGCCTGTTTCCATAAGTTGGTGTTTGATGTGTTTTTATTTAAATTGGATACCCAGTTAATCCAGTTTACTTTTTTTTTGAACATTTTTTTTGTTTCTGCCATAACTTTTTACATTTTATGTAATTCTCTAAAGTACTCGCATTTTTTGAAGTTCTAGAATTTTTTCCTCTTTTTTTCAAGACGGTCAGATTCAGGATCCAATCGCTGGAGTACGATTTTTTATTTTAAATGGTTTGTTAATTGGAGTTGCGATTAGTGCAGCCTCATTAATCTTTTTGAGTAGAAATTTGTATTTTTCTTTTGCAGTAGGAAGCTGATTTGTAATATTAACAAAATTATTAAATATTAAATGTTCAAGTGCCCAATTGGCTTTCTTAATATTCCATTTAATTTTAGGATAATAGTGTAACTTGAATAAAAGGATTTATGGAATTCCATGAAAAACAGATTCTAACGTATCTGAATATACCTGCCAGCTAATTTTAATAGAAATTGGGGAACTCAATGTGATGTCCACCACGGAAGCCTGATAGTTGGGTGGTTTTTGTTCCATTATTTAATACTAATTCTAAATCATCGCGAGCTTGGTAGTGCAGTGGGTCAGAGCATGAAGTGACAAACGTAGCTGGTTTACTGCCTATTGACTCCCGAGTTCAAATCCTGGTTTCGATTCTGGCAAAGTCGAAGTGTTTGGTTGTGTGTGTCCGCGTTTTTTTCAACTGTGTAACCCCTGTCTGAGCAGCTTCGGTTTTGGTTTGGGGGTTGTCTAATTTATATGGTGTGTGATGTGTTTTATTTATAATCAGAGCTCCAACGCCATCATTTTTAAATAAACCCCACAAACTACTATGTGCTTTCAGATCTCCGCCAATGATCAATTGACACTCTGCATTTTTAAAAATATTTATTCAGTGTGACTTAGATGTGTTTACATTAGGTTTATAAACTGATCGTAGAGAAAGTTCTTTTTTTGTCAACGGAGATTTGTATACCGTATACTAATATTTCCCTACAAAAATTGTTACATATTTTTATCTCATTAATAACTAATTAATTAGTCTGTTACTTGTGTCACAGGTCAATCGTATGAACACAAAATCTATTCAGTGTGTAAAAAGTGAGCACAGTTTTTCCGCATTAGATACAAAAAAAAAAACCATAAAGAACAATTAAAAGTAATTAAAGTTGTAGTCCTATCACACCACTGGTCAATAATATTTTTATTTGGATCATTAAACTAATGTATGTATGTAAGCCATAATGACGCATTGTGCTAAGTGTAAATCAAAGAAGCGAGACAGTTTGGTAGGTTGCGAAGGCTCCTGTCAAAAATGGTTTCATATTTCGTGTGTTAATATAAGCGAACATGATTTCAAGCTTTTAGATAGATGCCATAATTTATTCTTCTGGTGTGATGTCTGCAAAATAAATTGTGAGGTCACTGATAAGGCTATAACTGCGAAACTCATATCTAATATTGATAATATTGATTCTAATATAAATAAATTGTTGTCCGAAGATGCCTTAAAAAAAGTTGTTTGAAGATGTTCGCAATGAATTATTAGAAAAAAATGGAGTCTACATTTACTTCACTTAAAAATAATTTCGATGGCCTACTTACTTCCAAATTAGAAGACATCAAGAAAAACCTGTCACTTAATAAAGTGTCTCCACCAACTTATGCAGGTGTGGTAAAGCCCAAATCCTCCCTAATACTGCAACCTAAAAATGCGAGCCAACCTATAACCACTACCAAATCTGATGTATTACGTGCCATTGATCCTATAAATTCTAACATTAGAAGCAACCAAAGGATACACCGGGAACTTATGCAAATATAGTTAAGAATAAGAATACTGAAGTTCTGGTTGTAAAGCCAAAAGAGAAACAACAAAGTACTAAAACAAAAAGTGATTTAAAAAGGAAAATTGATCCCAAAAGTATGGCCATCGCGGTGGAAAATATAAAGGATGGAAAAGAGGGTGCGATCATAATCAATTGTAGTAACACTAATTCCAAGGAGAAAATAAAGGAAACAGTGCAACAAGAACTTGGTACCACATATAGTGTAATTGACGGAATAAAGAAAAATCCAAAAATCATCATAAGAGGAGTTGAAGAAGAATTTATTGATGGAAATGATGAAATGATCATAAAATCTCTAAGCGAACAAAATGAAATAGGTGTTACTGATAATTCAATTTTTACCGTCCATTCCAAGTATAAACAGAAAGGAAAAATCGACAAGGGGAATATCATACTTACTGTTGATGTGACTCTAAAAAATAAAATTTGTCAATATGGAAAATTGAACATTGGCTGGAGAAGGTGTGTCGTTCATGAATATTTTACAGTTGTAAGATGTTTCAAGTGTGCGTAGATATGGCCACGTTGTAGCCAAATGTGAAAATAACGTAACTTGTTTCAACTGTGGAAACTCTCACAAAACAGCAGACTGTACGTCAAATTCCTTAAAGTGCATTAATTGTGTAGAAACAAACATAAGATTAAAAAAATCTCTACACACCAACCATGCAGTAACTGATTCAACCTGTCCATGTTATCAGAGAATTATAAATTTAGAAGAAAGAAAAATGATGCAAACTTAGCAATTAAAGTCGAAGAGATTTATCCAACATTTTGAGAAGGAAAATGAAAACTTGAATACATGCTTAAGCCTCTTTCACTTGAATGTTCAAGGAATTTCAAATTGTATTAATAATATTAATGTAGCTGTAAGCGATTTAAATGCCCATTTCATAGCACTCAGTGAGCATTGGCAAAATAGTCTTAGTATTAATGCATTTCAGTTAGAAAATTATAAATTAGTTTCGTCTTATTGCAGATCGGCAAAAAATGCTCACGGTGGTGTTGTGATATATGCTTTAAACTCACTATCTACAATTATTCGTGAGGACATAAATGCATTAAGCGAGGATTATTTATTTGAATGTGCTGCGATCGAGGTTAAAATTAGGGGTATATGTTATGTAATATGTGTTGTATATAGACCTCCTTCTACCGATATTAATATCTTTATTGATAAATTAGATTATTTGTTAGAGATAGCAACGGAAAATGATAAATGGGTAATAGTAGCAGGAGATTTTAATATTGATATGTTATCTACAAAAAATGCCAACAATAAAGATGGCATCATGAATTTGTTGAATTCTTATAATATGAAAATCACAGTAAATACACCTACTAGAGTAACTAAAACAACTGCAACATGTCTTGATAATATTTTTGTTTCAAATTTGATAGAATGTAATACAGAGGTACTAGATGTAAATATATCTGATCACTTTGCTCAGCTAATAGGTATTAAAGATAATGTAATGACCAATACTAAAACATACGAATATAGGCGCATTTTCAGTACAGAAAACTTCCAATTTTTTTATAGTCTACTATCACAGGAGACATGGCTGTCAGTGTACGAAGCCGCAACTGTTGATGACATGTACAATGTTTTTATTCGAATTTTATTAAGCTACTTTAACTCATCATTTCCTCTAAAATCTGTTAAAATACAAAATAACAAAAACAGCAAATGGATTTCAAGAAATATTTATAATGCCAAAGAAACATTAACTTTAATACATGAATCATATCAGCAAGGTAGGGTCACAAAACAAACTTATGTAGATTATAAAAATTATTATACTACTCTTCTTATACATGAAAAGTCTAATTATTATGAAACTCAAATTAATAATTCTTGTAATAAATCTAAGACTATTTGGAATATAGTAAATACGGAAAAGGGAAAAAATAAAAATAAAAATCAGTCATTTACAGAAATTAATGATAATGGTGCTACTATTACATCGCCACAACTGGCAAGTGAAATTTTTAACAATACCTTTGTTAATATGGCTGCTGATCTGGTTGGAACTATTCCTGCAAATAATACAGTTGAACTTATCACTAGTAATCCTAATTCAATTTTTCTGTTTGAAGTAACACAGAATGAAATATTTGAAATCATTAATAATTTAAAAAATAAGTATTCCAGTGGTGAGGATAATATAAGCAATGTCATGTTAAAAAGAATCGGCTGTTATATAGTTGAACCGTTGACTTATGTAGTAAATCAGTCTTTGAGAAAAGGTGTTTTTCCATCAAGATTAAAGACAGCTGTTGTGAAACCTCTATACAAAAAAGGTGATCCTTCATTAATAGAAAACCACAGACCTATAAGTATGCTATCTTCTTTTTCCAAGTTACTTGAAATTGTCATGTGTAGAAGATTAATTCCATTTTTAGAATCGCACAATGTCATAACTGAAAGCCAACATGCATATCAGAAAAATAAATCTACAACAACAGCTACCTTTGATTTTGTGAGAAGGATATTGGACTATTTAGACAATGGATATATTGCTCTTGGGATATTTCTCGATCTATCAAAAGCTTTTGATTGTGTTGATCACACTACACTTCTCAGTAAATTGGATAAGCTAGGTATACGAGGAATTGCTCATAACTGGTTCAGTTCTTATCTTAATGAGAGATATCAAAAAGTGTGTATTACAGCAAATTCAACGGAGTATTATTCCAGTACCCAAAGAGTACTACTAGGTGTGCCACAGGGCAGTGTGCTTGGGCCCATACTGTTTTTATTGTACATAAATGATTTGCAACATTATCTAAATAATGACTCAGTTTGTATAACAACCTATGCTGACGACACAAATATTCTAATTTTTGATAAGGAGTATGATAGTTTAGAAATTAAAGTAGCTAATGTGATGCAAAAAATATCAAAATGGTTTAAACAAAATTGGTTGATATTAAATAATGATAAAACTAATTGTATTTTGTTTAAACATAGTAGAAACAAAAATGCATACCCGAAAGAGATAGATATAAATAATGTAAATATTAACTACACGGAAAGCACAACATTTTTAGGAGTGACAATTGATGAACATATGGACTGGGGGTATCATGTACAAGCGCTTTGTGGTAGGCTTAGTTCGGTTTGTTACACATTAAAAGAACTGAAGAAGGTAGTGAATCACAATACGCTTCTTACAGCTTATTATGGACATTTTTACAGCTTATTGTCATATGGAATAATATTCTGGGGTGGTTCTCATATTCAAAATATATTCATAGTTCAAAAAAGGGCAATACGAATCTTATCCGATTTAAAAGTAAGTGAATCGTGTCGTCAACATTTTAAAGCATTAAAACTATTAACAGTTCCGGCTCTTTTTATTTATGAATGTCTTTGTTTTGTTTTCAAACATATGAGAGAGTTTAAATTCAACATCAGAGATCATAACTATGAAACAAGACACAAAGATACTCTCACTTACCCAATACACGCTACAACCGTCTTAGAAAAAGGATGTTTTTATAAATGTCTGCATTTTTACAATATGTTACCTACCGAAATGAAAAATATTACATCTATAAGTATCTTCAAAAACACCATAAAAAACCACTTAATATCTGCAGAACCCTATTTTTTAGAGGAAGTGAATGAAACAACTTTTATATAAGATTGTATCGCTCTTTAAAGTTTTAAATTTTAAGTTGCATTTTCTATTTTTTTAATTAGTATTAGTAGTAGTAGTTTTTATTATTTTTATTATTCTTTGTTTTTACCTGTATTTTTATCTTCTCTTGAATTTTGGACATGTAACACACTTAAATTGTAAGATTTTTGTAACCGTTACGCAATAAAATTCTATTCTATTCTATTCTAGTATCTCGAATGTCAAGAATGCTCGTAATGGTGCTCTAGTTATAAGCTGCGATAATGATGAGGGATCTGAAAAATTTAAAGAACTAGCAGCGAATAGTTTGAGTGAAAAATATGATGTCAAACAGTTATCATCTCTCAATCCACGTGTCAGGGTAGTCAACATATCTGAAAAGTTTGAGGATAGTGTTTTAATTAAGTATTTAAGAGCACAAAATAAAATGTGTTTTCCTGAAGGTAGCGCATGTCAATTAGTTTCTAAT
The DNA here is from genome assembly GCA_029963845.1 of Rhamnusium bicolor. Taxonomy (NCBI): domain Eukaryota; kingdom Metazoa; phylum Arthropoda; class Insecta; order Coleoptera; family Cerambycidae; genus Rhamnusium; species Rhamnusium bicolor. Next base: position 284,319 of record JANEYF010002289.1, read on the forward strand.
AAACCCCAACGCAAAAACAAAGGTTTATATCAAGCCGTCCTTCAAGTTGACATTAACACCTATCACAGAATCTTAAAATTGGGTAAATTAGCTGTAGGGTTAGACTTTGATTGTCCAGTTTATTGTGCAATTGAACTAAGGCGTTGCTACAAGTGCTGCGGATATCATCATTTCACTAGGCAATGTTCGTGACAAACTCCTGTCTGTCCAAAATGCTCTGAATCTCACGCTTTAGTTGAATGTCAAAGCTCAGTATTCAAGTGCGTACATTGTTCAAATATTAAGGCTACTCTAAATATCGACACTGCAACTGACCACGCAGTTTGGGATACAGGCTGTTATGTATATAAAAAAAACACTCGGCAAATTTAAAGCCAATATTCTTGGTTCACAATAGCAATTCAAGTTATTAAATAATAATCTGTACATCTGATTATAGAGAGAGAATAGTATTTATTGGATAAGTACCAAAAGGCCAGCGACCGAAGTCTTTCAGATTTAATTATTACAACGTATTAATTTAAGATAATATAACATTTCTGTAGTTGAACATGTACAAAAAAAAAAAAAAAAAAAAAAATTAAAATCACATAAGTGCACAACAATTAGGTATGTCATTGTTCTATTGTTCGTTGTCAGCAGTAATTACTTCCAGCAGTGTTTTTTCTGGATTTCTTCTTCTTCGGGTAACATCTTCTCGTAACTGGAGTGTAAAGTGTTGTATTAGGGTAAGGAGATTTTGAGACTGTGTATATTTCTTGGTGAGCTCCTTAAAGTGAGTGAGTATGGGTTGAATACCAGTTTTTTTCGTAGAGTGAGTTATTGGATATGTTATGAAGAGGGTTATTTGGATGACGAAGTTTTGTTATTTTACGTAGACTACTTCTTTCTGCAATTTCTATATTATTCAATGCTGGTCTTCTGCAAGTGTTAAAAAGGATGGAGCCGTATTCTATGATAGGTCGACATATCATTTTGTAAATTTTACTTGCTGTTATGATGTTAATGCCTTGATTGTTATAGGTTAGGGATCTAAAATGTTTCGCTCTAGTTATCATCCTTTTCTTCATTTCTTTAGTATGGCTGTTGAAGTTTAATTTTTGATCCAATATGATGCCAAGGTATTTCACTGTGACTGTTGGTGTCAATCTATCGTTAAATATTTGTAGAGTTGGAGAGGTATCTGAGATGTTGTGATTAAATATCATTAGTTGTGACTTGTTGGGATTTATTTTTAATCGCCACTTATTACACCACTGAATCGTTTCATTTGTTGAAATCTGCAGGGTATTTATTGTTTGCTCAATGGTTTTCCCGTGTGCTACCCAGGCTATATCGTCTGCAAACTGAAGTAAGTAAGACTCTAAGTTCTGGGCTTGTTGGTAGTTATTTAGTATATCATAACAGAAGATGTTGAATAATATTGGTGACAATGGAGAACCCTGTGGAACCCCTTGTTCGTTTTCATATGGACTGGAAAATGATGTATTTATTTTGATTTTTGTTTTCCTACCCTCTAAGAAATCTTTAAGAAACCAAAGAATATAGTTGGGACAATTTGCGTGATGCAGCTTAAATAGCAATCCTTTGTGCCAAACAGAGTCAAATGCTTTGGTTAAGTCTATGTAAATTGCTGCCGATTTATTTCCAATTATGCTGTTAGCTTGTATGTTTGATGTCATTATGATAAGTGGGTGGATTGTAGATGAGTTTTGTCGAAAACCAAATTGATTCTTGGGGATTTGTTCATCTAGTTCGTTATTTAGTCTCGTTTTTATAATTTTTTCCAAATTTTTGCCCATTACTGGTAACAATGTTATAGGTCTATAATTTTGTGGACGAGAATGATCTTGATTGGGTTTTTGAATTGTAATTATTACACCTGTTTTCCATTCTATTGGAAAATAGTGATTTTTTATGCAGTAGTTGTATATATTAATTATTTCTGTATGTATTTTATGTTCCAATTTCCTTAATATGTTTCTATTAATGTGATCATAACCAGGTGCTGTGTTTTTGCCTGAATTTAGTACACTGTAGTATTCTTCTTCTGAGATATTTATGTCTTCTTCCATTGCCGGGCCTGTATTAAAAAAAATGTCATACCAGTCGTTAACCAAGTTTAAATTGTCCTCCTTAAAGTTCTCATCTGTTGTAAATTTAGATGCTTCCTCAAAGTGGTCCCCAAAGGCATTGGCTTTCTCTTGGTCTGTGAAACAGCTGTTATTATTGTATAAAATTTCAGGGATTGCAGATTTGTTACATTTATATTTTGACAATTTCTTAATTTCCTTCCAATATGTTTTTCCCTTGGAGTCGTTTATGTTTTTGCACGCCTTTACCCATTTGTCTTGTTTGTACTGTTGTATTAGTACATGGATTTGTTTAGTGAGTTTATTATATTTCGATTTTGTATCAGGATCTTCATTTTGATTGATTTGGCGGTAAAGTCTTCTTTTCTGTTTTATAAGGTTTAAGATAAATGGAGGTAGTTTATAGTTAAAGAAAGTTTTTATTTTTGTTGGTGTGTTCTCTAGTACTAAATTTTTAATTTTTTCGTTAAACATAGTTATATATAAAGGCGTAATTGGCTCTCGTCTGCTTTCTATAAATTGTATCATTTTCTCATTAACAATTTCAGCATTACATTTGGCTAAATCTAAAAAGGTCTCCGGTGGTAAATAGATAGGATTTAGTTGTAAGTTAAATTTAAATTGTATGGCTAAATGGTCACTACCGATGTCCGGGATTAATTCTACTTCAGTGATATTATTTTTAATATTCTTCGTACACATGAATACATCAGGGGTTGAACTTGGATTATTTGGCATAATAAACGTGGGTGGTGTATGAATCCTTGTAAAATTAGAGTTATTTAAGAAATTTTGGAGCTGGTTTTTCTTTCTGGTAGTGTTTGGATTAAAATCGCCAATAATAATGCAAGATTCATATAGTGATGCCTTGGTGAAAATGGTTTCTTCTATTATTGAGCTGTTGTCAACATAAACTAAAAATATGTGAAGCTTAGCTTTGTTGTATGGAATTGTAAAATGTAGACAGCTGTTTCTTGGATTGTTAATTCTTGGAGGATTTTCTTTGCCCATCTGGAGATTTTTTTTTGATTGTACTAAGGAGCCTCCTCTTAAATTGATGTTAACTATATTTCCTTTTTTTTGAATTATGTTCCAATTTCGATAGGCGTTAATATCTTCCTTGTTTTTTGTTTCAACACACATAAGACAATCGACATTGTTATTTTGTATATAGTGGTTAACAAGATGCCTTTTTGGGGAAAAACTGTTAATGTTGGAATATAGCACTTTGATATTACTCCCCATTATGGTGAACTACTAGGTCTTCTGTTGACACTGTTGGTGACGTTGTGTTTAGTTTGTCTAGGTCGAACATTAATATGTACATATGGTTCCCACTGAACACTACTGTTGTATCTATGTTATATAAGTTAATAAAACGTTTTTTTAATTGTATAATTAACTCTTGTCTGTTTGTATATTTAGGTTTATTGAGTTTGCTGGTGTAGGTTTCTATTATACGGTCGTGGAGTGTCATAGCTGTATGTATCCTGTTGTTTTTTGTGATTTTACTATCGATTTCGCATGATTTTTTGTTCATGGATTTTATTCGGAATTCGGAATTGGAATTCCTTCTATAGGTTTTACTGGTCTTTTTGGACATTTGGGGGACCATGCTTGGTGTTCCTCTGAGTTGCATGCTGTACATTTCTCCCGCAGAGGTGATGAGCAGGTGCTGGTATGGTGTTTTCCTTGACATTTTCTACATGTTAGCGGTGTGTTACAATGTTCGGTTACATGCGTAAAGAGAGAGCATTTTGCACAGGGAGTTGGTGTCGGTTCTGGGGGTGTGCTTGGATGGACTGGGTAGTATCGGTTTTTGTAGAATACTCCTTCATTGAGCAGTTTTTGAAACGATGTAAAATCTCCTGTTATAATTCTTATCAGCTGCGTTAATTTCCCCGTAGCTCTAGATGTTATACGTTTGCAGTATCTTAATTCATAGTTATTTGCTTCTAGGTGTTCTCTGATTTTGATGTCCTCAATGTCTTGTTCTACGGTTGCTATTACACAGGCAAAAGTGGCGTTATAAGTTTTATTAGCTGGCTGGCGGTTTGTATTTGTTTCTTGGAAATCTTGTAGTATTTGAGATTGTTTTAATGATTTGAGGCAATTTAATGCCGTACCTTTTTCCAGATTAGTTTTTAGTAGGAACCCTTTGCTTGTTTTAAGTATTATATCTTTAGATAAGGGGTTTCTTGCATTCCAAAAATCTGCAATTTGTGTTCTGGTAAATTCTCTTGTTGTTGTTAAATAATACATGTTTTTGTAGTGTTGATTTAATATGTTTTGCATTTGCAGTGAGTAATTGTTTGTTGATGACTTTTTGTTGTTGTTTTGTGATATGTTTTTAGGTATGTCTAATGGGCTTGTATTTATTTCTGATGATAAGTTTTTATATGAGGTTGGATTTTTTGTTGGAATTCCAATAATATTATTTATTTCAGCATTTGTGAGTATGGGTAGATTTTTGTTTTTCTTTGTTGTACTTTCTAATCTCTCTCTAGCTTTTCTTTTATGTTTTACTTTTCTCCATTGGCCATCATCCTCCATCTCCATTTCACTGTAACTTTCCTCACTTTCTGTGGGCATTTTATTAAGGTTCTTCACTAAACTGACTGAGCAAACACTAACAGGTCTTCACTCTATCACTATCGAGTTAGAACTCTGCATCTGATTATATTTTTATATAAAATTGTTAATAATATTTTTGACTGTCCAGATATACTAAGTCATATTAATATACGGGTGCCCAGGATTTCAACGCGGCACAACAATGTTTTTAATCTTCCTACAGCTAATACCAATATTTTCAAAGCATCTCCTTTTATCAAATGATCTCTAATTATTGCACCGTGGAGGATAGGGTTGATATATATATGATATATGCTTTTGTACTATCAGGCAGCTAAAAATTGTTTACAGCTAGTCATTTACTGTTATAATAATTTGTATATATATGTATGTATGTGTGTATGTATGTGTATATGTGTGGGTATGTATGTATGTATGTATGTGCGTATATATGTGTATATGGGTTTATGTGTATATGTATGTGCATGTGTATGTATATGTGTGCATACATGTTTGTATAAGTGTATGTGCTTATTTTTGTTTATACCATTTTTTTTTTTTTACCATCTTTCTTTTTCATTTTCATTTTTTTTTTTGTATTGCTATTTTTATTATCATTTTTCTTTTTACTGTTACCATTAATTCAAGTTATCCCCGTATCCTGTAATTGGGCTTTTGCCTGTTGGATATGTATTAAATAAATAAATAAATTAATTAATTAAATTTTATATATTTTTTAAATAAATATGGCAGCTCCTGCCTTACCATCTTACCTATCTTTTCCAACAATATTGTAGCCTTGAAAGTTATACATTAAACCAGGTTTTCGCTTACTACAGCAATGTCAATTCCGTTTTTAAAAACTGCATTAGACTATTTTATTGGACACAGCAAAACGTGTGTTCCACTACATAATTTTCAGTTTGTTTCATTCATTAGACGTGAATTTGTTGGTTAGAAGAGAATAGAAAATATTTCTCACCTTAACACAATAATTTATAGGCGTCAAAAATAAATAAATAAAATTAAATTAGTATATATATATATATATATATATATATATATATATATATATATATATATATATATATATATATATATATATATATATATATATATATATAAATTGTACATATTACTGTCATAATAAAAATAAATAGAAACTATATCTACATGCACATACAAATATATACATACATAAACATAAATAAAATAAATCTGTGGTATACAACAATACACAAACAGATAAACAAACAAACAAAAGACACTGGCTTGAAACATGACCAAACTTTAGACATTTAAAACATTAAATAACTGCACATATGATTCCACAGGACAAACAACACTATTTATGTAGACTTCATTTGGTAATTTGTTTCCATCAAAAGTTAATATAACAATTTGCCTAGGTACATAAGTTGGTTATTTATTATTTTATGCTTCAACTTGTTTATGGCTAATAATTTACAGTCAGATATAATATTATCCATAAGATAAACTTCATCAGCACCTTTTCCAACTAGTAAATTATTACTTAATGTTAAAAATGGCTGACCAAGCAGACACAATTGCTTTAAGTGTCTGCAAATATTGTGAAAAAAAGTGATAAATAAGGTGCAATGTGTGAACTGCGGAGCAGAATTCCACAAGAGTTGTGCCTCAAGAAAAAAATGTTGCACCAAGCAAGAGTTATCCAATGAAATACCAACAACTTTAACCAATGATGAATGTGAGGTTGGATGTACAAATGAAATCTCAACTGGATCATTAAAGGGTGAAAATAAGTTATTAAAAGAGCTTAACTCAGAGCTAAGACTTACAAACAACCTTCTAAAGGAAAAAATACTTACCCTGGAAAAAGAATTAAAATACTTGAAAAGTAATACGAAAATAACACCACAAAAACAACACACCATAGAAGAAGAAAAAACCAGTGAAAACAGTGAATCTATAAAAACCTTTATACAAAAAGAAGTGCAGTCCTATTTCAGAAATTTAAATAGTAATAGTGATATAAATAACGATAAAATCCATTATATCTCTGGACACAATAACAAGGAGATACAAAAAACACCTTCCACTATCAATAGAAATATGAACAAACAAGAACAAAAAACACCTAGTCAACCAAACAAAAAATCACACAAAAAAAGAGGAAGCAAAAACATCAGATATGGAAAAAAGGCAACTACAGATTATGCATAATATTATAAACCTTGACGAAAAAAAGGACCAAAACCTAATAAATAAAAATAAACCAACATATAGTGATATCTTAAAAAACAAAAAAACCAAATCCACCATACAAATTGGGGATGGAAATGCAGGCGAAGAGGGAGACTTTGAAGGAGTACAAAAAAGGATATGGATTTTTCTATCTAGAGTTAAATTGCAAGTCACAACTGACAAAATAAAAAAATATCTGAATTCCAAGCCAGTTATGAAAGACAGAACAGTGGTTGTGGAAGATCTCCAACTAAAGAGAACGAGAACAAAAGCATTCAAAGTAGGATTAGAATATGCATTAAAAGATGAGGCATATAATCCTACGTTCTGGCCCAAAGGGGTTGGTTTCTGCAGATACACCTTCCCAAAAAAACAGACAAGATGACGACCATGAACAGAATTGGGAACATGAAAGTAATACAAAAAATTTTTCTTAAATAAGCAGGGAAGCAGGCTCAAAAGTAAACCTAATCAAACTAGAAAAGCATGCAACAGTGAAATTGTGTCCGGGCCCACTACTCATAAATCCCCGGTGCGTAAAAGTGATAAGGAAACAGGCAGCAAGAAAAAATAAACTTATCCGGAATAAATCATCTCAAAACGAGTCAAATGACAATAAATTATATCATGCTAAATACGTATCGTTAAACATTTTTCATTTAAACATACGCTCACTCCGAAACAAAATCGGAGAATGTGAGGCATTAATGCAAACGAGAAACAGTGATTATGATGTCCTGTGTTTTAGTGAACATTTCTTAGACAAAGATGAGATTGATTCTTTATCCCTAAATGGTTACTCTACTGCAAATTTTTATGCAAGAAGCACACATATACATGGTGGCACAATCATACTCTGTAAAAACAATATTAAATATAAACCCAAAAATGATATAGGGACACTTTCTGTAGAAATGAACTGTGAACTCTCAGCTGTTGAACTTACGGAATTGAATTTTATCATCATCACTGTATATAGACCTCCGGAAGGAGACTTCAATGTATTTTTAGAAGTTATGACCTCATTGCTCGACAGAGTTTTTAACATGAACAAATATATCATTATTAACGGTGATTTTAACATACATTTCAACCAAAACTGTACAAAAAAACATACATTTATGAACCTAGTCAATTCATATGGTTTTGTACAAATGATTTATGAAAGTACAAGACTAGAAGCATGTATCGACAATATTTTCATCAACTTCTGTGATATTTTAGACTGTGTAACAAATGTATATGATCCTTTACTGTCAGATCACTCTGCCATAGATATAAGTGTAAATATAAACCTTTTAAAAAATAGGAGTAGTAACAAATCTCCAATCATTATTTACAGACCAATCACATCTCAAGGTAAACTAAAAATGTATTGTTTACTTGAAACAGAATCCTGGGAATTTATAAATTCAAATATGGATGCAGATAATAAAGTAAATTGTTTTCTTCAAAAGATTTTACGCTTTAGAAATACTGCATTCCCAGAGGTAAAAAGACAAATAAATTCAAGCCAGAAAACCCAAATACAATGGTTTAACAATGACATTAGGGACATGAGGGAAAACTTAAAGTTTTTAACAGATCTACAAAAAAATTTTAGGACACCAGAGCTGTCTGAAGCGGTGAAAAATTATAGATATAAATATCGTATTGCTATAAATAAAGCAAAACAAAAAGCGAATACTGAATTTATCGAAAAAGCAGATAACAAGGCAAAGGCTGCATGGCAGGTCATTAATAGAAATAGAAAAACAAATACGAATGAGGAAGTGAGTATTCATGCAAACGATTTAAATTCTTTTTTTATAAACGTAGGAAACAATACAGTAAATAATTTGCGGGTACCAATTTTAACTTATGAAGAGTATCTTGTAAGAGCTAACATAAATAAACCAAATCCAAGTTTCTCCTTTAGAGAGGTTACTTACATTGAGGTCAGAGATGCTATAAATGAATTAAAAAAATAAACATAGTAAAGACTTTTATAATTTAGACATAATGCTAATTAAATCCTTAAAAGATATATTAATAATACCTTTGACAAAATTGTTTAATCAATGTATAAAGGAAGGTGTCTACCCTTCATGCTTTAAAATTTCTAAAGTAATTCCTATATTTAAGAAAGGTGATCAATTTGATCCAAGCAACTACAGACCTATAGCGCTGATACCAGTGATATCGAAGATATTAGAACTTTTATTAAAGAAACAGTTGTATAGCTACCTAGAATATAACAAACTCATGATAGAACATCAGTACGGTTTTAGAAAAGACAAAAGCACCATTGGTGCCATAAACAAACTATGTGACACCATAATCAGAGGTTTTGAAGAAGGAGACTTTGTAGGGTCAACCTTTTGCGACCTTTCCAAGGCTTTTGATTGTGTGTCACACGAAATATTATTAAAAAAACTGGAATATTATGGAGTCGGAGCTATGAGTCTGAAATTGCTATCTGGGTATCTAACAAATCGATCCCAAGTAACCTATGATGGGGGCAGCCTCTCTGAGGAGAGACAAATAACCCATGGAGTCCCCCAGGGATCAATCCTGGGTCCTCTGCTCTTCCTCATATACGTTAATGATATTCCCACATCCCTCACAGACAGTGTTTTACTTCTATATGCAGACGACACAAATTTTACGCATTGCAATGTCGATTTCGATCAACTAAAATCTTGCATGGATGCTTCTATCTCCAAGGTAGAGGATTGGTTTTCAGCAAGCCAATTAAGCCTAAATGTAAATAAGACTGAAAAAATGATCTTTTCCTTACGTAAAATTGATAAAATAAACAACCCAGAATCAATAAAGTTTTTAGGAGTTTTTCTAGACCCTACTTTAAAATTTGATTGTCATGTTAACTACATAGCTAGCAAAATATCTAAGAGCATATTTTTATTAAAAAAACCTAATAAAAACTGTGAGTCAGGAGGTTTGTATTATGACCTTTCACGCAGTCATACAGTCTGTTTTAAGTTATGCTATCATAGCATGGGGACACTCTTCCCACACAAATAGGATATTTAAACTGCAAAGACGGGCAGTTCGTATTATAGCAAAAATAGAATATCGGGCAGATGCTAGGAATGCATATAGAGATCTAAACATTATGACCCTTCCCAGCAGATACATTTTTGAGTGTATAACATACATAAAAAATAACGTAGACCATTATAATACATCACAAAGTATACACAATCATGACACACGCCACAAAGACAATCTTAGAATTGATTTTTTACGATTAAATAAATCATGGAATGCAACACTGCATCTGGCTCCAACTTTTTTATAACAAATTACCTATAGGTGTGAAATCTCTTGAAGGAAACAAATTTAGAAATACAATAAAAAAGTTCTTAATAAGGAAAGCGTACTACTCCCACAACGAATTTTTAAACAGTGATATCACAATTCACGATTTTTAGTATATGTATGTGTGTGTATGTATGTGTGTATATGTGTGTATATATATGTATGTGTATATGTGTATGTATGTATATATGTGTGTATATATATATATGTGTGTATATATATATATGTGTGTATGTGTGTGTGTATGTATGTATATGTGTATATATATGTGTATATATATATGTATATATATGTATGTATATATATATATGTATATATATGTGTATATATGTATGTATATATATATATATATATATATATATATATATATATATATATATATATATATATATATATATATATACAGTCACAGTATAAGATGGCATCTCATTCGTTAAATTTGCGGTAAAGGTGGCACCCACGACCAGTTGACTTCCAGTATACGGATGCCAACTTGAAAACACCTTAAAAATTGTTTTTATGTACGGCAATGGTACCATCTTTGTTTTAACCGAAAATCGTCGGGATGCTGCTTTGGTCATTTTTTGTATAATACTATACATTGTGGTACACGCTATTTCACCAAAGAGTGCGCTGGAGTCTAACCCGTGTATATATTCAAAGATTTAAAACGCGTGAAGGGCAACTTCCATTTATTTTGGGTTTGGTTTGGCAACTGTGCTTTTCCTAATATCTTTTCGAGGGTCTATATATAACATCCACGAGAAAATTTATTTTATTTCTTGTATGTAATGCGTTTAGAGATTTTCGCATCATCCAATCTAATTATTACAGTAATTACGATGTCGAATCGAGCCTTACGCAAGGTGCGCATGGCGCGGTATTTAAATTTGAATGAAGTATCTTATTTTATGTTGCTGTATTATTTATTTTGTCTGCTTAAAATTAAATTGCTAATGTATGTAAACAATGTGTATTATATTAGTTTCAATTGCAATTTCAAGAACAATGCAGTAGTTTTTAATACTTATACTTCGATAATACATCAAAATAGTGTAAATTTGTTTTTGGAAATAGTTTTCAATTTTTATGCCAATGTATCCCATTCTCTTATAAGTAAAACATGATCGTTGATCATGCCATGCTGATATTTCTGATTTGATTTAATAATTATTAGTTATTAGTTATTATTACAACATGATACTGCATAGATTTTTAACTTCTGTACCTTAATAAATTATATTTGTCTTAGTGCGTGTATTTTACACCTTACAAGACAAGGGGTGACAAATTTCGGACTTTTACCCTATACACATAAATTAGAACGAGTAACTTGTCATTCTCATAATTCTCGTAAGTCTAAATTATCGGGCAAGGGCATAGCCCTTCTAGTCCATTAATATTAGCATAAATAGAAGAAAAAAATTATACAGTTTTACCTCTTGGGGATTGTACGCGTCAAGTGAATAGTTTTCGAAATCAAGAAAGTTCCATAGTAGAAAGTGGTCGCTTAACCCACAAAAACCACCCCAAAGACACCCTGCCGTAGTTTTCTGCATTTTTCTCAAAAACCGTGGGCTACGCAAAAAATTTTATAATTATAGAAAATATTCTATATAAAATTTGTCATAAAAAAGGTTCCATTACTATAGTCAATAAATGCAGTGGATTTCGAGAAATGAGCGATTAAATAACATTACGCAAGAAAACGAAGAGTACCTATATTGCATTTGATCGGCACATTTCTAAAACCGCAAATATCGTTCGTAGAGAAAAAAATTCATATCATTGTGTTCGTCATCGAATTCTGAACAACTTTCAAAATATCCGTCTGTCCGTCCGTCACGTTTCTTGTAAGCACGAAAACTTAAGAAGGAAAAGTCCGATAGAATTGAAATTTTGGCTGTAAGTTAGTGTTCACTAGAAGAAGAACCCTATATTTTTGAAAAAATCAAATCGTAAATAAAAATGTTATAGCACATTTTATTTAAAAATATGACTACAGCGGGTTGCAATTTTTAATGTGATACTAAGATTGAAGTAGCTTTCTGTAGACACCAAAATATTGTAAAATATAGAGTCACATGTTTCGCCTATATAGTCGGCATCATCGGAAGATGATAAAATTTAAATTTAAATATGTACCTAATCAATATATTAGGTATTCTAAGAATGAATCTTAATTATTACTGTAAAATATACCGCAACACGTTTCGCCAACACATTCGGCATTATTGGGAGATGATAAAATTGAAGATTATATATGTAGTCATTACATTAGGTATTGTAAGAGTAAAGTTTATAAGACAGCTAGATGTGAACATTGTACTCTTCGCAGACAGTAGTCTTATTGTACTTTTTATATAATGGTTTCACATTCTATAGGATACTCTTCGCAGTTTTTTGAAAATAATGATGTTATTGTCTTATAACTTCATTCTTACAATACCTAATGTATTAACTACATATTTAATAAATTTTATCATCTCCCGATAATATCGACTTAAATTTTGTCATCTTCCGATGATGCCGACTGTATAGGCTAAACCTGTGACAGTATGTTTTACAGTATTTTGGTGTCTACAGAAAACTACTTCAATCTTAGTATCACATTAAGAATTGCAACCCTCTGTAGTTATATTTTTAAATAAAATATGCTTTAACATTTTTATTTACGATTTGATTTTTTTTTTCAAAAACAATAAGGTTCGTCTTCTAGCGAACACTAACTCAGCCCAAATTTCAGTTCTATCGAACTTTTCCTTCTTAAGTTATCGTGCTTACAAGAAACGTGACGGACGGAGAGACGGACAGACAGAGAGACGGATATTTTGAAAGTTGTTCAGAATTCGATGACGAACACAATGATATGAAATCTTTTTCTCTACGAGCAAATATTTACGGTTTTAGAAATGTGCCGATCAAATGCAATATACTCTTCGTTTTCATGCGCAATGTTCTTAAATCGCTCATTGCTCGAAATCCACTGCATTTATTGACTTTAGTAATATAACCTTTTTTGTGACAAATTTTATAAGAAATATTTTCTATAAGTATAAAATTTTTAGTGGGGCCGACGGTTTCTGAGAAAAATGCATAAAACTACGGCAGGGTGCCTTCTGGGTGGTTTTTGGGGTTAAGCGACCACTTTTTACTTTGGAACTTTTTTGATTTCGAAAGCTATTCACTTGACGCGTATAATCCCTAAGTGGCAAAACTTTATAATTTTTTCTCCTATTCCACTATTTTGGTTTTAATATGAATGGACTATTCAATATTACAGAGAAAAAAGTTAAAGGAGAGTAGTAGAAAATAAAAACGCAATTTGCTTAAAATCCATGAATTAGTTATATAAAATGTATTCATGGGTTTATCAAACAAGATGTTTTTTGCTTGTTCAGAAGCAGCAAGATCATCAGAATTACAGTTATGAAACAAGATTATTAATCAGTTAGCTTACATAAACACGGCAACGCTGTAAAGGATGCCAATTAGTGTATATGGAAGTCATTTCGACTTTTACTAGGTAAAACATTTATATATACATATGGTGGTTGCCACCCTTAGCGTAAAGTGTAACGGATTCTAAGATGGTAGGTTTTAGAAATTTGTGTAGTATATTATATACACTGCTGTATATAGGCCGGATGTCACCCTAGTAGCTTAATGTACGGATGCTAACAGAACCAGAAAACGAAAATATATATATATATATATATATATATATATATATATATATATATATATATATATATATATATATATATATATATATATATATATATATATATATATATATATATATATATATATATTTGTTTATCCTAATCTAATGTATAAGTTTTAAATTTAAATGTAAAATATAATGTTAAAACCCAATATGCCACTCTTAATGGCATTTTCTAGGTATGTAATATATATTGCTGTATTTTTGACTTATGTAAGAATTCGTATTTTCCTGTGCATCAATAAAGATCTATCTATCTATCTATCTATCTATCTATCTATCTATTAGTAATATAAGCTTTTAGATCTTCCTGTTGTAATAATTCATATTTAATTAAATTGTTGTTGTCTAATGTAGTTTTAAAACCGACCATAATTTAATTAAAACCAGCTTTTTCGATAGTTATGTTTTTAATATTTAACTTTTTATGAAGAATATGACCTATGTGCATTGGGTGTAATCGCCCAATATTTTGCTCTTTAATGTTGTATATGTAACAAATATTTTTATCATTATAATACTTATCTGCATTTAAGTTGAAAAACTTAGGAAGTGATTGTTCTGTGACAGTAATAGTTTGGCTCGATATATTAGTCATGCGGCTGTCTGAATTCGTTTGACTTTGTGCGTTCTCGGTGTTATCTATCAGTGAATTGTGTGGATCGATATCCTTGAAGCTTGAATTATTTGTTTCTTCTTTATATGTTAAATCAAGAATTTGCACATTTTTAATAAATATTGTAGTCCCGCCCTTATCGATAGGGCGTGGTTTCCGAATAAGCCATTTTTTTTTTCAACTTTACACCATGCATTACACTGCTGTAATTTAAAGGCACAAAAATAATTGGATAAAACTGAAATATTTTCACAAATCGCAAGCAATATCTCTATAGTAAACTACTATACTTCATCGTCCGGCGTGTGAAAACGAAATGTCTATTAACATATAGATTACTAAAAAATTTACAGTTGACAGTTAACATATCAAGAAATAGAACTCTGTAAGCAAGAACCAGATGGAAAAGTTACCTGTTTATAAAAAAATTCAAAAACAAATGTGTACTAAATTTAGGACATCATGAGCAAAAGGGTTAATATAATATGTAGAAAAGTGAAACAGGCAAGTAAAAAAAAATACGTTTAATTCTAACTAAACAATTTTGTTTTTAATAAACGCTCTAGTATCTATAAAAGCTCTTAGTATAATATTGTGTAATTCAAGTTGTTCAATATTGATGATAATAAAATAGATACATAATAAAATTCCTGAACTTGACCCTATAGGAATATCATCTTTAAGTCTTCTAAACTTTGGCTAATGCAATTGCAGTCCTTGAAGGAACATAAACCTAAAAATAAGAATAGTGATGTGAGTCAAATTCTTTCCAATGCAAAAACAAAAAATTTATTTTGTGTTAAAAATATGGCTAAGAAAAAAAATAGCCAGTAAAAAAATAGTTTTCAGCCAAAATTCTCGCCAACTGCTAATATTTGATGTAAAAACATAACCTATACATTTCTAGAAAAAAATAATAAAATAATTATTGAGTATTACATAAGCATCTTTTTAAACCTAATATGATAACAATAACAGATATCAATAGCTTTTTACATTTTATACTGTCATTTTTATCTGAATGCGCTAGTATAAAAAATAAAAGGTAGATAATAAATCAAACATGACACTTTAAATACATTTTAAAACAGAAATTATTAAAACTACTCAATCTAGAAGCAAGATTGCACTTGATTAAATAATAGTATTCTTAGTATTAGAAGCAAAAAATATTGAGATGTAAAAATATTGACTCGCCAAAAATAAAAACTTTTACATTTAAGAAATGATTCCCTACAATACAAAAAAACGAAAACCCATAGGCGGATATATGCCTGGAGGATGATGAGAAGGCAGACCACATCTTATGTACCTGTCCCGCTGTGAAGAGGATATGATTCTCAATATTTGGCAAAGGGCAACTGCTGCCAGGGGATCTGGACACATTCTCACCCAATAAAGTTATCAGTTTCATTAAGGGACTGAACTTATTGGGTGAAATATAACTAGGTGTGAGCCACAATTGGCCTGCTGATGGCCACACTGGAGGGTCCACAGGGACCCACTCACAAGAAACCTAACCTAACCTAACCTACTACCACATGAATAATTTTTCGTTATCTAAAAAATATAGTTAGTTACCCAGTATGTTACTGGAAAAATAAACCTCTGCACTTGTGACCTTACATCAAAAGATTAGTCAGAGGCAATAATATTATTGAATGAAGAAAAATGTTTATCCCATTCCTCTGTAGATTTTAGTACAATGTGGTTACCGATGTTAAAAATGAACTGAACAAAATTAATATTGTTTAATTTTTAAGTAGCTGACCTTCAACATCCTTTCTCCAGAAAGAGATCAGTGGGATCGGAATAAAGAGGACCTATTGAAGGCAGACAGTTGTTGGTTTACAGACGGCTCCAAAACTCCCGAGGGAACAGGAGCCGGAGTACACAGCTACAGACCAAGGGTGAGGATAGTCTCAAACCTAGGTACTCATGCAACTGTTTTTCAGGCTGAGGTTCATGCCATTGAACTGTGTGTACGAAGGCTGGAATATATGCATCTTACACGCAGATCAATAAAATTTTTCTCAGATAGCCAAGCAGCTATAAAAGCTCTTGGCTCCTACCGGTGTAACTCCAAAACGGTATGGAACTGTCAGAAAGCTTTAAATCATTTGAGCAAGAACAACAAGGTGACTCTGGTCTGGATACCCGACCACTCTGGTATGGAAGGTAACGAAATAGCGGACTCCTTAGCCAGAGAAGGAGCGGGATCACGATTCATCGGACCAGAACCAATACTTGGCATATCCTCAAGTACTGCCAAGATGGCTATCTCAACCTGGGCTGAAAGGCAAACTCACCAGTATTGGCAAGAGTTACCAGGATTAGTTCATTCGACGGCGTTTATAAAATACCCTTTGAAATCAAGAGCTAAGAAACTTTTAGAGTTAAATAGGGTAAACCTGAAAACTCTAACAGGCCTATATAGCGGGCACTGCCGACTAAACTATCATCTGCATAAACTCGGCCTAGCGGAAAACGCCGTGCCGTCTATGCCTGGAGGATGATGAGAAGGCAGACCACATCTTATGCACCTGTCCCGCTGTGGAGAGGATCCGATTCAATATTTGGCAAAGGGCAACTGCTGCCAGAGGATCTGGACACATTCTCACCCAATAAAGTTATCAGTTTCATTAAGAGACTGAACTTATTGGGTGAAATATAATTAGGCGTGAGCCACAATAGGCCTGCTGATGGCTACAGTGGAGGGTCTATTGAGATCCACTCACAACAAACCTAACCTAACCTAGTCCTTTTATATCTTCTATATCTTTTTTTTTAACTGTCACATATGTATCATCCACACAATATTGGTGGTTTTGTTCAATTCTACTATATATTATTACTTTTTGTCACATGAAATTTTTAAATTAATAACTTTTACTATATGTACAGACCGCTCCTTCACTGTGTTAATTTTATTAACAAGCTAAAACCCAGTCAAATCTCTGAATTGTGTAGTGTATACCAGTCAATATAAGATGGTGCATCAATAGTGCATAGAGATCTACATTTCAGCTACACAAATTAGACCTCTTGCTTCACGATGTTGTTATACATGATTTCTACAATACTATTCAGCATGCTGATTTTTACTACGGCCAGCGAGATAGTGTAATATCAGAGACCAAGTAAAAAATCATATTAGTTAGGTATTTGAAATATCGAAAATACTAATAACACCTTTATTTTTACTAGTTCCCTCCTATTATTATGTGTAGGAAAGCATTACTATACTATGAATGGAGATACCCATGAATACAATACCTGTACAAGGAACAATATACGAATACCCAATCAAAGATTAGAAATAACTAAAAGAGGCAACTTAGGGGTAACGTTGTTCAACTCTCTGCCAAAGACTGAAAAAAATTGCCTATGAACCATTTTAAATTTAAATTGAAGAGTCATCTTTTAGCCAGTGCCTACTATGACATTACAGATTTTAATTATGTGTAAAATTTGATGTAAATTGTTTGTGCCTAGGAGTGATGTTTTTTCTTGTTTGTGAAATTTTTTTGTAGTTTTCTAATGACGTTATTAAGACAAATAATTTTATATGTTATTCTTTTTATTTATATTTTATATATGTGTATAGTATGTATATACCTACATATTTGTTGTAAACGGACGTATCAAACACCAAGGTGTAAATATTGATCAATAAAATGATTTCATTTCATTTCATTTCATTAAATTGATTAAATTCGACTTTAATTATGAGCATTACTGATATTGTCTCTAGTCACATTAAAAGCACAAGAAAACAAAACATGTCGTAAAATATTATTAAATAATAGTTTGTTTCTTTTGATTAAATACAAATTTATAAATATTATATTATGATATAAGTTCTTAAAACCATATTGTAAATCCATAACTTTTATAAAATAAAGCATTACATTATGTTACTGGATGAATAAATATTTAAGATTTTTTTAGTTTTGAGGAATTTATGCCTGCACGTGCCTACAATCTCATTTCAGAATAACTTAGCCCTTATTGGATGCAATAAAGCAATAAACCTAGTGCATGAACGCAACTTTATTTGAGTAGGTATTATACGCTTGCAAATAATATTTGTGGTTACTTCTGTGGTTTTATCCGTTTTATACTATAATTAGCGAGATACTCAGTTTAATAATTTAGAAATTTTTATTTATGAGTGACATTTTTTTGTGATAGTGACCTTTTTATGATAGTGACATTATAGAATATACCTAAGTGTTTAATAACATAATTATTAAGCAATAAAATGTCTCGCTACTGTGAATATGTAAATTGCAGGCAACTTTCAAAAAAAAAAATCCTAATTTGAAAATATATTCATTTCCAATAAAGAACCCACGGATTTTAAGGGAATGGATTATTAATACAGGTAAGATATGAAATTGCATGCATTTTAATATCAACCAATATGATTTCGGTACTTCAAATTTTCTTAAGAAATTTCACTTTTGAATGGCATTTTGAAGTAAATAAAAAAAATTCTTAATTAATGTATTATATTTTCATAAGAATTTGCTCCCTATATTACTTCTGTAAAATGTAGACAGTGATATACATACATGATTCATCGTTCTACAGCCTATAACTTTTAAACTAATTGAGATATCAGAAAAATACAAAGAGCAAAAGTTTTTCCCCCTTCATCAGACTACATTATGACATTTTCGAAAAAACAAAAAAGCATCTTTTTACACTCCTAATATTATAATGTTCACACCAGATTTAAATTCACCGTCTAAAATCAACCCCAATTTGGTAATAATTATCCGATCAAATTGGAAGATCACCACCGATGGCCCTCTGTCAGGCACGCAGGAGCTTTCATTTATTTAAATAACTTGATTTTAACCATTTTTCCAATAAATTCAAAAAATTCTTCGATTAACTTTCTGCCTATTTTTTCACTATTCCAACTGGAAAATTATGAAATAAAAAAGTTGAAAATTAACGTCTATTATACTGGGTGTTCTATTTAGATGCTAGCGTATTTCATAATATTGCATTTTGTGTTTATTTAAATTTCGTCTATTTTTTTTGCTTTGCTTTTTTGTTTTTTTCTAAAACGTCATGAATCTAATAATTAGTATATATAATTTTTATTTGTACATTAACTTGTAATCAATTCCATACTTATTTATTACTAGTCTTTTAATGTGTATACATGTATATTTGATATTTATACATCTAGTTCTTTTATACTATTTATACATATGTATTTTATGTACTGTTTAACATGTGATATTATAATTTTACGTATTTTTTATAGTGCGAGTACTGGGAATGTCTTTAAATAGAGTCGAACCGTCGACCATTTGAAATCTGTTTTTATTTTACCACTACCCAACCATTTTACAAAACAAAAGTTTAGAAAAATACTGGCAGCTACTAAATATTTAAGTATTATGTAATATGATATTAAGGTTAAGTTGAGTAGCATAGGCTAGACTTCACCATTTAAATAAAGACTTTTTTTATTATTACTATTGTTATAATTCTTTGATATTTTAAAAACTTACATCTTATTTAAATATCAAAAACCAAGTAATGTAAAATACATTTTTACATTAGGTCATTAGCAGTTTTTTAATTTTTTAGGTTGTTATATTTTTGCATTTTTATGCGACAAACTGTCAAAATTTCCCATTGATACTAAACACTTTTAACCTATTTTTAATTTTTAACCCTAAAAGTTGAGAGGCTGTAGCTCTGCTGGGATGTATTTTTTTAGTCAAATCGTCCAATTTTTTGAAGAAGAAACGTATAATTTACCGGTGTAATCTCGGACATTATATATACTTCCATGCATATTAAACTTTTGTGTTTCATACAAATATAAAATGCAAATAATTTGGGGAAATTTTATTTGATTAAAATTATCAACTTATAACCAATAGTAGTAAAAATAAAACTAAAACAATATTTGTTACCTATTCTATAATCTGAATGTAATCATAATTCTTATAAAACTGTAATTATGTGATATATACAATGTATAATAAAATTTTAATTAGATAATCTGTTTTTTATTTAAAAACGACATCTAGCCTACAAATAGGTCATATTAGTTCCAAATTATTATTTTTCAATAATTTTTCTAATCTAATAGTAGTAGAAACTTATTTTACTAGACAACTAGACCACATTGGGTAATTAATCTCATGTACTCATATACCGATTATCCTAACCAGTAGTCATAAAGTCAGTTAAAAATCATGCTTACAGTATAAAATCACACTATTTTTATAAAATATAATCACAATCTGCAATTCCTAAATTAACATCAGTACTTCATATTTTTGTTCGACTTCTGTTACAATGTGCTTCGGAATATACCAGAAACTTAGGCAGAAAATAAAGTAACGAACTTTTGAAAACTAGCGATAATATTAATAACTGCTTATTTTCAGGTAAATCCATGAGTAACAAAGTTATCTCATAAAAAACCGCATACTACGATAGGTAGGTAATACAAGTTTTGCAAAACTTGCCATCATGCCCATCCATCAAATCAAATCATTTTATTGATCAATATATACATCTTGGTGTTTGATACGTCGTTTACAACAAATATGTAGGTATATACATACATATACATATATATATAAAATATAAATAAAAGAATAACATAAAATTATTTGTCTTAATAACGTCATTTAAAAAACTACAAAAAAATTTCACAAACAAGAAAAAACATCACTCCTAGGCACAAACAATTTACATCAAATTTTACACATAATTAAAAACTGTAATGTCATAGTAGGCACTGGCTAAAAGATGACTTTTCAATTTAAATTTAAAATGGTTGATAGGCAATTTTTTCAGAGTCTTTGGCAGAGAGTTGAACAACGTGACCCCTAAGTTGCCTCTTTTAGTTATTTCTAACCTTTGATTGGGTATTCGTATATTGTTCCTTGTACGGGTGTTGTATTCATGAGTATTTCCATTCATAGTATAGTCACTGATATGCTCCTTTATGTGGATCAAATTACTAATATTATTGCCGACGGTAAAGTTAAAATTTTAAGTTTTACGAACCAAGGCTTACAACTCACCATTTGGTTTACATTTACAATTGCTCTAATTGCTCTCTTTTGGACAATAAAAACTTTTTGAATATGAATAGATGATCCCCAGTTTATTAGGCCATAAGTCATTGCACTATGAAATAGAGCATGATATGCTGTAATTGCAGCATCTGTATTAACTCTACTTCTGATCTGGCGAATAGCATAGACTTTTTTTGACAAATTAGTACAAAGATGTTCGATATGTGCCTGCCATGTTAACTTAGAGTCTATGATTATACCTAGTGACTTAACTGTTTCAGACGAGGTAGTCTTTTGGGTGCTGAATATTAGTGTGTTCGTTTTGTTTTTATTTAGACAAAGTTTGTTTGCATTAAACCAATCTAGCGATTTATCAATAATATCTGTTTTAGTTTTAACGATATTTTTGTCACATATGTCATCTAGCTGCTCCGCAAACGTAGTATCATCGGCAAACAAAATTGAAAAAACTGGCATAACATATGGTAGGTCATTTACATAAATCAAGAACAACAACGGTCCCAGGACACTACCCTGCGGCACACCTCTTGATACAGGCAACAAACTACTTAACATATCATTGTACAACACGCACTGCTTTCTATCTGTTAGATAGGACGATAATAAGTTTAAAGCTACTCCTCTGAGACCATAATAAACTAATTTGTCCAACAAGATATCATTTGAGACACAATCAAATGCCTTGCTTAGATCCAGAAAGATCCCTGAAGTTGATTTCTTATTTTCGAAACCTTCAGTTATAAAATTAATAAGATTAAGCACAGCACTTGATGTGTTTCTACCTTTTCTAAAGCCAAACTGTTTACTGGTGAAAAGGTTATTTGACTCAAAATAATTTATGATTCTTAAAGCGATTATTTTTTCAACAATTTGGCCAAAATTGGCAGTAAAGCAATAGGTCGATAGTTC
Organism: Rhamnusium bicolor; assembly: GCA_029963845.1. Taxonomy (NCBI): domain Eukaryota; kingdom Metazoa; phylum Arthropoda; class Insecta; order Coleoptera; family Cerambycidae; genus Rhamnusium; species Rhamnusium bicolor. The sequence goes on from JANEYF010002289.1 coordinate 306,870, forward strand.
GATGCATCATTTACATCTCCAGATTTAAAAAGTGGTATGACCTTAGCTATTTTTAATTTATTGGGGAATACTCCGTTCTGTAATATAAGATTTACAAGATAAGTAATGGGTGCAGCGAGTGATAAAATATTTTCTTTGTATATAATTACTGATTGATTATACACATCCGTTGACTTAGATTGTTTCAAAGATTTTATAACACTCTCCACCTCCGCCTGTGAAGCAGGATACAAGAAAATTGAAAGGTCATTTTATTGTGGAATAATTTTTAGATAATCCATATGAGAATAATTTGATTGCGGTATCTGTTTGATTATATCATCTACTATACTTGTAAAGAAATTATTGTAATTTTCAGAGGAAATTGAGCTGGCTTCTTTTTTTACCTACATTACGTACATTTTTATTTATAATGTCCCAGATTGTTTTTTGTTTATTGTCAGAATCTATTATTTCTTTATTTGCTTCATATTTTTTATATTCAATTATCAGTTGTTCATAATTATATTTGCATTTTTTGAATTCATCTTTCATTTCTTCATTATTTCGTAGATTTAGTTTTAACATTTTAATTAGCCGGTCAATTTCTTGTTTAGCTTCCACTATATCTGGATGCGCAAGAATTCTTTTATTATCTTTAGAATTAGTTTTAATTTTTATCAGAGGAAAAGATATGTCATGGTAATAGATGAGAATGTTGTAGAAAATATCCACGACCTTAACAGGGTCCTGTTCTGAATATAGATCAATCCAGTTTTCATACAGTAAGTAGTCAGAAAATTTTTGTTTGTTGACAACGCTTTTATTATATATGGTTTTATACACTGGAGTTTTGCTTTTGCTGTTTGATATATTTTGAAACTTTATAATTTGTGCACGATGGTCAGATAGCGGAAAATCTGTTACAACAGCTTCAGCGACATGAAAATTTGTAAAAATATTGTCAATGCAAGTTTTAGAATTTCCTTGCACCCTAGTGAATTCTTTTATGCGTTTTACTAGTCCAAAAGAGAGAAATAAATCTACAATTTCTTTACAATCACTTGTTTGTAAAACAACATTTATATTAAAATCACCACCGACAATTATTTTATGTATTTTGAATTTACTACTTAAAATTTGTAGGACTTTAGACATATTTTCTTTAAAAATTAATTTATCCCCACTTGGAGAACGATATACAGTTACTATAATACAGTTTAATGAGTTCACTTTTATGCAACAGTTTTCAAAGTGTTTTTCTACATTAAATTCATTTGTCAGATTAATTTCTGTGGATTGAATATTATTTTTAATAAAAATACATACCCCTCCATGAATGCTCTCTGATCTAGAAAATATAGCTGCTATATTATAATTTTTAATTTTGTATAGATATTTTTCATCATCATGTAACCAGTGCTCACTTAATAAAACAGCGCTAAAATTGTTGTCTAGTAAAATTGATTCTAAAGAGTTACATTTATTCTTTAGACATTGTATATTTAGATGCAATACTGCAATTTGCTCTCGACACACTCTGACTATTTTGGACTAACTTTGGATTAACTATGGTTGTGTCATCAATTCTGAGTCTTGGGTATAAAAAAATTTGTGTTAGAAATTTTTTGAGATTTATTGGTGGGATAGCCATTTTCACTGATGGAAATGTCTGGAACTATTGGTGTATTATATAAAATGTTCACCGATCTTTTTTTCTGTTGAATTTATTTGGTTAAACAATTTGTCCTCAATTTCTTCTGATAAAGGTTTGTCATTTCCTGGTCGTTTAGTTTTTGTTATCAATAATATATCATCCGTTTTCTTATTTATGTAGTTTGCTGTATTTTGGGCATTAACAGAAGATTCCACTTCTTTTGTCTTTTCAAATTCTACCCTTAATTGCTCTAGTGGTTCATTATTGTCTATGAATATTAATGATTTTTTATGGTTGGGTTGTCCATTTGTGATTAAGTTAAAAAGATCCTTAGATATAATATCTTTGTTAATAATATAGTTCTCTTTATTTATTTCATAATACATAATATTTCCCTCAGATATCCTATTTAATTTTTGAATACATGTATTCAGTTTATTATTATATTGGTAAATTCGTTTATTTAAAATGGGACTTTTTGAATATGGTACTGAAGAAAAAATTACATTTGCAGTGCTACACATTTTAAGTTTTCCATGTATGTAACGGAAAGATGGACATTGTTTTTTATTGAGATCATTTTTGCCAGCTAGTATAATTACAGTCATTTTTTCTGAAATCAAGCAAGGCACTCAATATTTTCAATGACGTTTTCCAAGTTCGCATAAGGCTTCACAATTGATATCATTTTGTGGTCTTTTATAAAGCTTTGTAGTTTGGGTCCAATACTTTTCCCAAGCCCATCGCTTAGCAAGGTAATTTTATTCCCCATTTCGTTGGACCTATTTTTTATTGAATAATTTTTGTTATTTGATAGGTTTTCATTTTTATGCAAAAAATATCTGGTTGAGAATCAACCGGTCTTGAAGTAATTTTTACTTTTTTCTTCGTCCCTTCTTCCACAATGGCATTTTGCAGCATGATAGATTTATTTGTGGAAGTAGACTGATCTTTTTGTATAGTGCTATCAGTTTGCGTATTTACTGTTTTTGTTTCAGTTTTTCTTATTAATTTACTTTGAATCCTTATCTGGTTCTCTAATTTATAGATTAGTTTTTTCTGCTCGAGAATTTGATTGTTAAACGACTTTTCCATTTCTATAGCCTCTTCAACCAATAATTCATTTTTTCTTTTTAATTCCTTAATGTAGTTATTTTGTAATAAGTTATCCTCACTTAGGTCATGAACTGTCTTTTCTAGTATGCTTGTCTCTTCATCATAACCACTCTTATCACTATCACTTTTACAACAAATAATTTTATTTTTTGTCAAAAATGTTATTTTGTCTTTACTGCGAAAAACACAACTTTTATGATATAAACTAAAGCACTTTGTACAAACATATGTTGTATTTACTTTGGTTTTACAACATTTAAAGCTGTTTATTACAGAGCTTTGCAAACTCATGTCTGTACTCTGTGTAGACAATAAAGCAATTAGACAACTAGACCACCATTGGGTAATTAATTTCATGTTGTCGTATACCGATTATCCTAACCAGTAGTCATAAAGTCAGTTAAAAATCATGCTTACAGTATAAAATCACACAATTTTTATAAAATGTAATCACAATCTGCAATTCCTAAATTAACATCAGTACTTCATATTTTTGTTCGACTTCTGTTACAATGTGCTTCGGAATATACCAGAAACTTAGGCAGAAAATAAAGTCACGAACTTTTAAAAACTATAGATAATGTAATAGAAAAGTTTTTAGACCGACTTATTAATTGTTGGAAAATTTTTTTGGGTAAGGGTCCTTATTTTGAGAAAAACTACTTTTTTTAACTTGCCGACGTTTCGGTAATTTTTATTACCATCTTCAGGGCAATTAATTATGAGTTTTTCCTGGTCACCATAAAATATATATAAAACAGGAAACAAACAGATAAAATCGTTGGGTATTAAATTAGTGTACTTATGTAACATATATACACATATATATATATCACTTATAAAGGTATAATTAATTGTACCTTTATAAGTGATATATATATATGTGTATATATGTTACATAAGTACACTAATTTAATACCCAACGATTTTATCTGTTTGTTTCCTGTTTTATATATATTTTATGGTGACCAGGAAAAACTCATAATTAATTGCCCTGAAGATGGTAATAAAAATTACCGAAACGTCGGCAAGTTAAAAAAGTAGTTTTTCTCAAAATAAGGACCCTTACCCAAAAAAATTTTCCAACTATAGATAATATTAATAACTGCTTATTTTCAGAAACATTGAGGTAAATCCATGAGTAACAAAGTTATTTCATAAAAACCCCGTATTACGATAGGTAGGTAATACAAGTTTTGCGAAACTTGCCATCATGCCCATCCATATTAGATATGAGGGTGGTCGGACTTAAAATTGGCCACACTGTATAATAAATTGAAAGACAATATCTACCAAATTTCATGTAAATATCTTAAAGGATTCCTCTGCATTTTCATTTAATTATCATATACACAGACAGATATTGTTTAAAAACTGTTTTAAAATTATGGTAGAAAGCATAATATTTCCATTCATCTGAAAATCGTTTTTTTTTTCATGATCACAATGCTTCCTGTATATAATAATAAGGAAGGGAGAAGAAATATACCTAAATACAACATTTAAGTCACCTATCTGTTTTTATTATTTTTTTTTTTTTTGGTTCGTAGTATTTTTTTTACATAATTGATTGTACGCGAAGAACAAAAATTTCAAATTAATATTATATTCTTAAGTAGTGGTGAGAGGTATGAAACTTCTCGTATGGTCTAAATGCTACTATCCGACCGACATCATAGATGTCTCTGTAGCGGATAGCGACTTGCGAAGCAAGTACAGAGAGCGGCGACCTCTGAGTAGTTGTTTTCTTCAAATCATATTTAATTATATTCTTAATATTGAACAAATAGTAATTATAAAATATGTATATATTTTAGTACCCTACTTTAAAGTGCACAAAAAATGTAATTTATTTACAGAAAATTAGACATTTGTTATCAGATTTGTTCAAATAATAAAATAGTCCGACGCCGCGTCGGCCTCCTACTGCTTTAAAAGCCGACTAATGTATGTTTACCAGCGGCCAGCAGCCAGCCAGCGCACTGAAAATAAATTAAACATGCTGGATATTTACTACCTTCTGCTACCTGCCTCACGAAACAATTATTTGGCAACAACGTAATATCTAGTAGGGACAATTTGTGCAGCTAGTAGGATCGCTGGCTAAACCTCGCAAATAAGTAAATGCTCATGACATCTATGATGTATTCTCCCGATTAATAATTTATTACTGATCCCCCCATAAGCATGGAGCGGTCTGTACATATAGTCTCTGCTTTTACATTTCAATATAGTATGGCATTTTAACTTGATATGTCTTAAAACATATTTTACAACAGTAAATTCATGGAACCTATCAAATAGTCATAATTTATAAATAACTAAATAAGATTACCTGAACATAATTTCTTCTGCCTGAGTACCCTTCTGGGACAGTTACAAAATTAATGGACTTATCAATTCTATTATATCCTCCAAACTCCTTATCATCTGAACACAAAACAATATGATATTCCCCAGCTTCCCAAATACCAATCCTATAATCAGCAAAACTCTTTACAGGATGGAAATTAAAAATAAATAGCAATCCAGCTCTTTCAAAAGCTATTATCTTATCACCTTCATGCTTCATACTGACATAAGCTGGATCTGAACTTAACCACCCATATTTACTCTCTGTATTGTTCATGGCAGAGTCCCAGGCATTTAAATATTTATATTTAAGCACATCATCATCTACAAGATGCCACTGCCTTCTTGCGTAATGGTAGGAAGTGTTATTACCGGCACGCGGGAAATCCAACCATTCAGGGTGGCCAAATTCATTGCCCATAAAGTTCAAATATGCTTCTCCACCAAGAGAGTGAGTTATGAAACGTATGAGTTTGTGCAAGGCAATACCACGATCGATGATTGACGAAGGGTCTGATACGGTACTCATGTGAGTATACATTTCTTTATCCATCAACCTAAAAAATATATATTAAAAATTACAGAAATAATAAATAGAGAGGATTTTTTTTAGGGCATGGGAGAAGATTTGGGTAGGCTTGAAGGTCAACATTAGTTAGTAACTGTAAACAACTTGATGTGTAAGTGTGAAGTATAATACCAGAGACAATATATACAGTGTTTCCTAAGATTTCAGCACGATTCCTCAGGTTATTTTATGAAGAAAAATTCATATGAATGTATGGTCTGAAGGGCTTTGTTTCCAGAGATACAGGGCGTTAAATATTTAAAAAATCATTATTATTATTTTTTTTAATTTGAAGCAGTAAATAGGCAAGGTAATATCTTTCTTCTTGGCCTAAAATTATCATTTGGTGGAAAGTTATTGGCATCAAATCTAGGTTTTGGTGATATGTTACCACTCCAAATTTTTACCTTAACACGAAATAATTTTCTCTTTTTTTTTTTGGCAAATTCACAATATTCTTTTGCTTATTACCAAAAAAAATATATATACTTCTGATAGAATTCTATAAACACATCAGTCTACGAGGTATTTGCTATTGAAATGCAGTTGCTTTTGTAAAAATAAAATGATATTTGAATACCTTAAAGTTATGTACAGGGTTAGTCAGCTTAAACTGACCCCCAACTTGTCCCTTTTTGAATAAATAAAAAAATTGACTACCTCACATTTTAAATGTTTTCGAAAATTTTCTAGATTTTTATATATATTAAGTATATATATGGTGTAACAAAAAGTATTTTTTTTTATATAGCACACCATGTATATAACATTTTTGAAACCTTCGTACCTTTCTGAATTCAAAAATATATATGTTTTTATGGTAGACAATGAGAAAAATAATAATAAGCTGTTGCTCTGGATGACTCATTTCACCATAACATCAGGTGCACAGCGGGTCACGACAGAGCAGGTGGCATTTAGGAAAGGAGTTTTCCAGAGCGATTCCCTGAGTCCTCTCCTCTTCCGCATCTCACTGCTGCCATTGCCTGTTGGACTCCGCCAAACCCACGGATATCAATGTGGACTACCCAGCAACTGGAAGCGTAAGATCACCCATCTATTTATGTGTATTAACTTTATGCACCGCAGAGCGCGAACTACAAAACGTTTTTAGGCGGGTTGAAAAATACACGCGAGCAATTGGTATGGAGTTCGTGTTGGACAAATGTGCAGTCATCCACCTCAAGAGAAGATGATGCGGGGAATTCTCTGAAGATGCGCAACTCACAGACGGAAGAATCCTAAGACATCTGGATGCAGGAGAGATCTATACATAACTGGGTGTGCAACAAAGGCACATCCAGGATGTAAAACAAATAAAAGATTCTTTCCGCAGCAAGTACAGACACTGACTCCAGAAGATTTGGCCATTTGAAATATTGGGAAAGAACAAGGTGTCTGCAACTAAACATTCCAGTTCTGCTTTACGGGAGGGTAACTTTCAGGTGCGGTTCGGGTTTCAATGTTTGGCTTGGAATAATCGGTAGTAGAATCATTGTTCCAATAATATTTGCACGACCCCTGATTGGTGCCAGATACTTGTGATTTCTGCAAAATGAAATTGAAGACAGTTTAACTGAATTACCTTTCCATTTACGACAGGGAATGTATTTTCAACAAGATGGCGCTCCTCCCCATAATTCAAGGATAGTAATTGATTACCTTCAACGGAGATTTGGAGAAAACGTAATTTCGACTCCAAGGTCACCTGATTTAACATCCCTTGATTTTTTGTTTGGGGTCATTTAAAAAATATTGTCTACGCAACCGCGCCGTTACAACCCGTGAAGACCGGGAGCTATGAGTAAGACGCGCAATTAATAGCATAACGGCCCAGCAATTGGCGAACGTTCTTCGAGGAACAGCTATGCAAGTTCAGAAGTGCATTGACGTTAATGGACAGCATTTTGAACAACTGTTGTAATGTTCTGTGTTCATTTTTTGTATTCCAAAGCCACCTTATGTATAACAAGGTAAAATTGTATTTTCTTATTTTCTATTAGCTGTAATTTTGTTTGTTTTTATCGCACATTTTAATACGACATATGAATAAATTCCTTATTAATAGTACTAATAAATGGTACCACGGTACGAATATGGTTCCATTTGAAAAATTTGAGTTTTGCCTCAAAAACCATTTTGTTGAACTTTATATGCTCATAAATCAATATTTTTGACGGGATTTCGATTTTTCTAAGATTACAGGGTATTCCATTTCAAAATCGAAAGTTAGTGTCACTTCCGGCGAAACCGGAAGTGAAAAAAAAATCACTTGTATATCAAGGAGTGCTGCTTATCTGCAGTGCAAATAAAAAACTACTATTCTTGCACAACTACACAGTAAAATTAATTGTATGAACATATAACCACGCACAAGGCTTCTTCCGTGGGATCTCTCTTTGTTTGTCATTATATTTAAGATTTACAAGATTTAAACTAAACTGTGTAATTTATTTGGGTATATAAAATTTTTGTTATTATTACATTATTATAACTTGGTTAAGTTACAATAGTGGTTAGATTTAAGTGTAGTTTAGTTCAGGAAAAGTGATCTATAAAGCGTGAGCTTTTAGTGCGTGTAGCGAGCGTGCTGAAGCTCAGACGCAGTGCCAGTGCGAAATAGACGATACTGGAGCTTACTGGTGCGTTCCACAAAATTTGAGCCCATATAGTGACATCATTTTCAGTGTATATAGGGTTATCAAGCAGAAACATGATATGACGTAACATCAAAAGAAAAAGTGAAATAACTCTGAAATTGGAAGTTACAAAACCGTGAAATCTGCACAAAAAGAACAAGCATATAACACTTTAAGTGGCACCAAAAATAAAGTTTTTAAATCACTAGAGATCCGACATTTTGCCGGAGGCGCCGGTAAAAAGAGGAAAATCCACGGAATACCAAATCTTACTGAAAAATTAAAAGAATAAAATGGGATCATCAGAGGAAGATAAAGCTTTTGGAAAAACAGGAGAAACACCATTGGGCCTATACTGGGAGATAGAAAAAAGGTTAAGGAGGGGGAATATGCCAATAATCCCCAAAATTACAAGGACACCACCTGGTTGTACCCGGAAATTCTAGAACTTCCTGGGAAGGAAGGGAAAATAAAGAAATGACGCATAAAAACAAGAGGAAAAGACAGCAGACTGCCACAAACACAAGTTCCGAAAAAGAAGAAGATACAAACCTGGACACTAGCAGCGAGAGAAAAGAGACGCTAAGAGAAAATAAAAACAAGGAGAAGAAACAACCAAAAGACACATCAGATTTGTGAAAAACATTAACAGAGCTTTAGAAGACATAATAATAGTCACTACAAGGATGGATAAATCGAAATTACAATTTAACAGAAGTAAGCAATCATGAGTAGCAATGGACACGATTAAAAGACACTTTATGGAAATTACCTGCAAACTAAAAGAAAAGAAACAAAACTAGAAATTATCAAACAAGAAAACAATGTTAGATGAAACAAGAACACCAAGATGACAAAAGACCTAGAAGAAATAAAACAAATTTTGAAATCGAACACATTAAGCAAAGAAATGGATTAAAGTAAACCTGTGTTATAATTGCTTCTACTAGTTTTGACCTAATTTTTGGTAAGCTTTGAGAATAAATTCACGAAAAAAAGGATGAGTCAAAAACGGTAATGGTAAAAAATGCAGCGGACAAAGGAAACTTAAAACAGATAACCAGGGACTTCAAAAAATAAGAAGTCTTTGGTCAAGGTTATCAAAAACTGAATTAAACATGATAATAGGTATTGAAGGTAAAAATAGCAGAAGAGGCAAAAAGTAAGATGGATAAAAATAGCCAAAAAAAGCACCAGTGATAATATTCAAATACAGGGTAGCACAAATAAATCAGAAATTCGAAATAAACGTGAACATACAAATCAAAACGGAAATACAGATAAACAAACCGAGCTAGGTAGCACAGTGGACCAGAATAATAACTGACAAACGTAGCTGGTTTACTGCCTATTGACTCTCAGGTTCAATTCCCCGTTTCGACTCTGACAAAGTCGAAAGGATTGGTTGCGTATGTCCGCGTTTTTTCAAACGTGTAACCCTCGTTCGGGGGTAGTCTAATTTATGTGATGTGTTTTATGGTTGATGACATTTTTGGTGACCCAAATGCTGTAATTAAACCCAGAAGGGTAGTTTAGAGAATACCACCCCCAACTAGAAGTAATAAAGATAAAGAAAATGCAAAAGAAAATGGAGAAGTGGAACTTGAGGATACCACTAAAAAAACCCAGATCAGAAACGAGTCCTGGGATAGAAAACCACACAAAGAGGCTGTATGATAGATCGAACGCCCTAAATGAAAATGAACAAAACTTACCAAAACATCAAGGTGAAGAAAATAAAGAAACAATAGTCACAGAGAACAAGAAAAATGACTCTTTGAAGTGTTTAGTGCATTAGATATAATAAATGAAGTAGTAAATAGAAAATGTGAAAAGGAAGATTAACTTGGAATACTAGAGAAAGAAAACACAATAAAAAAAACTGAGGGTCAATCAGAAAGTAGACATCTGCAAAGGATATATGCAGAAATTGAGCAGACATCAATTAACAAGAATGTAGGAGTCAACTTCAACAGATGCACTTAACTTCCCAATAAAAATGAGTGGAAGACACCAACAACTGTTAAAACGCATGAAACACCCATCAGTATTGAAAATGTTGACGACCCCAAAAAAGTCATGCAACAACTTAAAAAAGAGATAAATGCAAAAGAAACTGGAGGAGGCTCAAAAGCGCAAGGCAACTGAGGAATGGAGCAGTTGTAGTAGAAATTCATGATAAAAAACAACAAGAAAAACTAAATGCAATGTTAAAGAGTAAAGACCATATTAAAATTAAAGAAACTGCAAATACTGATCCTATATTTACAATAACAGGAATTCAGCGGGACTTTGTTGAAGAATTAATAAGGTTAAATGAGGATATTTAGGAAGAGCTACAATATAGTGTTAAAAACTAAATTAAAGTGATTGTGAAAAAAAAATGTCGCAATCCAAACAAAGAAAATTGGATTCTGCAAACTCCTCCCAAGATAGCAAAATGGTTTCTAAAAAAACGGCTAATAAACTTTAGTAAAAGTTTATGTGCAAGAACATTTTAATCTCGCTGTATGTTTCAAATGCTGTAGTTTCGGATACATGGCTAAATATTGTAGTGGAAAAGAATGTGGTCACAAATTCAGAGGGGAACACTATAGAAAAGATTATAATGAAGAACAGCAATTAAAATGTCCAAATTGTACAAAAATTAAATATTATTGAAAAAAGACATACGGCTCGAGACATAAATTGAAAGATAAAATAGATTTAAAAACCACATCAACACAAGGAATCTTTTTTATGAAACATAAACTGTTAAATAATAATAATGTTGACAACAAAAACAATAATCCGTCAAGCACATAAAAAGCTATCAGCATCATCCATCAAAATGTTCAGTCATTAGGAAATTCCATAGACAAGTTAAATATGACATAGATGGCAAAATTTTATGTGTATCCGAACACTGAAAATCAGATAGGTTTTGAAGACTTTAAATTAGTGACAATGTTTTGTCGAGATGAAGATGGGGGTGCAGGAGAAATGTGAAGTGTAGTTAGAACTAAACTAAATAATTTATCTGTAACCCCTGGTATTATCAACATTTTAAAGGAATCTTTAACTTAAAGGGAGTTTTAGTGACCAGAAAACAAACAAAATATAAATATCAGATAGCAATCCTATAATTCAAATGAAAAATTAGGTTTAATGGCATTCATATATCTCGATTTATATTTTGCTGAAATTGCTGATAATACATTTTCTTGTCACTAAAACTCCCTTTAACTAAAAGGTTCCTTTAAAATGTTGATAATACTGGGGGTTAGTGGTGTATTTGAGTGTGCAGCAGTAGAATGTAAGTTAGGTACAATTCATGTCATAATTGTGTCGGTGTACAGACTGTCCGCAGGGGATGTAGACATGTTTTTAAACAAAAAAACAATTGCTGGTAAGTACTTTTGAGGAAAATAAATTGATTGCTGTAGCAGGAGACTTTAATATTGAATTGTTAAAAGAAAACAAAACAAAGACAGAATTAATATCACATGATTTCCTTTAACTTAATACCAACAGTATTAAGAAATACACAAATAACCCAAAATACTTCAAGTTGGATAGACAATATTATTACTAATTCTGAATTTGCAGAAACCCTATTAAAAAATAAATCAAAACGGTTCCTTTCAAATCAGAGTAAGGATGATTTTCTGGGTAGCCTAAGAGGTCAAGATCGGCCAACAAGTGCAGACCCCTCAGATGTAAATAAATAATGGAATAGCATTTTCCACTGTGATGGTCCTATATACATATAAACAAGTAATAATTGATTGTTCATAGAAGAGAATTTATTTTTAGTTTGTTTAGATCTATAAATAGAAAACCTGAGAATTCTAGAGTGTTGCTATTTGAAGGAAGCATCTCAAAATTTTATTCCTAAAAACAAGTAATTTTCAGTTTAACTAAATAAAGGTGAGAAACAGGTTATATGACAAATAATTAGAGACAAGGATAAAGCTGAGTAAAGAAAAATAATAATGAGAAATTGGTGAATAGAAGAAGCAGATGATATAAATTAAAAAGGAACCTACTTGGAACAGCTGATACGGTTCACAAACTGTGCTGTAATCCGAGTATCGAAACAAGTAGTAAGTGACATTAACTTTTATCTGATCAAATAAACTGAGAACTTCACAAAAAAGTGAATGACATTTGTCTGACTTTTTACTATAAATTGATTGTTTACTTATATGAGAATACTCAAACAGTGTTAGTGATTATTCACATACCAATATAAAGAAATTTAAATTCCTATATAAGCAGCACTAACAGTAAGTGGATATTCTCTTATAAATATAAAACCTTATGTTTTAGTTTAATTTAGCTCGCGTTAGGTAGAATAAGAGAAGGAAAACATTTGTCTTGGACCATAAAACAATTTTTATTTGTTACAAATAAATAAACTTCTCTTCTTGTTTTCTCTGAAATACATTACTTTTATTTCACACATATATGCAACCAGGTATATGTTTGACTGTAAAATCAGTAAATAAGAAAGAAAATAATAAAAGAATCCTACTTCTCTGTTTATAAAGTGGGAACCTGTTTTGAACACACATAACCCTGAGGAGTGAGTTCTCTAAAGAAATTAATAAGTATAAACCACAGTGGTAAGTACTATAAAACAAATATTGTATTAATAATTAATTAATTTAAATAAGATAACAAAATTTTAAAAATAATGTATGTTCACAAAACTGGGATACTAAAATATCATAACAAAATATATATACTTTTTTAATATATGAACGTCAAAAAACTGGTCCAAGGCCATCGCGCGCCGCAGAGGTATATATCAAAGAATTTTGTATTTTGTGTTACTGTCACCTCTGTATATTTTCTCCTCTACAACAGTTATTGTGTAAGATATTCACTTAATATATAAAGAAGGGAGCACATTACACCTTATCTATGTAAAACAGATTGATAAAAAATTGAATTGAGGTTTAAATATCTGTTAACTATAGAAGTAGGTACGTAATATTTTATTAATAAATTGCAATCATACACAAAATAGAAATTTAGAAACAGCACTGAAAAATTTATAGCTAGTTTTTCATACCATTTATTCATCAACTATACAATGAAGGAGCGGCGGACAACTACTACATCAATATTCAAAAATAAATTGAAATCTACATATAAAAATAGTTGACCCCTATTTTGTTATATCAGTAAAAAAAAAACCATAAACCAAATTCAATTTAAATCATCAGATATGGCCGCAAATTTCTAAGCTATTCTATTGGCTGTAACGTAATAAAGAAATTTTCAAGCCTGACCAATGAAATCAAAGAGCAGCACACAATGGTCGAAGGTTTTAATTAAATGCAAGCGCATATTTCCCTATTACGTCACTATACAACCGGCAATATGCGTTGTTTGAAGTTAGTTCTCATTTTAAGAATCTTCATTTTACAATTGAACAAACAGTAGTTGGTAAAATTACGTTAAAATTATATTTACAATATATTTGAGGGTCATATTATATTACCATATTCTTATTTTTTGTAATTTGCTGTCCACTCGCCTATTCCTGTCTATTTTATGTAAAGTTGATTCATTTTCTAATATCCTAACTAAAAATTGATTTTCGCATTGTTGTTGGACATAAAATTTCCGTTAGTTTCAAACTGCTGCCGGTTTTCGAATTCAGTTAGCCATATCAATTTTTTTGTCTCAATAGCATACTTTTAGAGGTTACGATGGTTACATACCAAAAAGCAATAGTTTTATCTCCCACTAATGCCTGATCATGTGACTCTGCATAGGCAATATTGGGTTCCATCCAACGCCTATTAGTTAAGGTATGTACTATATCTCCCATATTCCAATTTTCATCAGAAGTATGTTTCAGCAATTTTATCCACATATCTGGAATTGCCATAGCTAGCCTAAAAGGAAAATATTAACTTTTAACTTAAATAAAAAAAAAAATCACAATTTATATTAAAATTAACAATAGATTTTCGAAAAGTTTATAAAAAAAATGACCAGTCAACATAATGTAAGAAATCTGATTATAACATATACATAACATAAAATAAACACTTCAGAATTTAGACAGCCTCTAAAGTCGAAGCTGTAGGGGCGAGGGTTACACTTACGAAAAAAGCGTGATTACACAACAATTCCTACTGACATTGCCAGTATCGGTGGCGGGATTCGAACCCGCAGAACGTTGGAGAGATCATTTAGTCACATTTGCCATTGTGTGCTCCAGCCAACTACTCCAAAGTACATTCGAGAGTTATAGTGTAATTAGGAATTAAGCTAAAATTATTGGCGTGATGATTCAGACCTGGTAAAATGGATTTTCCCGCATTTAAAATGTTATTCTATTTGACATACAAAATGGACTTCTGAATTTCTTTCGTTTCAAAAATTCTTGTTCCACATCTTAAATTAATTCTCACAAATTTTGACTTCCTTGTGCGATGTTGACTTTGTAAAAAATATTTTCGACAAATTTACACAACATAGAAATGACCTAGATAACTCTATTATTAGTGGCAAAATAAAAATGAGGTATAAAGACGTGAATTGTATAAGAACAACCCATATTATCAAAGTAGGTACTCTATTGTATGATAAACTTTCAAACAATATTACTTTACATCTACAGACTAAATAATTTTATTTTTAACTTTGACATTTTAAAAAAGGAACTCAAAACATGTTTGTCATATTAAATTAATTGTATCAACTATTTTCACTAGTACTTCCTTTTGCATTACCCCTACTTACTTTATATTACTTTTTGCATTATATTCAATTATTTATTTATTAATACTATTAATATTGTGAGATTTATCTCATCAGTTTGTTTGATGTCCATCATCAAATTTGTTATAGAATATGCTACAGGAATACTAACCTATAATCGAATCCTAAACAGCCTTCAGTCACAGGCCGGCATGTACCAGGCATCCCAGAAACATCTTCAGCAATTGTAATAGCATCTTTGTACAAACTGTGTATAACATAATTAGCAAGCATTAAGTAAACAACACCTTCAGTATCCACACCAAGACTAAAATAGTCATCATAGTGACCTCCAAAACCTTGTGCAATTCCACGAGAATGGTACAACATTGAAGTAACCCCATCAAATCGAAACCCATCAAACTGGTATTCTTCCATATACCATCTTATATTTGAAAGTAAAAATCTTAAGACTTCGAATTCAGAATAATTAAAGAGTCTGGAATCCCATAAAGAGTGTTCACCTCTTGGACCCGCATGGAAAAATCCTGCTTCAGTTCCATCAAAGCGATTGAGACCATCCATAACATTTTTACTGGCATGTGAGTGAACAAGATCCAATAAAACAACTAATCCAAATTCGTGAGCTACATCGACTAATCGTTTGAGTTGCTCTGGGGTTCCATAACGACTAGATACAGCAAAGAAGCTAGTTACTTGATATCCAAAACTGGCATAGTAAGCATGTTCCATTATTGCCATTAGTTGAATGCAATTGTATCCTTGTTTAACAATTCGGGGAATTATATTGTCAGTGAAGTTATCGTAGCTGCCAACTTTGAGTTCAGATGTGGCAATGCCAACATGGCACTCATAAATTCTAAGACTCTTCGGTCGAGGTACTTTAGAGTGTTTAAAAACATATCTCTGTAAACAGATTTAAAGGTGAATGTTTTTTATTGATAAGAAATATTCTTTATTAACTTTTTTTTTACTTATAATTATAATTAATTTAAAATTTTACTAATAAAGTTTATGAAACTGTATTGTAATAGACAGATTTTCTGCTATAAGTGGTTATTCTCGTGATCAGGGTAATCCAATGAAAAGGCTCACCCCTATATTTTGTTTATTTTTCGAGTTAGAAAAAAATGTTTTAAATAAAAGTTGTAGTGAGTCAACTGAACTCTCTTAGAATCCCTGCAAAGAATATACAGGTGGTTCCACGAAAGTTGGACAAACCGAAGTTAGGGAACACCCTATATTTTTTACATTTTTGAAATCTGTTTTTTTGTGATTTTAAATGTAAAGATATGTTGCATCTTATCTTTTACTGTTTTTTATTTATTGCAAATTTTATACCACTAGCATCTGCTTGGTTATCAGGTTCGCCATGGAAGAAAAACAATTATTAATTTGATACATATGCTTTACAAAATCATTTAATAAATTAAAACAGTAAACTATGTGGTTTTGTGCGTCATATTATTTGTGGAAACGTTTACTTTATCAGAGCGATACGATATGTGCACTATTTATAAAAAATAAGAACTCTTCAACAGGTAACATTTTATTTGGTATAGTATATATAATAGTAATAATAATAATAATAATTATTAGGCAGTTTGCTTTTTGAATTTATTAAATTATTCCGTAAGGCATGAGTGTCTGGCTAACCTAATAATCTGAGATGCTGGTAGTATAAAATTTGCAATAAATAAAAAATACTAAAAGATAAGATACAATATATTTATATATCTGAAATCACAAAAGAACACAGATTTCAAAAATGTAAAAAATATGTGTGTTCCATTTAAAAAAAATGTAAGTTTGGTTTGTCCCGCTTTTATGGGACCACTTGTATATTCTTTGCAGGGATTCTAAAAGAGTTCATTTGATTCTTTACAACTTTTATTTGAAATTTTTTTTTCAAACTCGAGAAATAAACAAAATATAGGTGTGGGCCTTTTCGTTGGAGAATCCGTACATTGAAAATTATTCAATATTGAGGAAGTTTGTAACTGAAAATGTTTCAATTATCTTAGGTTTGTTGTTCTCACGTATCAAATATTCAATACTGAAATATACTTCCAAACAAACAATTCTTGAAGAGATCCAGTAACTGAATAAGAATCAATAAATTGTATACTTGCGACCAGATTGAATTGTAAATTTTGAGTCAAAATTGAGTTGAAAACTGTTTCTAGTATTTGTTAAATATTTTTAATTAAATACATTTGATCAAAAATGTATTTATCTGTTGCTTATAGTGTAGTTTATTAGTTAACTAGTTGAAAATGTCTTTAGAAAGCGATAAAGTTATAACAAGAAGGAACTTTGTGAAGATAGGGATTGGAAAAAAGAAAGAAAGAATGACATAAAAGAAAGGCCAATAATATCCCACTAAATCACACAGTATGTCTCCAAAATGCTGCGACCCACACACTTTTAATAGATACTCTTTGACACTACCTCCAAAATATAGGCTTTGGATTACAGGAACACCAGGCATTCCAAACATCCAGATTAAACCCTTGAACAAAATATTAGGGGAAATCTCGCCAGAAGAAAAGTCCAAAATAACCCAGTAACTATCCACAAATGATTATCAAAATCTACATCAAGGAGTTACATTCAAGATAGGGAACAATTGTTACTAAAACTACGAAAAAGATTTACTGACTACTATAATGTAGATACGATTAGAGTATTCTCAGGGAGATTATATATTCTTATACTTGAACTAGACAGTGAAGACCCAATATCCTCAACATAAACCATATAAATAATTTGCAGTATATTCAACTCACAAATTTGTAAATTTATATACTGTAACATTAATAGCTACCCACAGAAGAGTGTAATCAAAAATTTCATTGTAAAAAAAAAAAAATTAATGTGCTATGTTTGTGGAAGCAAAATTCAAAGAAGAGTCCAATACGCCATATAAAAACTGGTAAATAACCCAACAAAATAGCTACCAAAATCATAACAAAACTAGAGGAGACTCTTTTGTCCAAGCATGCTCCGGACTCGGTGCTTTTTAAAGTCTCTTTCACTTCAAAATCTTGTTTGGCATAGTCGGTAAGATTTTGTGAAGTTGTTTCACTAATGCCAATCGTGGTCGGATCAGATTTATTCTGAATCCTGAAATAACAGTTTTACTTTTGTCAGCTTTTGTCACCAAAATGAAAGACATATGTGAAGTGAATAACCTGTGGCATCAATTAGGTGAACTGAATAGCTTATGAGAAATCATCGAGGAAGATTTGTCCATTGTGGATAGGAACAAAAAACTGAATCTGCTGAAGATCAAAATTTCAGACTAGTTACTGTTCAGCAACACAGAAAAATCGGTTTATGACCATAACATGTTGTCTTGTTTAAATTTTTATTTACTAACAATTTGCATTTTATTAAACTGGTAATAAACTAATTTTAAAAGGCATTTACTAAAATTTCAAATTTTAATAAACATTTAAAATTCTTCAAACGAATAGTAATGTAACTTGTTCCACTTGAAAATCACACTGAATAAATTAATGATTAAAATTAAAATTAAACACCACAGGTAATACAACCCCTGTATTCCTGAAGGTACCTCATGGTACCTTGTGTGGGGGAGAGGGCTATACATTTAGAGACAATTGAGACACACCCAATGTCCGAGTATGCTAGGATTAATTTCTGGTTTAGAAAAATTCCTAGCCCCTCGACCAAGGATCAACCTGGGATTCCAGGGTGAGAGGCAAGTGTCCTTACCATTTGACTACAAAGCCACATAATGGAATGGTTAATAGTTAATGCCAGCATTCTAAATAGTCAACAATATATTCGTTCAGGTTTGGTGAAATAAATAAAATTTTACAAGGAACAAAACTATTAAGTCTTATCATCTAAATAAAAATACAAAACAATACAGTTCTAACTTGATAGTGACACAGTAAATAACTGTTAGTTTTAACTCATATAAATTTCAAATATTCAATAACTACATAGTACAGATTTTTCCAAAAAATTATGAAACTGTTACTATTAAAAATGTCAAGCCTTACTTCTGTTTGTGGCGGATTCCACAACTTTTGTTTATATATTGTTCCTTCATGTTTTGGAGGTTCCTCGACATATGTTGCATATGGAGACAATCTATCTTCCTTTGACCCATACTGCGTTTGAACTACAACCTGTGATAAAGCAAAAAAAAAACCAGGAATATATCTTTTATATAAAATGGAAATGTAATGACAAGAATTTTTTTTGCTAATTATTATTTTCTAACATTTACAAAAAATGTATCACTGAAGTACATATAATATATATCTTTTTAAACAATTACTTTCCCGCCTATTTGCCAAACGCTGAAATTTGGATTATAAAAAAGATAATATGCACATTATATTCAGTGTCTCAAACATGTTATATTTAATACTTAATTTGTTTTATATAAAATAGTGAATTCTCAAAAGAAATGTCAAGAGATTCAATAAATATCAAAAAATAATTTATCTGATTTCCATTCCTTTTTTTTATTCTTTAGAAAATGTTTACCTTTAACTCTGATAAGTGTTTAATAACTGGTGATCCATCTGAATTTGGTGGCAAAATTAGTTCCCATTTACCATAGTCTAACTTTTTATAAGGATGACTGTCACGATTCCATCCATCTAAAGCAGAATAATGGATTGTTGATAATCAATACTGAAATTTTGAGCATGTTGGAATCTGATTTTATTATGTATAAATTATTCAGTTACCATTTTTTCTATCTATATTAAATTCACAGTTCTACCTCTGCATAAAAAAGATGATTTAAAGAATACAGAAAATTACAGACAAATATCAATTCTAAGTATATTATCAAAAGTTTTGGAAAAAGTGGTCTACAACAGAATGGAAAGCTTCTTAGCCGGATATGTGTGTGTGTGTCGTGTGTGTGTGTGTGTGTCGTGTGTGTGTGTGTCGTGTGTGTGTGTGTCGTGTGTGTGTGTGTCTGTGTGTGTGTGTCGTGTGTGTGTGTCGTGTGTGTGTGTGTGTGTGTGTGTGTCGTGTGTGTGTGTGTGTGTGTTTGTCTCGTGTGTGTGTGTGTGTGTCGTGAGTGTTTGTGTGTCGTGAGTGTTTGTGTGTCGTGTGTGTGTGTGTACGTGTCGGTGTGTGTGTGTACGTGTCGGTGTGTGTGTGTGTGTGTCGTGACTCGCGTGTGTCGCGCGCGCTTGTGTGTGTGTGATTGTCCGCGTGTGCGATGCTTGGTTGACGCTCTCATACAAAGCCATCCAAGTGGAAGCCACAAAGGCGCAACTGGCTTCCTGTGAGTGGTTTTCCTTTAGTGTCTTTTTTAAGTTTTGTCCATCATTTTAATTCAGCTACACTGTGCTGATGAAGACGAATTAGTCAGAAACACGTGTCCACGATTTGCAATCTTCTGTCATTTGCAATATTTTACATTTTTCCACCTTGCATTCTTTATGCGGACGTACCCGTTCAATCAAATTGTTTTGTACTGTAATGTATATAAACCAGCGATATTACTTCTTTCTCTGTCCTTTTTTATACACACACACACACACACCCACGCACGCACGCGCGCGCGCTCGCACGTACCCACACACACCACGCACGCACCCATACACGCCACGCATGCACGCACCCACGGACCCACACACCCACACGTCCAACGCTACACAGTGGCTTAATACCTAAAAAAAAAAATGCGAACAATTTTTATCATTTATTTATTTCATTCTTTTAGAGAGGATTCTTTTTTATACAGTTTATATTCTGTTGTATTTCATTTTATATTAACATACCTATACTATATAAATTAATAAGCTGTTTATAAACAGCGTTATATTATATTATGACTGCTTCACTTTGTAGTGGGTACAACCACATTGTACGAATTCAGCATACAAAGATCTTAGCATAGTGGCTACACAAATAGAATGGTGAGACCGTAGCTTGACGCTTGCATTAAAACGAAAACAGTTTGTAAAATTTTGAAAAAATTCAACCAAAAAAAGAGGGAATGTCAATAATTCTAAAAAGTTCCAAGGCAACCATAAGCAACGATAAAGCCTTAGGTGTCCGATTGACGGTACAAGAGGATTCGCATTCCTCAACAAGGCAGATTGGTCGCGATCTGAAAGTTTCACAAAGTTCGGTGGTAAGGGTTCTGAAAAAGGAAAAAGTTCATCCCTACAAAATGGAATTGGTGCAAAAATTGTTAGGTGATTTTGATAGGCGTCTAGAATTTTGTGAGACAATGTTTGAACGATGTAATAATCCGAATTTTATTAATAAAATTCTATTCACGGACGAGGCCACATTTTGTTTAATCGGCGAGGTCAGTAAGCATAATTGTCAATATTGTTGAAATTCCCATCGTTTCTGGGAAGCCCATATCCAATTTCCACGGAAAAATAGTGTTTGGGCGGGCATAATAGGCAGTAATATCATCGGCATTTTTTTTTCTGGAAAAAAATTTAACTGGCAACCAATATTTGGGACTTCTCATAAACAATATTATACCGGCTGTAACTGCTTTGTATCCTAATTCAGGCGAGACATTACCATTTAAACTTGAATTAGTAAATAATGATTAAGGTGAATTTTGCTAGTAGGTAGTACTAATAACAGATTCTCAAATAAGAATATTTGGACACAAGACGGTGCTCCACCGCATCAAACATAAGTTGGTTCGCTTTTTAAGCAATATACTTGAAGGAAGATGGATAGGCTGAAGGGTCCCATAGAATGGCCTGCTCAATCCCCCGACCTGACCCACCTCGATCTTTTCTTATGGGGCCAACTGAAGCACGTAGTGTATAAATGTAAACCACGCAACCGAAACGAATTAAGAAATAGAATAGAAACCGAAATAAGAATAAAAAGATTGAACACTTCAAAATGTACAGAAAAGCTTTAGAAATCGTTTGGCATATTGCCAAGAAGTAGATGGACATCAGTTGAACATTTAAATCAATTTTTTTCATAGCTTATTAGATATCAATTCATTCGTCATTCATTTAGCACTTTCTATTTATTTTGCTACATTTTTTAAGCACCTACCTTTTTTAGGTTATTACAAAAAATTCATTAAACATCATATTACCAAATTTGTAGAAAGCTTAAACTAATGGTTAAAAAAATTCCAGTTGAAATAACAAAGTTGGTACCAATTGCGAAAAAACAAAAACGCGATAACAACGACATCATTGTCAATTCCGCCATGTTTCTTATTCCCCATATTAAATTTGATTGAAATCGGACTAGTAATAATATATAAATAATAATATACAAACAAATAAAAGAAATGTAAATTTACAAATAGTAATAAACTAATAAATACTTGGTAAAAATCTCTTACTAGTGGGCAATCGCAATCAAAGCTTAATCACTTTTCTTAGTATGATACAAATTTATAAATCATCACGAAGTATGTATGGCAAATTTATTTAATCTTCAATTAAATAAATTGAGAGGATTTAGACTTTGGTACATATTTAGGTATTATTTCTAGTATTTATTACTACTTGTAAATTAACTTTTACCCTCTCTGTTGGAATACTTTGGTATTATAATTTTTATTATACCTTTATTAGTAAAAGAAATGTGTCGAGTTGACTCCACAGATATTTCATAAAGGCTATAGAACCTTTTAATAAAGAAAATAGATTTAGCTTCTGAAATATTTGGGAAATATTTTATTATTTTTTGATTTATACTAGTTGTCAAAAAATACCCTCTTTGACTATTCTTTTGATAACACTAAAGTGGTGTTTCATAAAACACCATATATTGCACTCCACGCACGTTTCGCCAACCAGGTTGGCATCGTCTGCAGATGATTTAAACTGCTTTAATCGTATATGGTGTTTTTTGGAAAACCATGTCAGTGGTTCACATTGAAGGTTTCAACCTGCTTCAGGACGTATTTCTTTGATGTAAAGTCACAGACGCACAGGTTTAATTTCTCAGTAATATATTGTTTATTAGATATCGCTATTGACGCATGACCTTCAACTCTGTCAAGATTCCAAGTCCCGCATAGTTAGGTGGGCCACCATGGCTTCCCCCCTTAACCACGAGGAAAGCGCAAACAGGCCCGGTACGACCTCTAAAGCAGTTGTAGGTGTCGTCCTCATTCCACCTATAATCCCCAAACAGGTCAGTCTTTGGGATGTGGTAATTCTGTCCACACACTACCACCAGATTAACAATCCGCATTGGAGCCTGGATCGGATTACCATTGTATAGAGCCAATGCAAGATCTGTGGGTTGTTGCCATCAATTCAATTCTTTCCACATGCATCCCCTGTGTTACCTATCTAGGATTAACCCTAAGTATTTGACTTCCCGTGAAAGTGCTAGGGGTGTCTTCCACACATAAGTGGTGCCCTGAAATCCTCTATTTTCTTCCTCTTGGCGAAGAGAATCATTTCAGTCTTGACTGGGCTGACTGAAAGATGAGTTTCACTGCACCACTTTTCTATCATCATACAGGCTACCTGCATTCTTTCGCAGACAAAGCTTAAAAGCGGTCAGTCACTAAGACCCGCCTGTCATCTACTCATGCCTGCACACAGAAACATTCTGACATAAGGTGTTCTATGAAAACATCCACTACCAGACACCATAGATGAGGCGACAGGCAGCTGCCTTGGGGGCCCTCTTTCCTCACCATGGCGTCTAACTGGCAGCCCCCAGAACCGTACTAACGCATCTCTTCTAGCATAGATCTTATCCAACTGATCAGTAATGGGGCTACCCCTCTGGTCGACAGGGCATTGTAGATAGTCGAGGTTCTTGCCTTATCAAATAATACTGTCGGAGCTGCCTCCTTGTAGTGGAGGGCCCTTTATAACTTTTGCACGACTCGTTCACTGCTCATGTTACTGCGCCATCCAATTTCATTCTCTCGGCGAACCCCTATTCACTTGCAGAGTTAGTTTCCCTCAAGAATTGACAGTGGCAGCTCCGTCGATAGGAAAGTACACCTCCAACAGAAGCCTGAATAATTTCTTCCAGAAGGTGGCCTTCATAATGACCCTATGACAGTTAATAATTAGTGACTGTGTATATTGTAGGTACTATTACTGTCATAAGTAACCTGCCATAAATAGTGTGTAATTCTCAGAATTATTGTGCAATTTTGATACTACAAAATTGCTAACATCAAACCCCATTTTATTAATAAATCAAAGTGCAAGTGCACATATTTGCTGAAATATACTGCAATTTAGGCATAAAATTATTGTTATCTGCATTAAAAAATGTGACAAACATTATCAGTTGAACTTTTTTGTGGCAATCTTAAAAAGCACAGTAACATTCTAAAAAACCTATAAAGTTTGTACAGGCTTTCTGATTTTAAATTACCTTAAAGACTTAAAATGGAGTGTTCTGTGTGTAAACTTCCACCAGATAAAGAAGAAAAAAGAGACACTGTGCAGTGTGATCTTTACAAAAGAAACAAATGTAGCATTTGCACAGGAATATCTCTGCATCTGAAGTTAGAGTAATGCAACTGAAAAGCTTCCGAGTAATAAAATACACATGAAAACTGTACAAACATTCCTGAGCAACTAAAGATGACTGAAAATTTGATCAAAAATGAAATTTAAAAAATGCATAAAATTATTAACGACCAAAACAAGAAAATTACTGATCAAAATGATTTGATAATTAATCTTCTATAGGAGATAAAAGGTATTAATGAAAATAAAACAGAAAAACTAACGTATGCAATGCAGTCAAAAACAACACTGAAGTACTCGTTATTAAGTCAAAGGAAAAACAAGAAAGCATCAAGACAAAATGTGACTTAAAAGAATACATTGATCCAAAAACCTTAGCCATTGCAGTTAAAAACATTAAAGAAGGGAAGCAAAGAACAGTGATCATAAACTGCAGCAATACAAGAAAAAATTAAAGAAAAGGTAGGAAGTGAACTTGAACTAAATACAAGGTTACAGACGGCACACAAAAAACACAAAAATTATCATATGTGGAGTAGAACAAGAATTGTTAGAAGTAGCAAATCAATGTATCATTGAAATGGCGAAGGAACAAAATGAGCTAGAAGTTGATGATGATCAAAATATTCAAATATATTCTAAATATAAGCAAAAAAAAAAAATAAAATAAAATAAATAAAGGAAACACTATAACAGTAACTCCCGAACTAAAAAAATTAAATGTGTCAACTTGAAAAATGAACATTGGCTGCATGGTGCAGGAATACTTTACTATAGTTAGATGCTACAAATGTGCAAGATACGGACATATATTTGTGAATTGCAAAAATAACACAACTTGTTTTAAATGTGCTGGATTATACAAAACTAGGGAGTGTAATTCATTTAAATGCATAAATTGCATAGAAACAAATAATAAACTAAAAAAAAAAACACTGAATGTCAACCACTCTGTTACTGACTATGAATGGAGGTGCTACAAAAGAATTCTTGAATTACAGGCTAGGAAAACTAAGAACATATAGCAATTATTACTAAATGAGGAAACAAAAGCTGATGACCTCAGAAAACACACTTGGTATCTTTCATCTCAACGTTCAAGGTATTTCGAATTATATTAATAACCTAAATGTGACCTTAAGTGACCTAAATGTTCAGTTTGTTGCAATCACCGAACATTGGCAAATAAAAACGAGTATTCAAGCTTTTCAGCTAGATAAATATAAACTAATTTCATATTACTGTAGATCCCGTATTTCAGCTCATGTTGGTGTGGCTCTTTATGCTTTAAATGTAGCGAACTATGCAGTATGTGAGGACATCAATGCATTAAGTGAAGAATATGTGTTTGAATGTGCCGGAGCAGAGTTTAATATAAACATAATTTATTTAATTTGTGTAGTTTATAAACCCCCAAATACTGATTTTGAGTAAATTATTAATAAATTAGACACATCACTAGAATTAGCTACTAAAAAGGATAAACTAGTATCAGTAGCGGGTGATTTTAATGTTGACATGTTATCTTCTACAAAATTTCCAAAACATAAACAGTTAGTACTAAATATATTAAACTCATATAACATGCAAGCCTCCATAAAAAACCTACAACAGTAACAGATACTAGCTCAACCTGTTTAGATAATATTTACATATCTACTTTGCCACCTACGATGTAAATATTCTGATTCCAAATATCTCCGATCATTATGCTCAGATACTGTATGTCATTCGTGATAACAGCATTCCTAATGATATGTATAAATACAAAAAATTTTTAGTGAAACAAATTATGACATTTTTAAAAATCTACTAAAAAATGGTTCCGGGTTTTCACTTTAAGAAGCTAGAAATATAGGAAACAAGTAGTTTACTGTTATCATCAGGGAGAAGAACAAATGCCAGGATAGATGTATATAATATATGCATATTATATACATGTATCCCGGCTTTCTGCCACAATACTAGTTGCCGAGTTGGTACATGTATTACAGGTAAATAAACACATACATATCAATTAGTGCCTTAATTTAATTATACGAAGACTATCGATTTTTAAAAAAGGCATATATTTCCAGTATCTGGTAATCATATTAAATTTGAAAGGATGCTTACGTAATACTCAAATACTTATTTTTTTTCTTGAAATTACGAAGCAAATACTATGTCAGATTTTTTAAAAGAGGAAAGAATTGAATTACATAAAAGTGATTTATGAACGTGAGACATATGGAAGGACGGCAACAAAAATTACAAAAATATGGTAATATAATACGACCATCAAATGTTATAAATATAATTTTGATAATGTAATTTTACCAACATTTGTTTAATTGTAAATAAAAATGTTTAAAATGAGAACTAACTTCAAACAATGCATACTGCCGGTTGTATTGTAATATTAGGGAAATATGAGCGCATTTAATTAAAACTTTGACGACAGCGTTACACGCCTCTTTTGGCGTCCATTGTGTGCTCTGCTTTGATTTCATTTTTCAAGT
This sequence comes from Rhamnusium bicolor, assembly GCA_029963845.1. Classification (NCBI taxonomy): domain Eukaryota; kingdom Metazoa; phylum Arthropoda; class Insecta; order Coleoptera; family Cerambycidae; genus Rhamnusium; species Rhamnusium bicolor. The sequence goes on from JANEYF010002289.1 coordinate 333,857, forward strand.
TTGAACGTTTCCCTATTACGTCACAGCCAATGGATTACCTCGGAAATTTGCGGGCAATATCTGATCGATGTATATGATTTTTTTTTACTGACAAAAATAATAATTTGAAAGAATCAACTCGCTGAACACTATTTTATTAAATGAGGTGAAAATTCAAGAAACGTATTAGAGATTTCTTTACAAAAAATCTGATTATATTATTGGATTAAGCGCTCCCTGAAATGAACTTGTACCAAATTTCATAACAAAAATTATTGCATTTTAATAATTGGCCAAATTAAAAATCCCATTGTTTTTATGAATTTATTTGTTCTGTTCAAGTAACCATGGAGTAAAAAGTGAAAAAGAACTGAAATGTCACAAAGTGACTTAAAGCATTAGTCTTGTCAAATTTGAGCCTGTGTACGAGAACATTAGTTAATTAGTGGGGTAATTATGGAACATTAAATGTGATAGACAAAACTGAACGTGTGTGTCTTGTTGGTGATAATGCTCTATCAGCAAGAGATGCTGCCAGAGAATTTATTAACCCACATTCTGACATACCTACAGTGAGCAGCAGTACTGTACACCGCATAAACAAAGTTTTCAATGAAACCGGTAGTGTATCAAAGAATAATCTTAAAAATTGATCAGGCTCATCTGAAATTGAAGTTTCAATTAGATAGGTCTTGTGTTTTTTAAATGGAACACCCTATAAATTATTTCACTATTCGATCACAACTTAAATTAGCTTTCCAACGACTTATCATATGTCATATTTATCTCTATAAAAAGTGGTTAATTTTCGAAAAATTAATTATATTTGTGTGGAGGCCATGGAAAACTATTAACAACAACACTTTTTATAATATAAAATAATTTTGCCAAAAATAGGAAAACTAAACGACAATAAATATTCGAATTGTCTTTCATTGACATCTATGCATATTTATCGTATTTCTAATATTTATTGAAAAGGCCATGGTAAAAAAAAAAAAGAAAATCGAAATAATGGTAAATGTCAAAAGCTAATTTATGAGTTAATTGTGAGTAAGCATTGTTAAAAATGGTTCGATTTATTAATTATGAAAAATATATGATTAAGTGTTTTACAGAATGCGGAGAAGATTCAAATTTAGCTTCCGAGCTTTATTTTAATAGGTAAGTTATAGACAGCAAAACTTTGTGCGAAAAGTGCCGCCTAAACAATATTTTTAGATATCCAGAAAGGAGACGGCCAGACATAAAAATATTCAAAAGGCTACAATAAAAGTTAAAAGAGTTTGGATCATTTGTAAAACCTCGAGTAAAAATATATAATAAAGCAGGTAGAGATGCTGTAGAAAATATTGTTTTAGAAACTGTTAGAGAAAATCCTAATATATCGTCTCGCGAAATACAGGAAATTTTAGGAATCTCAAAAACAACTACCTTGTGTTGCTTAAAAAAAAAAATCCTAACACTACAAAATAGTCACCATCTACACCCAAACGACTTTCAAAGGCGTTTCGATTTTTGCCAGTGGTTTTTGCGTCAGTACAATGAAGTGCCAGGATTTGAAGGAACAATTATAAGGACGATTTGGATTTGGTGTATGGTGTAGTTTTATTGGATATCAAAGGTCCTAATTTCTTTCACAGTAATTTGAATACCGAAACTTATATTAACATTCTACGGCAAGAAATAGAGCCCTTAGTAGACAATATGCCTGTAAGACAATTTCAAAGATTATATTACCAACAAGATGGCACCCCAGGTCATACATCAAATGAAACACGAAATTATTTAAATGCTCAATTTGGGGAGGATTGGATAGGTATCTATATATCACTCTGGACTAGTTTATCAATGTCTAATTAGCTAAGTTAACTAAATTGATAACTAACAAACAGGTAATTTGGCAAACTGGACATTAATAAACAACAAAGTAGTTTAGATATTGTTAAATTTTTAGGAAATAATGATACTATTATGTGGCCAGCTAGATCTCCCGAATAACCCCTGCCGACTTTTTGTTTTGGGGTTAGTTACAAAATATTATATATAGGGAGCGTTCTAATTACATAGAAGAATTGAAAAACAAAACAGCTTCATTTTGGACAATAACTCTCCTCATGATTAGAAATGCAACAAATGCTGTACGAAGGAATCAAAAATGGAAGACAATTCTAACATTCCTTATAGTTTAGTTTTTCCTATTTTTGGCAAAATAATTTTATATTATAAGAAGTGTTGTTGTTTTCATAATAGTTTTCCATGGCCTCCTCACAAATATATTTAATTTTTCGAAAATTAACCACTTTTTCTAGAGATAAATGACATGATTTTAATTTTTTTTTAAACACCACAGGTAATACAACCCCCTGTATCCCTGAAGGTACCTCAAGGTACCTTGTGTGGAGATGGCTACACATTTAGAAATGAAACACGAAATTATTTAAATGCTCAATTTGGGGAGGATTGGATAGGTATCTATATATCACTCAGGACTAGTTTATCAATGTCTAATTAGCTGAGTTAACTAAATTGATAACTAACAACTAATTTGGCTAACTGGACATTAATAAACAACAAAGTAGTTTAGATATTGTTAAATTTTTAGGAAATAATGATACTATTATGTAGCCAGCTAGATCTCCCGAATAACCCCTGCCGACTTTTGGTTTTGGGGTTAGTTACAAAATATTATATATAGGGAACGTTCTAATAACATAGAAGAATTGGAAAACAAAACATTAGCTGCGTTTCGGACAATAACTCTCCTCATGATTAGAAATGTAACAAATGCTGTAAGATGGAAGCAAAAATGGAAGACAATTCTAACATTCCTTATAGTTTAGTATTTTCTATTTTTGGCAAAATTATTTTATATTATAAGGAGTTGTTGTTAAGTTTTCCATGGTCTTCTCACAAATATATTTAATTTTTCAAAAATTAACCACTTTTTCTAGATAAATATGACATGATTTTAATTTTTTTTTAACACCACAGGTAATACAACCCCCTGTATCCCTGAAGGTACCTCAAGGTACCTTATGTGGGAGAGGGCTACACATTTAGAGACAATCGACACACCCAATGTCCGAGTGCTAGGATTAATTTCTGGTTTAGAAAAAATCCTAGCTCCTCCACCGGGGATCGAACCCGGGACTTCAGGGTGAGAGGCAAGTGTCCTTACCACTCGACCACGAAGCCACATTTGTAGCTCGGTAATCAAAAAAAGATAGACTATCGCGGTTTGCGCCATTGTTTGTTTCTAGAAAATCGAGCTAAAGACACCTATATTGGTTTTTGTCTATCTGCTATAGTTTTAGAGAAAACCCCAAATCCCATCTAATTTGGCCCACCCTGTACAAATTGATTGAATTAAGAATTTTACTTACTGAATTCCCCTGCCAAGAAAAGTTGCTGGGCACCTGGAGCCCATTCTCGACAAATTATGGAACTGTCCTGTTGCACGTTAATTCCGTAATATGTGTAGGCTCTTGTAAAATTTTCTAAGCCCGCTCCATTTTCCTCAATTGAGTCCTGAAGATCTCGTAAGCAAGCATAACTGCAAAAATAATATCAATGTCAACTTACGTACATAAACAATAATATGCATATCTACTTTATGCTGAATCCCTTTTGTTTGCTTACTGAACCCCAGAAATTCTATGTTTGTTTATCTACTTTATAATGGTTAAATAAAATAATTTGAATTGGTAAATTTTATATTGTAAACAAGATGCTTCACATTTCATTTAAAGCTATTAATTAGCAGTGGCGGCTGGTGAAATTTAGGCTATGTCATATCTCAGTATTGGAGCATGGGACCCAAGCGATACTTAAAGGCGTAACTATCAGGACTAAATGAGGAAGTTTTGCAGAAAAAAATTGCGCTTGAAATTGCGAAAAAAAGTTGGAAAAAATTGTGCCCCCCAGGTTATTTTTTAAACGATTTGTAAAATATTTGTGAAACATTTTTTCAGAATCAGGTGGAAAATATGAGTTCACATTTCAAATTTCATCGAAAAATATTGGTTTTCTATAAAGTTACACCATTTTGGAGTTTGCAAAGTGAAAAATGAATCTAAAATAAAATTTCAAAACGGTGTAACTTTATAGAAAACCAATATTTTTCGATGAAATTTGAAATGTGAACTTATATTTTCCACCTGATTCTAAAAAAAATGTTTCACAAATTTTTTACAAATCGTTTAGAAAATAAACAATAATAGGCATATCAACTTTATGCTGAACTTTTTTTCGCAAATTTGAACCGCAGATAATTCTATGCTTGTTTATCTACTTTATAATGGTTAATTAAAATAATGCTTGAATCCCTGGTAAATTTTATATTGTATGACAAGATGCTTCACATTTCATAAGATTAATTAGGCTATGTTGCTTATTCTGCCGTAGGCTTATAAAAACTATTTTTAGATATTCCATAAGAAAATCAAATATATTGGTAAATGCAAAACTAAAAATATATGTAACTAGTCTTGGATGCATGTTATTAACTTACTGCTGTTATACTCGTAATCAAGAATTCTTAATGCACGATTTTGCACTTGTGTAATTTAAATATTTAAAAGTATAGTTGTATAATTTAAACTACTTTAATGTAGTATCCGTGGTAGTATCTTTGTATACCGTGTGTAAAACGGCTGTGTTTGGGCACGAATCGACTGTATATCTGGTTGCCTAAAAATCGTCAATATTGATACAAATCAAGACTGTATTTGATAAATAACTTTGTAATAGAGAAAAAATAGAAAAATAGTAATGACCATTATCATAACTGAAGTCCCTGGAACCTAAAGAAGCACTGTTTTTTTTTCTTTAAACTGCATACTTATTTTGCAAAAAAATATTAAAGTAGACCTTCATTGATTTAATTTCTAGGTAATAAATTAAATAATCAAGGTTAATAAATTTCACTTTGTTAGATACTACATACATATTAAAATGATCTGTAAAGATATTGCCAAAAAACTGTTTTTATGTACCGTAGTTTTCCAAACACGTTTTGCATCACATTAGAGCAAATTGTTCATAAAATTACCCAAAGGGGACTCTGGCATTTTTTATGAATGAAATGATAAAACATTAAACAAATGTACGGCAATTTTAAATTTAGTAAACAACTGACTGCGGTAAAATAAAATAAATAATATTGAATATTAAAATAAACAAAATTTTAAATTTACTTAAATTAACCAACAAAACATTTTATTTTGGTTGATGTTCTATTAGATATTTTATTTGTTCAATGATTATAGTTATTTATATTATATTTGCAAATCTATTTAAAAAATTCAATGGTTATTAAAAAGATGCTCCTACAAAAAAAAAATTGAATTTTTTGTTATTACTCTTGTCATTTTAAATTTTACTACTCAATGTTTAAATTATTCATGGAGGTGATGTAAACTTCTAGCAATAAAAAAAAGTTCACAATTTCAAGTGCCATTTAGGCATACCTACTTAAAAGGGTTTCCAGAATCAATTTTTTTTAGTCAATAATTTGAATTGTAAATGGCTAATGAAATATGAATGAAACAAAAGTGCGGTAATTTTAAATTTTGTAAACAACTGAAAGTATTGGTAAATGAAGGCTAACGTTTTCAGGCTCACCAGTTTGCACCACTGGTCGAGTAAGGTGGTGTCAAAAGTTATTGTTAGGCGCGGAAAAAGTTTATATTGTTTTATTATAATTATTTCGTACACCAGCAAATAAAAAACCTCGTCAATTGTGTCTCTGTGTTGTGTAGTTCCATTTTGTTCGGAAACAAAAGGCGGACATATGCTTTCGAGACAAAACTCGCATAAAACAGTGGTTGATACAGATAACTTTACTCCTTTGAAACATTTGTGTGTTTGTAAGAAACATTTTAATCCTGACAATTATGCGTTACCAAAGGACTCTACTACAGAAAATCGTGAGTAACAAGTGAGAACGGGTGAACAGTATGAGCGGGTGAACAGTCTGATATGTGCATTACTTAAGCGTGCGCTACGCGCACCCTTGGCGCTGTGCAAGGCATCCTCCTCTGTCGCAACAAAAATTTGTGTATTATTGGCCGCCGCGCCGTTACGATGAGTCGGATCGAATTCGGTCATTAGACTTTTCTGCGCCGTTCGCGACGTAGAATGCCAACCCCCCCACGAAATTAGCCCCCCCTTCCCGACCCCCCACCAATTTTTTTCACGGAAACCTCCCCTCGAATAATCCCCGCCCACGGGAGCGCGGTCCTTAATTTGCCGACAAAATATTTTTTTTCGGACGATCGAAAATTTTCGGTGCGTCGAAGACCGCCGCGCCGTTACGTCACGTCGGATCGAATTCGGTCAAAAGACTTTTTTGAGTCGTTCGCGACGTAGAATGACACGCCCCCCGCGAATTCCCCGAAAAAGCGCTCTCCGAAATCTGTCCCCCCTCCCCGAACCCCCACTCCCCCCTCAAAATTTTTCACGTAAATCTCTCCTCGAATAATACCTGCTCACGGGAGCGCGATCCGTAATCTGCCGACGAAGAATTTTTTTTCGGACGGTCGAAAATTTTCGGCGCGTCGAAGGCCGCCACGCCGTTACGACGCGTCGGATCGACTTCGGTCATAAGACTTTTTTGCGTCTTTAGCGACGTAGAACGACGCGCCCCCCGCGATTTTACCGAAAAGGCGCGTTCCGAAATTAGCCCCCCTCACACACACCCCTCCTCCTGCAATTTTTTCCACGTAAACCCCTCCCCGAGTAATGCCTGCCCACGGGAGCGCGGTCCTTAATCAGCCGACTAAGTATTTTTTTCGGACAATCGAAAATTTTCGACGCGTCGAAGGTCGCCACGCCGTCACGATGCGTCGGTCATAAGACTTTTTTGCGTCGTTCGCGAAGTAGAACGACACTCCGCCCGCGAATTTGCCGAAAAGGCGTTTTCCAAAAATTAGCCTCCCCTCCCTGACCCCCTACCTCCCCTCCAATTTTTTCACGAAAGCCTCCCCTCGAATAATCCCCGCCCACGGGAACGCGGTCCTTAATCTGCCGACGAAGTATTTTTTTCAGACGATCGAAATCTCGTATTGCCCCTATGGCCCCCTACGGGGTCAAAACAGAGCTCGAAAAGTCGCTGCACCAGATAACAACTGCTCATTGGGCGGCAAGGGGGGGGGGGAATTTTCTGGGGCTTATATCTCGGCGACGGGAAGAGCTATCGAAGCGATATCGACGGCGTTGTACTCGTCTAGTCGTCCCATAACCTACTCGGGGCGACCACTTTTTCGAAAAAACGATTATTTAAAAATCACCCCCACCCCCACGAAAACGGGTGGACAAACCATGTAACTTTATGAGGGCAAAATGTGCGCAAAAGCACCCCTTTTACGTAAAAAAATTAGACTTTAGACCCAACTCCCGTTCCTCATTAGCGGGATATAAAAAATAATCATGTACATTCGTTGTTTTCATCATGCTCATTCTTGTTATAACCTAACTTTAATGACATAAGACACTTCTGATAGGTACAATAATTTCCCCATTAAGCAAGTAAATTACTACTTTCCCCTTTTGCCATCATTGTGTTAAATGTTTTTCAGCTAATTTTTGTAAAAATTACTAAAAACGCGTTAAAAAGCCGTAGTAAACATTAGCCCTCATTATAATTGATGACAATGATGACAGCATTAATAAGAATTTGTGGAGTTTTAATATGTTTTGTAATCCCCAGTAAAATAAAATAAATAATACTGAAAAACATTAAAAAAAATATATATAAAAAATCTTAAAATTTATCTATACCGAGTGATATTAACCAACAGAGCATTTTATTTTGGTTGATGTCGTATTAGATATTTTATTTGCTCGCAATGATTCTAGTTATTTAAATTATATTTGCAATTTATTTTAAAAAACTAAAATGATTAAAATGTAAAAATAATTGATACTCCTATCATCTAGGCATCAAAGGTTTTCTTCACCAAATCCATTTCTCTAGTAAATAATTTGAATCGTAAACTAGTAACTTTCTCATATGCCACATCAATCAGTATACAGCGAGAGTTCTTTCAGTCGAACAGGCGTTAAAGGAATGTAAATGATATACAAATTTGTAGATAGATATCTTATGTGGAGTATGGATGGCGGTTCTCACTACAGGTGGAGAAGGCATAATCCATACATGCCAGTATTTGCTTTTCTTTTAACGCCTGTTGAACTTGAAACAACTCTTGCTGTGTAACACGTAAATAAAAATTCAATCAAAGTAGGCGATGCATGTCAAAATATGTATAATTTAATAATAAGACTGTCAAATTTCATTATTTAAATTATGACATAAGCATGAACAAACCTTTTTAAATGTTTCACCTACTCTAAATGTATTTTTATTTGTACATGCGTTATAGATTTTTTAGATGGTATTCATTGATTGTATTATTAGAAAGTAGTGTTCTATTTATATTTTTTACCTTTACTTACCTTTGAATATTTTATAATTCAATTCGGCAATATTACGATAAAACGATTTTAATTTTTTTAATATACAACTGTTTCGTCCAGCGTTTAATGTTTTATTAAAACACAAACACACGTTCTTGTTTTATTCCCTATCAGTTAAACAATAAAAAATAAAGAATACTTAGCTGATTTACAATTAATTATTTATTTATTATTTAGTGAATATATTTTTTTCAGTGATAATTAACTGGAAAAAAGTAAATAAAACAACAAAATAATTTTCAATTCATTTTTATTTTAAGAATTTTTTTCTTTACCCTGTGCCTGTAATATGTAAGCTGGGTAGGTACATTTTTGCTCATGAAAAACACTTTTTTTTAATAATTTCTGGAAGAACACAATAGAGATAGAATTTGTCCAACTTTAGTACCATTTTTTCCCATAACTCTTCAAATCAAATTAAATCAAATCAAAATATACTCTATTGTCCAGAAGAAACAATATTTCATTGACAATGTAAAAAAGCAAAAGTATATGAACAAAATAAAACAAATAAGAACCAGAAAACATACATATAAACAGATATAAACATAGATATATAATAAACAGAATATATAAGTCAAACAAGGCAAGGCTTCGTCTTTCCAATCTTGTTCAATATATAATGGGTTCTTATCGCCCCTATATATACAATAAAATAACATCCTTTTGCCAAATATTGAATTATTCTTGAATCTGCAAAACCAATTTTAAAAATAAAAAGATCACTTTAGTTATTGAGATTTTTTAAATATCCAATTAATCTTAAAATTTGTTTAAAAAAGTGAATTTTGTGTCCTTGAAAAATCTTCTACAGGTTGAAATTGTCGGAACCAGGACAATAGGTTAAAATAAAAACGCTACCTTGCCTACGTTTCGTTTAATATGCTTAAACTTCTTCAGGGCTCAATAGCCAAATAATTATGTAAAGTTCCACAACAGAAAAACTTTTTTAAAACCAAGTCTGTAGGCATAACAATTATAATACCAATCGATTTAAAAAGTCAATAAAATATACATATATGTAGACATTCGACACACAACAGATTAAAATTTATCAGTGTTCTTGGCCAAGGACCGAAATCAAAAAAAATGATTTGATTTCGGTCCTTGGCCAAGAACACTGATAAATTTTAATCTGTTGTGTGTCGAATGTCTACATATATGTATATTTTATTGACTTTTAAATCGATTGGTATTATAATTGTTATGCCTACAGACTTGGTTTTAAAAAAGTTTTTCTGTTGTGGAACTTTACATAATTATTTGGCTATTGAGCCCTGAAGAAGTTTAAGCATATTAAACGAAACGTAGGCAAGGTATCGTTTTTATTTTAATCTATTGTCCTGGTTCCGACAATTTCAACCTTAAAATTTGTTCTGTACTTGCCAATAATTATGGTTTCTCTTCAATTTTATTGTCATTTTCAGCTGCGAGACAGGTCTACAATTTTTTTTTGTCTTGGTGCCGGAGAACTAAGTACTGCTTTGAGATATGTTTGATGTGCTGATTCGAAAAGTATATCGCGGTATTTTTCGTAGGAGCTCTAGTTTTTGAGATACAATATAACAAATTTTGGTTTGATAAAATGCAAAATTAATGAAATAATGGTGTATTCAGACCAAAACAGTATTTTCTTTACCTAAAATTAGGGTGTAAATAGCCTTACTGGGTATTCCTCTTGACCATAAAACCCAACCCTCAACCACGTGATGCCGCCCACTAAATAATAATTCACGCTGGCCGATAGTCGCCGATGTCTATACCCACATTCTACAGTTCAGTTTGGTACTGAGTTTTCGTGAGGAAATACATTGTATAAAAACTATGGCTTCCACAAGCAGACGTAGCTGTGTGAATCATCCAGACCTTTTTGTGATGTGATGAGTACACTTTGAAAGAAATCGGAAAACCCGTTTCTGACTTTGCGAAAAGGGCATATCAGGCTTATTTTGGCGTCCAGTTAGGGGGATTAGGATAAATGTTGGACCCCACATTTCGTATGTGAAACATGCGTTGAACATTTGCGACAGTGGACAAATGGAAAGAGGAAGTGTTTAATGTTTGGAATACCAATGGTTTGGCGGAAACCAAAAAACCATTTTGATGACTGATATTTTTGTCTCGTAAATATCAAAGGCATCAATCGCAATAATCGGCAAAAATGGATATACCCTGATCTGGTTTCAGCAAGGAGACCTCTACCGCATTCTGAAGAAATATCCGTTTCACCATTCAGCAACCTGCCTATGTTCTTAGATATTGATACATCAACGCTTATAGAAGATCCACATTTTACAGAGTTAATGAACGAGGTTGAGTCTAATGCCTGGTGTTTGTTTGTTCAAGCAGTTAAACATTTTTTGGAAAGCATAAGGCAGAGGATTACGTTGAATTACTGGAAGAGATGCTTTCCAACTTGAATAAGCTCGGTTGTAACATGAACATTAAGGTTCACTACCTTCACAGCAGCATAGATCGTTTTTCAGAAAACCTAGATGATTTTAGTGAAGAACAGGGGGAACGATTCAACCAGGATATAAAAACTATGGAAGATATCAAGGAAGATGAGATATACACATGATGGCCGACTACTGCTGCAGTCTTCAGCTAAACTGTTTTGGTAAACCTCATACAAGGAAGTCTTATAAAATAAAGATTTTAAATGATGATTGATCAATGTATATGTCTATTGTAATGAAATAAATACCTTACTACGTATTTTTTGACTTTTTTTTAGCAAGCAGTTGTAGTAAATAGTAATAACCTGAAATGTACATAGGTTAAAAGATGAGATGATTTTATTATCTATTTATCGATTTAAAAAATAGGGAAGATATACCGCATCTCTAAAACTAGATCTGATAGAGCAAATCTGACGATATTTTTGGATTCTGCATCCCAAAATTACCCAGACACTCTTAACAAATCACAGGCACCAAAATCTGTGCCGGCATGTGTAATAGCTTCATCTAGTGAGAAACTTTTCTGAGCCAGTTTTTAAAGATATTTTACTTCCACCACAACATTGTCCCACAAGACCTAGAATGTCTCATTTAAAATATAATTTATGTAATGAAAAATATAATTATCACACCATCTGGTGTCGCATCCAAATTTCCTCTGTCTGTATCAATAAATGGACCACAATCTTTTATTAACATGTTTTCCAAACAAAATCCTTCCTTTACCAGGGGTTCTTTAATTTTCCCATATTCCATAGGTGCATTGTGTACAACATTTCCATAGAAAAGTTAAAGGCTAAGGTATATATGTATCTTTGATTTCCATTGCTGACTCATAAGTTTTGCACAACAATGCATTGTTATACAAAGTTTACAGAGGAACTCTCACTATAAAAAAATATGCATATAAAGAAATATGGTATGTCACACATTTCATTTCAAAAAATTTTGTAACATACCTTAGTGACTGACGTGATTCATTTGCAAACTTCTGCTATAGTAAGCGAGCTGCTCTGCCATCACTAGGATATTGTTGATGTAAATCCCTACGTTTACCCATCTAAAAATATTGTTTTCATATAATTATGCACAGAAATGAGTCAATATGAAAATGACATACCTAAATAAAAGTTTATGCTATTAATATCAATCAAAATTTTCTTTTAATAACACATAAGATTTCTTAATTTTGTAATGCATCCATTTTCTCTTGAAAAAGAATTTAATGTACCTACAACTATTAGAAAAGGTTACCTTTCAGAATTTTAAGTATCATCTTGATTAAATGTTTAAAATTTTTGGAATAAACTCGAAAAACATTTTATTTTTAAACACTCCGTACATTTCATGTATTAAGAAATAAAAAAAACACATTATCATTGCATATAAACGTGCAAGTGATCTGTTATTTTTATCTTTCAATCTCCTATTAAAATTCTGTAGATAGTTTCCTTGGATACAATTGTATCAACAATTGTTTTCATGGAACTTATTTATCAAATATACATATTTCCTTTTTGTTATGTCACAAATTTAAATTTTTAACCTGGAGACAGAACGTTCTTTAAAAAATCTGTTTTATTGCCATTCTCTGAAGTTTCTTATTATTTTTAAAGAGACAGTTAAAAAACTAACCTTTTTTTTAATTAATACTGAAACATGTTTCTAAAGAAAATATTGTCTCCAAACTGAAACCATTAATAAAAATACCTCATAAAAATGTAAATAAGGCAATAATATGAACTGAAAATTAAGGTTATGTTACTACAAATATGTGAAATTTTCATAAAATTTAAAACAAATAAATAAAATATGCCCTTACCTTTTACAATAACAATGTTATGTCCATAATTCACCACAAAAAAAAATTGTTAATAATACCGATCAAGCTAATACACATACCAATGCAAGAACCAAGAACCAAAACAACTTTCTCACAACTCATGCCAAATAAATTGAAACTGCTTGAATTGAGTAAAAATGCACAAGAATTATACAAAATACGAGGGATAAAAGCAGGTAGAATTCCTGAAGTTTCAACGTACAAGGCCGCTTTTACAACTTTTACGAGGTACTAAACAGTGTTGTCGAGTCGACGAGAATGATTATCCTTTCCCAACCTTTTAGGTTCTGAAAAAATATTCATACTGGACGTTTTTCCACAGTAATAAATTTTATTCCGTAATTTGGGCAAAAAATCTCACATTTAATCTTTTTTTTATTGAACAATATGGAAAGTTGCCTACATATGGCAACATGGTTGCGATTCCTGAAGCTTGTGTAATTTGCAGGCATATTAAAAATACGATTACAAATGTGCCAGCTAGCGCCGACTAGCAGTGAAGTAAAGGACTAGCTAACGAGTTTTTGACATTTCATTCGTGCCCTTACAACACGAATTTCTTAATATAATCTGGATCCCCGAATTTCTTAATATATATCTGGATCTCCAATTGGTACTGCTCCACCTTGAGAAAATGTCCCTGTATAGGGGATCACCATACTGTGAGCAATCCAGTTACATTTCAATTTATTATTGGTAAAAATTAGTGATTTCGCGTTGCCACACTGGGTTTCGATTTGTCAATTGTCATCTTTGGACGATTTGCTTGTGATGTGCTGTGACTGAATTTACTAATTATTGTACATTTTGCATAATTTGTCAGTTTTATTAGATTTGTTCTTTCTTTATTAGTTTTTGAGCGGCATTTTTTGGTTATTGTTTAGTGTGCTTAATTAAAAATGCAATGTTTGATTCCTAGTCGCGAAAGTGCCACCAAAAAAAAAAAAAAAAGATGTAACGTTCATCATTAGTCTAGTAGTATTCAAACACCAATAAGTTTTCTTTAAAAGCTGGATAGTTTTGTAATTTTTTATAATAAAACATTTTTATATCGAGTTGTGTTTTTCATCTCAAATGTGCAATATTTTTTTTCTTCAAATAGTGTTAACTAATTTGTAATACATGACTGTGATAATAACACAACTTATCTGCTAGTTGCCAATAATCAGTAATAATATTACAAGAGAGTGAGAATATATTGAAAATAATTCGGCAGTTTTTCGGAAATCTATTGCTTAGCAATAGACACGAGAGCCCATAGGGCTCAAGTGGCTATTTCCGAATGGCAACAAGTTTGACAAAAGAACCGAAGAATTATTTTCTAATTATTCTCAATCTCGAATGGTATTCAAAAGAATATTTTTTAATGTTTAAATACACAATATAAATATTATCTGAATGTTATTTGTGACTGTCACATGTATAATTCTTCGTTATCTAAAAAATATAGTTAGTTCCTCAGTATGTTACTGGAAAAATAAACCTCTGAGCTTGTGACTTTACGTCAAAAGATTAGACAGAGGGTGCTTTTTGACAATTAATGTGACACAAAAATAATATATTCCCTAATGTTTTGGAAAACAAATCTGTTTCCTTTTCCAAAGTTATTTATCTTTTTTTAGAATATGTCAAGCATAAAACTTGAAACATATTATTTATTAAATTAAGAAATCGGTAATAATAATAATGAATGAAGAAAAATGTTTATCCCATTGCTCTGTAGATTTTGGTACAACGTGGTTACCGATGTTAATAGAAGAACTGAACAAAATTAATATTGTGTAATTTTTTAGTATCAACAGTTCTATGTAAGTATCTATGGGTATTACATAAACAAATAATATGTGTCAAGTTTCACGCTTGACATTCTAAAAAAAAAGGTAAATAACTTTGAAAAAGGAAACAAGTTTATTTTTCTAATAACATACTGGGTAATTATCTATATTTTTTTAGATAACGAAGAATTATTCATGTGGAAGTAAGTCCCAAAAAAGATATAGAAAAACTGAAACAATGCCACAAATAACGTTCAAACAATATTTAAATTTTGTATTTAAACATTAAATAATCTTTCGAATACCATTCGAGAGTGAGAATAAAATAGAAAATAATTCTCCGGTTCTTTTCTCAAACTTGTTGCCATTCATCAATAAACACTTGAGTCTTACGGGCTCTCGTGTCTATTGCTAAGCAACAGGTTCTCGAAAAACTGTCGAATTATTTTCAATTGATTCTCACTCTCTTGTGATATTACTACTGATTGTTGTAACTAGCAGATAAGTTGTGTTATTATTAGTCGTGTATTACAAATTAGTTACTCACTATTTGAAGAAAAAATATTTCACATTTGAGAAGAGAAAAACAATCGATTTAAAAATGTTTTATTATAAAAAATTACAAAACCATCCAGCTTTTAAAGAAAACCTATTGGTGTTTGAATATTACCAGACTTACGACTGAACGTTACACCTTTTCCTCTGTTTTTTTCTGGTGGAACTTTCGCAACCAGGAATCAAACAATGCATTTTTAATTAAGTGCATAGAGGAGTTCTACACTAAACAATAACTATAAAATGTCACTCAAAAACTAATAAATACAGAACAAATCTAATAAAACTGACAAATCAGGTAAAAAGTATAATAATTAATAAATCTAGTAACAGCACATTACATAAACAAATCGTATAAAGATGGCAATTGACAAATTAAAATCCAGTGTGGCAACGCGAAATCACTAATTTTTACCAATAATAAATTAAAATGTAACTAGATTGCCCACAGTATGGTGGCCCGCTATACAGGGACATTTTCTCAAGGTTGAGAAATATCAATTATATTGAAAAATTCGTGCCTTACAAAGATCGATTGAACAAGCGAGGTGGATGTAACAGTGTAGTGATGGGCTTAATGGTGATTTTTCAATCACACTGCTACTGTGACTTCAGAATCACAGTAATTATAACCTGTGACTGTGATCATAACTTAGGAGCAATCGCAGCGGAGTAGTGTCAGTAGTAGCGTATAGCAAATTATTCCGAGTGTGCCAAAGCTTGAGTCGTGATTATTGCGATTATGAATACTGGCTGTGTGATGAGTGTAATATGCAACCTGCATTGAGATTAGCTTACTGGCTGCGGCAACAACTCTTCTGATAGCAGTTTTGTTACAGGGAGTGACTGATTGCTTAATCAGAGTGAAGAAATCACCGGCAGTGAAATATGGCCCATCTCTATAACAGTGTGTGTATTGTAACTGGCTGCTGGGGCTTAGACCGAGCCTGTCCCTATGTTCGCTGGGTGTGTCTTATTCCATCTCATTTCATCCTAGTTCGCAGACATCACTCGTATTCTTTTTCTAACTAGCCACACTTGATGCTAGATATATGGTATGTATAAATTTTCTATCTTGTAATGTAATGTACATAAAATTTTATTCTATTCAATATTCCACATTTTACGTGTATTTGTTTTTTATAATAGGTATCTGTAGATTTGCTAAGTTAGTGTTTTCTTAAAAAAAAAAAAAAACTCTACTACGTGACTTTATCACCAAGTACTTAAAATAGATGGCATCTACTTTAGTTCAAAAATAATTCAAGGGTCCTCTTTTTTTAATAAAAAACCAAATTTTTAAAAAATACGAGTTTATACATTACCACCTAAAAACAAGACCTCAGTGCTACGGTGTAACATCACAACTACTAGTCTCAGCTGAGCTAGAGTATTTTGCCGTGGGTACTGTAAAAACGAATAATAAACGACGCTAAATTATTTGTAGCATTTAGTAAGGACTTTCCTGTAAAAAGTGGTGGCCAGTTGTGAACTGAGCCCTTACATTGCAACCCATTAGTTTTTTTTGTGTGTGTTAAAGTATTGTAAAAATGAATATAAGAATAGTTTTTAGATTTAAATGTTAAAAAAATACATTAGAAAATCGATACCACATAACAAAATACATTTTAATGGGAAATTTTAAACACAGGTTAATAGGCAATAAGTCAATAAATAAGGTTTTTTTTTTCATGTTAACAAACAAGAATTACAGTTGAAACACATTTAAGACTGAAGACTGATGTAAGTCTAGGTTATTAAGTAAATAATTTCCCTGACTATTGTTAGATTTAAAAAATCAAAATTAATTAAAATAACTTAACGGTTTCTTGTAATGTAGTATTTGAAGACTGCTTAAATTTGGAGAATTGTGAACTGACTAAAATATGGTTTGAAAAGGTTAGAAATGTTTTCTGAAGTCAATACAGAATAAAATATATTTTATCATATAGTAATGATGAATTAACAGTTATCACCAAGTAACGGCTTAAACAAAATTTTTAGAAAATCTATACCTATGTGCCTTTATTTTTATTTATATTTACCTACCTAAGGTATTGAATTGCACGTACACTACCAAAATTTTACTACTACTAAAATATTGAATTGTAAAAACTTAGTGTATCGGGATGTTTTGAATAATTTTGTCTGTTAATGTGTTCAATGTTTGTTTTTTAGTTTTACTTAAATGATCACTTGATCAGTAGTTTTGTCACAACAGCTTTTAAGTATTTGTGGTGCAAGTTAGTATGGTAATGTGCAATATATTCCGAATGTTTAGTGAAGTAATTTAAAATGACATGAGTGACAAAACCTCTCTTATGAATTATGAATAGTAAAAAAATTCTGCCTCATTGCATCGCAGTAATTTATTAAATATAATACACGCAATTATTTTAGATCAATAAATTATAGCTGGGAAGGTTTTTTTTTTGGGTAAAAAGGTCCAATGTTTAGAAAAACTAGTTTTTTCAACTTGCCGACGTTTCAGTGAAATTTATTACCTTCTTCAGGGAAATTAAAATTTAGTTTTCAGAGTATTGCATAAAAATACATAAAATTGCAAGTAAATGTAGATATAAATTATGTTTATGGGTTACAAAGCTGGTGACTGTATATTTATATGTATAAAAATATATGTATCAATATCACTGACTATCGTTTTATTGAAACGTACTTTACTATTTGTCAGTTCTGAACTGAATTTATGCAGTATGCTGAAAACTAAATTTTAATTGCCCTGAAGAAGGTAATAAATTTTATCGAAACGTCGGTAAGTTGAAAAACTAATTTTTCTAAACATTAAATATTATGTAAAGAGATGACACCATTTTTACTACTTTTCGCTATAAAATAACAAACCTTCTCAAGATAAATTTATAATGAGACTACAATTATTATAAATTATGACAACAACATAATACAGTAGGTCCTGGAGTATACGAATATGTTAATTTAAATATTGTGGCTTCATCCTTATCATGAATATTATATTCTGTACCTACCTTCCAAAATGGAGGATGATGAGAAGGCAGGCCACGTCTTATGCACCTGTCCCGCTGTGGAGAGGATCCGATTCTCAATATTTGGCAAAAGGCAACGCCAGAGGATCTGGACACACTCTTTCCCAATAAAATTATCAGTTTCATTAAGAAACTGAATTTATTGGGTGAAATATAATTAGGAGTGAGCCACAATAGGCCTGCCGATGGCCGCAGTGGAGGGTCCACAAGGAACCACTCACAAGAACCTAACCTTCCGAAATTGGCAATGTGTTTAGAATATTGAGAAATTCTTCGTTGACAGAATTTTACAAACCTTAAATATTCTTTTTCACTTTCCTGAAGGGCTTGAACAAATTCAGCTTGTTCAATTACCCGATGAATGAATTACACATATTTTAATGCATTTTGAATGTATAAATCCTGTTCTTGGAATAGCAGAAATACATTTTTTACATAAACTTTTATCATTCAGAAAAGAAAACACGCACTTTCGGTCCATTCACATAATTTACAACCCGGTACAATTTATACGGCACGTTTACGAACTTCAACACTGACAATTTAATTTGAAAAACACGTTATAGCGTGAAACCTCTCGAAAAAAAAACAATAAGCTGGGATGTACGTACTCCATATATCACTTACAAATAATTAGACTCTTGTACTAAAAACATGCAACTGAGTGGTAGATTTTCAAATGCATGAGCCCAGCGGGTGTGACGTAAGCAGGTGCGTTCGGATCAGCACCGAGGCCTTGTTTTAGCTAATAATGGTATATTGTGATTCATTTCGCACATGACCATTTTACTCAAAAAACTTAAATGGAACACCCTATATATTATTATGGCATCTCAAAACATCTGTTTAAGCTTTTCAGTGATAGCATACTTTTAAGGGATTGAGTAGAATACTTTAGCCCAAAAAATATTAAACTTACAGTTACAGCATTTATCTTGTACATAATGTGTTTTAAAGAAAAAAATTAACAACAGTGATAAGATTACAATACATAAGAGTGCTTTGAAAACAAAAAAAAGTTTAAAAACTGACCGCAAGTAAATATTTTTTAAATACTACGGTGTGATGTAATTAATCGTAAAATTAGGCATGGCTGAACTGATATGATATTTATTATTCTTGGAGACTGCCAGAAAAACAGTTTGTTAGCGTCAAGAGTTTACGAATAAACGTTATTTAAATAGATGCCACTTACAAGTTGGTACTTTTAATAATTTATTAGAAAGATTTATAAGTAGAGGCACTATTAGTTTCCTGAAAAATGTTAGGCAAAAAATCACAATGACTGAGACAGGTGTGAAAACAGCCACGGTCTCGCTAGCCACAGTTTTGTAAAAAATAACGTTTCCATTATCTCGTATAAAAAATTTTTCAATTAAATTTATATACAGTGATTTTATCGGACACAAATATTTATTTCAAACATAGGGTTGTAAACCACCCCCAAATAATACAAAAATAAATTATCCACTGTTTATAGATGTCAGTTGAATTTTTAATGCAGCTGTGTTTAAAGTATCATAATACCATCGACCCAAAACTTAACGATAATACAATGCACCACTCCAAAATATTTTTTTTGACACTGCACTCTACATTTAAAGAACTTAAAAATATCTACAATTTGATGTGCGGACATGGCCGTTGCTTAAAAAATATAAAAAATAAGGACCAGGGGTTTTAAAGTGGCGAGCTCTGTATATTTAATACCTTGCTATCTTGGGTACTAAAGGTGGCGAAGGAATTAAATTTTCAATGCTGAAACAATTGCGATTTCTTTGAAATATACAAACCTACATCACTGCAATAAAATTAACACATCAGCAAAACAGTTGATGCTCTATACCTATCTACTTAATATTATTTCATGAGGTATCAATGAGTGACTACTTAGTATATTATTAATTTTTAATATAATTATCTACTAATCTGGACGGTACGTATGATGAAGTGGTGACAGCACAGACCACTCTGTGGGTGACAGCATTTCCAGGGGAAAAAATGAAACAGCATTGATTTTCAACACTTTTAATCCAGATTTTATAATATTATAATCACCTTTTAAAAATGTTCTGAACACACGTAGTGCCACTTACTGGCATTTTCCATTTTGAGAACTTTCAGCCAACTTTCTCTTCTCTCCAGATTCTCGGAAAATCTGAAAATAAACACATTTTTTAATAACAACCTTTAAAATTGAATTAAAAAATATCAATTCACTTTAAAACATCTACAATTTATGAGCAACCTTATGAATAAAATTTCCATTGAAGTTAAAATAAATATTTTTGTATAAGTACCTTCTTTGATAAAATGTAGATTTTTTTACTGTTCAAATGTTGTTGTTTTTGTAAAGCTATCATTAATTTTAGTTATTTTTGAGCTTTCACATTTTCGCATTATGCCGGCCCTGATTTGTTTTGTTTACTTACCTGTGAAAAGATAAACAACCCCGTGATTTTCCTCTTTGACCGCACACTACACACTTATTAATCATTGTTTCTCAATGAGTATTTATAAATAAATTTTTTATAATTAAAAATCGATTACTAATCACAGTACCAAATAACAAAACTTTAAAATCACTTAAAACACAGATTAAAATGACAGATGTCGTCTTACATTTGTTGTCGAGACGGTGATAGATCGGGTATCGATGCTGTATTCGTGCTGTATTCATGATTCTGACCAATAGGAATAAAACAAGCGATAATATTGACGTATCTCGCGTGGGATGTATATAAATCGGACTTTTTGTTTTGTTACTCATTTTCTAGTATTATTAATCTGAGGGTGTTATAGATGTGTTGTATACTTTTAACATATCTGCACTAAAAAATTTAACTACATCTGTAAACAACAATGGAATGATTTTTTTAATATTTAAGGGGCAGCTGCACCCTTAGTACAGCCTGCAAATGATTTGGTGCCATAATTGTATCGTTTTACGACACCTTTAGCATATCTGCGACAAAAAATTCAACTGACATCTGTAAACATCGAAGGAATAATTTTTTTTAATATTTCTGCACCTTTAGGACGGCCCGGAAAATGATTTGATGCTATAGGTGTGTTGTATTATGATATTTTTACCATATCTGCGTCAAGAAATTCAACTGACATCTGTAAACAATGAAAGAATATATATTTTTTAATATTTAAGGGGTGGCTGCACTCTTAGTACCGTCCGGAAAATGATTTGATGCTATAGGTGTATTGTATTACGATACTTTTAACATATCTGCATCAAATAATTTAACTGACATCTGTAAACAACGAAGCAATTTTTTTTTATATTTTGGGGTTGGCTGCATCCTTAGTACAGTCCGGAACTTGATTTGGTTGTGCCTTATACAAATTATTACTATGAATACCGTCGCATTCGATACTTACAATAGAAACAACCTTAAAATATAATTCAGAAACCCCAAAAATATTACAAACGAAAATTATGTTGCATTTTAACGTCTTATATTTCTTTACAAATGTTACCCCCTAAGATGGGGTAGTTTTAACTTTAATTTTAACAATTTTACAATAAATATTTCTTAACATTATTATTTTATAAGTAATACCGTTTCTTCAGTTTTTTAATTTCACCCTCTTCCAAAAGGTAAAATCACCTCAAAATTAGATTCAGCGGTTTAAAAAACCTGTAGAAACACAACTTCAATAATAAGAAATTATTAAATAAGATATGAATTTCGATCGCGTTTTTTTAAATCTGGTGCACTGTGCGTCGACTACATGTAAAGGGTCATTAAAAATTTTCTCTGTAACCAATAAACTCGTAAATTGAAATAAATTGGTAACAACATTTACATGCATTTTTCAAACATTAAAAACTATTTAAAAATACCTTTCGATTTGTTTATTCTGAAACGTAGACAACATAGTCCCTAAATTGGTAATTTATATGTGATAGTGACATTTAAAGCGAATTATTTTACCCTTGTACATAATCCCTGTACCCCCATTATCGGAAGACCCGTATATTTTCAATTCCAAAGATGTGATATTTTCACGAGATCTTTATTTTTTAAAATAAAGTGCAAACAGACTGAATGTTAGAATCACTTTATACTCCACTAGTAGAAACGAAGTAGTATAACAAATTACAAGCAGAAAGGCAATAAAAAAAATTAAATAACGAAACAATGTAAATATAAATATTTTTTTCAATGATTATATTAAAATTTCTGTCCAGATTTTATTATAGACCTAAACGTTTGGTTGATTATATTCTCTGTCAATTCACTACCTATTATCACATTAAACGTAAAATACACGTATTTTTATTTGAATTTTAATTTGCATAAAAAACAGTAATGTAAAAAAAAAAGATATATAAACTTCTGCCATTAGTAACCTTCAGCTGTAGTTGAATTAATTAAACACAGGTAATACAACCTGCTCCCGTATTCCTAAAGGTACCTCGAGATACCTTGTGGGAGGGGGACTATATATTTCGATATTTATAATACAAAATAATATTTTATATACGAGAAAAACTACAAATAAATTCCAAGACCGGCAAAAAATTATACCAGTCGTGACTTTTATTGGAATTTATTCAAATTACTGACACTCCATGATTTTTTTTGGACTATTCTAAATTCTCCGACTACCAGGTTTTCCAGAACAGTGAGAACCCTGCTGATGCAGATGCTCCAAAGTTACCAAATCATAATGTTTGTTTTATTATATAATTTATAACGTTTTTTTTAATAGGACATGCCACCACAACACCCGATATGCACAATGTCACATTTGTCCAGTTTAAAAAAGAATATTGTGCATATCAGGCACAGCGATCGCATGTTCCTGCTTTAAAAAAAAAAAAAAAACGTAACAAATTATATAATAAAACAAACAAAATGATTTCATATAACGTAGGTAGGTTGATCCCATATGAGTAATTATTCATGATAAATCAAATAGAAAAATTGTCATAAAATTCCTTTATTAATGTGACCGGTTTCGTGAACAAGTAATTACTTCTGATGATGTGAAGTAATTACTTGTTCACGAAACCGGTCACATTAATAAAGGAATTTTATGAGAATTTTTCTATTTGATTTATCATGATTTCATATATATTATATATTTGTAATAACACGGTGGCATTTTAAATATTTACTATTTATATAATTAAAGGGGTTCAAGTGAGCCGTTTAGGGCGAAAACACAACACAGCGGTGCGACGTCGCATCGCAGAAATCAACGTCGTAGAAATTTGCGATGCGACGTCGCTTAGTACAAATCCTGGGCGAAACCACAACATTGCGGTGCGACGACGCATCGCAAATTTCCACGACGTCGTTGATTTCTGCGATGCGACGTCGCACCGCAGTGTTGTGTTTTCACTTATGATATCGGCAATGATTCTCTCAAGCAACGCACGCGCAAATCACTGAAGTCTGGTTGTCTTTTATACGCGACTTTTGGTGGTATTATTGTCAACCTATAAATCTTTTATTGTATTTTGCGTGTTATTGTTAATCAAGTATTTATTTTTATATTTATGCATATGGCTAGATTTGTACTGCGGATTGCGAAACAGAAATCTCGTTTATATCATTTAGTATTGTATAAAAATGATTTGTTTTATTTGAAAAAATGTTTTATGTTGCCAGCAGCTTATTTGGTTTTTATATTTAATTATAACACGCCATACATACAGCAAACGTGTCGCTTCTGGTATAGATCTTCTGTGGTCGTGCAATGAACGTTCATCGCATCGCATTGCGGTGCGACTTCGTTTTTGCGATGCGTCGTCGCACCGCAGTGTTGTGGCCTGCAACAGACGTAGGACACGTATTGTGCGGTCCACATCTCACTAGAAGCGTCTTCTCTGCGATGCCGTGGCGATGAAATTTTAACGTTGCATCATCGCATTGCATCGTCGTGCGACGTCGTTTTTGCGATGCGACGTCGCACCGCTGTGTTGTGTTTTCACCCTTAGATTTGAAATTTGAGATTTATTTGGGGCACCACCAAGCGGAGACTGCTTGGTTTAAGATACTTACTTTTGTAATTTGAAATATGAGCTGAGACTTGTGGGCTCAGGGAGCCACTTCCAGGAGACAAAGCACTATTCAATTTTAAGATATCTCTTTTTTTAAATAAGGCAAAGGTACCAAATCAATACATAATGATTTCTCAAATATTTTAATAGTTGACACACACAGATACATTACAAAGAAAACTAAAGCTATTACTAATGATAAAAAAAATATTGTAATATTGAAAATGATTTGACGTTACAAATGGGAATTATTTAAATAAAAACGATGCTGAGCTCAGATAATATAAGTTAAAATTAACATACCAATCCTATACCACATTTGAATTGAACACGGTGTATCGTAAGTTGCGTTCGAAGTGGCGACTCCTGGTTTACGATGCAGGTACCTGTCTAGTGTCTGCGGATGTCAGCTGATCTCGAATCTCAAATGTATACTTGTTGCTTTCGGTGATTAATAAACTTTGTTCTGGTTTAATTACTCCAAAACACCACATAGACACTGGTTACTGGATACACTAGATACCATGACACCTCCCAAGATGTATTTCACTTGCCTTTTTTATTTACTCACGGATTTAAAACTTCCAGGTTAGTACAATGTAATTTAGGTTAAGTATGCATTTGTTAAAATTTGACTTGATTATTTACCAGTTACTTTAATTTCCCATTCTTTGTTAATTTAAACTAGTTTACTTTCATTATTTCTATTACTTTTCATGCTCTCCTTAACAGTTTTTACATTTGGATTTTGACTAAGTTTTGTTTGTAATCCAAGATTTGATTAATTTCTAATTTTCTGGGATGACGAGACTATTTGCATGTTCATGATCGACTGTTTTCATAACTTATTTTCCTTAATTTTTCCATTTTATCTGTCAATTCAAGAAAATTAGCCAACTAGATAAACTTTTGAAAATTACAAATTTTGAACTTTTGAGTTTTCTTGCTTATTTCTGTATTAAATGCAAATATAAAACTATTTATGAGTTCCTTATTTTCTCCTGATTCTATAGATACCCAATATGTTGGGTTTTAGGATAATTTTTATAGTCGTCAAATCTTCAAATAAAGATAAACCTTTAAATTTCATCTTAAACCTAAATATAACGTTGAGAAATCATTCTCTAGCACCTAGTTAGCCTATTTTACACATTTATAACAAGTTTTAGGCATTTTAATTAACATTTTCTATAACTATTCTAGTGTGGATGCTACGGTCTAAAACATTGGTGTCTCTGGGCTGAAATAAAATTATTCTCGTCCTTTCAACAGGAGTGAAAATTTCTAAAATCTAAACAGGAATTAAGAAGTTATATGTATATTTGACCAGAAGTGTACCATAAAATGGTACATATGCAGAAGATCGGCTCTGGCACTCTGCAAACCTGTTAAAAAGTTACAATTTCACGTTTTAAGGTGAGCCTACATTGTTTACTATCTAGGTATGAGGTTTGGCTTTAAAGCGTTAGATATTTCTGTCGAAACGTTGCACTTGCGTAGCACTTGCACTAACTATTTTTCTATTGACACTTTCATACTCACTGTGGTCCTTTCACGTGTGTCCTCATCCTTTTGGCCCTTGCTAGACCTAACACCTATTACTTAAATTTAAAACTCTTGTATTAATACAGTTTTATAGTGTACAAATGGTATTTCCTGTCTGTACGTTGGAGCTACTACACCTTTTGTTCTATCTCGAAGTAGGAGTCAACTATGGGACTCGTTATCAGCTCTGGGACATCGTTATGCTGTGCTGAGTGTTTATTTTAGGTATTCATCCTTATATTAGTAATACAAATCTGATTTACATACTAAAATATGTGTTAACTTGATATTTCTCATTTTACCTTATCGTTATACCTTAAATATACCCTTCTTGGCTGTAATGTTTGTTAACTATGATCGAAACTTATTTATAATTGTACTAAAACCCATTTTATTCAATAACTATGTAGTTAGTACCACTCATTAAGTTTAAAACACAAATTCAGACCAACAATTATTACTAAATCGCTAGGGTATTTAAGTTTAATTAATAAAGGTTTAACCTTTATTAATTACTTGGGAGTCGCAGTTATCATGTCAATATATTATACAGGGTGTTCCAAAATTATGTAGCCAAACTTTCAGGAAGTAGATGGGTTCAATAAAAAATGAAAACTTTTAATAATATTTGATCTATAATAATACATATTAAAGGAGCTACACCCATTTAAAGATGGAGGGAAAAAATATTGTCTGTGTTGTAACTTGGAAACCATAATAGATATGTATATCAAAATTTAGTTTACTTTTCGTTTATGATCTTAACAGTGTCCTACATTAGAAGGAGTGGATGGATAAAGGTTAAGTTAATGTCAGTTAACACCTTAAGCATTAGCATTATAAAAGAATCCTATTATTCCATCCATTTATATATGAGTGTGCGGTTTTATATATAGATAAATTGTTATTACTTACTGTCTTGAAATTTTTTTTAAACAATTTAACTTTCCTAAAAATAGTGTAACCAAACTGACATTCACATCTGTACTATGTATAGCCAAAGTGATAAATAAAATTCTATTCTATTCTATTCACCATATTTGTCTGTTATTTTCGACGATAGCCTCAGACTTAATCCGAGGATTCTTTTATAATCCTAATGCTTAACATTTTGTCAATTTGGGTTTCTACTTCTTGTTTATGTATTTCCAGGTATCTATAGCTTTTAGTAAATAATAGGTGATTCATAAGTTAATTTTATTTTGTGTTTTATTGAATTAGCAAATATTAAAGGTATTTGTTTGGCATAAAAGATATCTCTGAATTCGTCAAAAAGTGTTCGTATAAGATTGTTTTCTTCCGTATTACAATGTAATA
Source organism: Rhamnusium bicolor (assembly GCA_029963845.1). Taxonomy (NCBI): domain Eukaryota; kingdom Metazoa; phylum Arthropoda; class Insecta; order Coleoptera; family Cerambycidae; genus Rhamnusium; species Rhamnusium bicolor. The sequence continues at coordinate 360,865 of JANEYF010002289.1, forward strand.
AACGTAAATTGTTTGCAGGTTATCCCCTAAATCCACCACTGCAATGGAATACATACATACAATACATTTGTGAATCGAATAATAGTTAGATGTGTAAAAATAGATATGAAGTTGCGGCCACTATAGTGGCCGTGGTCCGCCATGGAAAACCGCAAAGGCAACTATAGTAGCCGCCGGTACTGAATATGTTAGCCATTTTTCCGAAAAAAAAAAAAAAATGCAATTTTTGCATTTGCACCTCGTCATTTTACACACCAAAAATAATTTACTTTAATTTGTTTTTTTCCACACTGGAATATTCAGAAATCATTGTAATTGTTATTGTACAAAAATGTTATTCTTCCTACAGAAACAATATTTTATATAAAAGCAATGTAACATCAAATCAGATATTTATCTGTGTAAAGTTAGGCATGTCAAAAATAAATAATAAATTATAAATGTTTGAAGGAGAAAATATTGTTTGTTCTGTAACTCAGAAACCATAAGAGATATGTATATCAAATTTTCATATATTTACTTTTCAAGAAATTGGTCAGAGAAGGTGCACCAACTTAGGTTGCATGTATTGATAAATACTTTTGATTTCGTTACCTCTATTAAAAATTAGATTTTTCAATCATTATTAGGAAAAATATAGTAGCAAAAATCAGCTTAATGTTTAAACATTTTGTAGTATGGAAGTCAGTTTTAAATTGAACAAACTTGCAGACATACTTTTAATACTGGCCCCATATTTTGGAAATGCCAAGGCAGCAGTGTGGAGTTATTAGGATAAATTTTTAGTTAATTTTAGCGAGAATTGGCGAATCATATCGAAATATGAAAGGTATATCATTTTTCTGTACTAATGATTGAAAATCGAATTTTAAAGTCAAATAGTCAATAGAACTAACAAATCCAAAAATATTTGTTAATACAAGCAACCTAAGTCCCATGTGAGCCGCCCCTGACCACTCTCTTGAAAAGTAAATGTAGGAGTGGATGGGTAAAGGTGTTAATTACCAAATTGCTGAAAAACGTTTTTACCAATCTTTATTCACCAGAGACACGGAGTTATGTTGTTTCTTAACTCCTTTACTCATTCGGTATCTAAGCATCTAGTCATAGAAACGTAACGAAACATTGGCGATAAGTAACCACAACACCTGTCCTTTATCGAATACGATATTAAAGTTTTTGAAACAATGTCAGTTAACACCTTTATCCATTCACTCCTTCAAATGTAGGACACCGTTAAGGTCATAAACGAAAAGTAAACTAAATTTTGAGAAACCATTATTTATACCGGGTGACCACGAGATGACGCTCGCCCCTATATCTTCTTGGTTTTCAAGATATGAATCTCAAATTTGGGCACGTCAAATAACGGCTAAATATGGATTAATTCGACCTATTTATCATTTTCTGTCGCTTCCGGTTTCACCGGAAATGATGCCAACTTTGGATTTTTAAATGGAACACCCTGTATATTTTTACATTTTTGGATTTAGGAGGTCATTTTGCATATAACTGTGGCATATTGAGATAAAAATATTAATGACTGACATTTTTATGAGCAAATTTAATTTCTCATTTAGGCGGCCGTGACCCCAAAAAATGTTTTGTTTTGCTTCAATAAATAATCAAAAAATTACAATTATGACATTATGTCATATGATATTTGTGTTATAGGCTCCTAAACATTTCGGAAATCGTTTTTCCAGAATAACTCATTTCTTTTAAATGGCACCATGGTGGCTCAATGTTATTTTAATAAAGCATTTTATTACCGATAACTTGGTACCAAACACTCCACTATTAATTCATATTATAATACATAAAAATACATAATAATCGTATCCAACAAGGTATAAATGAAAATAAACTCATAATATTTAACACTGGATCTCTATCAAGTAGGTGCCTTTGAAATGTAGCAAAAGAAACAAATGAATTAATCTGACAGCTCAAACATGATATTTAGTTCTATGAGAATTCGATATTATTGTGGTGTGTATTAAAAAATCATGATTTATTCAAAAAGTGACAAAGTGGATATGCTGATGACAGGAGAATGTGGCAGAAATAGCCGGGCAGCCCGCGATTTACATATATGCAGAGTTGTATCCACTAAGAAATCATCCTGACAGACATTATTTTCTTAGAGTAGAACGGGAGCTGAGACAGGGGAGAGTAGCTCAAGACCACCAAAGACCAATTATCAATGAAGACACCGAAATGAATGTATTAGCGTCAGCGGAAATCAATGCTAGTGTCTCAATACGAGAAATTGCAAGTAAGTTAGACATAGGAAGAGAAACTGTAAGAAAAATTCTTAAAAAATACAAATTTAAGAGTTACAAATACCAGCTTCACCAAGCATTATATGAAAACGATTTCATGCGGAGGTTTCCGTATTGCAAATGGCTTTGAGACAATGAAATTAGATATCCAAACTTTCATTATAATATATTATTTTCTGACGAATCCCGTTTTACAAACAATGGTATGTTCAATAGAAACAACTTGAGGTACTGGGCGCAACAAAATCCAAGACTTTTGAGGCAAGGCAATTTTCAACAACGGTTTGGTTTTAACGTTTGGGCAGGCATTATGGGTAACAGGATCATAGGTCTCATATTTTTTGATGGTCCACTGACAGGAGAAAGATATTTAAGTTTTCTGAGAAATGAAATTGAAGAGTTTTTGGAACATTTACACTTAAATCAGTTGGGGTCTTTCCAGCAGGATGTCGCCCCGCCCATAACGCCAGAGTAGTTGCAAAATATTTAAATGGTCGTTTCGGCGATCTTGGATAGAATCTAATGGACCAGTCAGGTACCCAGCGCGATCACATGCCGTTAGATTTTTATTTTTGCGGCCACATTAAAGAACGTGTATATTCAACAGTACTAACTACATTAGAAGATTGGAAAGATCGAGTTAGGAGGGCAATAAATTCTATAACAGAGGAACATCTCACCAATGTGGTGAGAGAAACTTTGGTAAGAGCAAGACATTGTGTAGATGTCGGTGGTCAACATTTTGAACAATTGTTATAATTATTTTTAGATAATGTCATAAAATAATTACTTAGTTTTAATTCGTTTGTTTCTTAATTCGTTCATTTGTTATCATTTATCACATGTATTATTTTTATGAATAAATAATGAAGTGTTAGGTACCAAGTTATCGGTAATAAAATGCTTTATTGAAATAACGTAACGAGCCACTATGGTGCCATTTAAAAGAAATAAGTTATTCTGGAAAAACGATTTCCGAAATGTTTAGGAGCCTATAATACAAATGCCATATGACATAATGTGATAACTGTATTTTTTTGATTATTTATTGAAGCAAAACAAAACATTTTTTTGGGAGTCGGCTGCCTAGATGTAAAATTAAATTTGCTCATAAAAATGTCAGTCATTAATATTTTTATCTCAATATGCCACAGTTATATGCAAAATGACCTCCTGAATCCAAAAATGTAAAAATATACAGGGTGTTCCATTTAAAAATCCAAAGTTGGCATCATTTCCGGTGAAACCGGAAGCGACAGAAAATGATAAATTGGTCTAATTAATCCATATTTAGCTGTTATTTGACGTGCCCTATTTTGAGATTCATATCTTTAAAGACCAGGAAGCTATAGGGGCGAGCGTCATCTCGTGGTCACCCGGTTTTTTTTTTTTTTTATATATATATATATATATATATATATATATATATATATATATATATATATATATATATATATATATATATATATATATATATATATATATATATATATATATATATATATATATATATATATATATATATATATATATATATATATATATATATATATATATATATATATATATATATATATATATATATATATATATATATATATATATATATATATATATATATATATATATATATATATATATATATATATATATATATATATATATATATATATATATATATATATATATATATATATATATATATATATATATATATATATATATATATATATATATATATATATATATATATATATATATATATATATATATATATATATATATATATATATATACATCCCGCTATCACTATTGCTTCCTTTCATGCACTGCATTATTACTTCCGATTTGTATATTTTTTTTCATCCTGTATATACATTATTGCGTCCGACAGTGTTGTCAGATTGAAAGTATTGACACGTTTAAGAACGGGCGAGAAATATTCAATTTTAATTTGCAAGCTAATAAAAGTAAATTCACATACGAAGACTATCAATCTGGTCTACTTAATTTTCTGGTTATCACAAAAATTGAAGATCAATCCCTCGTACTGGTCAAAACCAGCGAACACATATTTTAGAACTACCTTCTGAAAAAAAGATTGCTGATCAATATCTTCTACTGATGTGGTCAACTAGGAAGTTTTTAGAATGTCTAAGTAAACTCCTTTTTGTTTTGCTGTCTGCTATTAAAACCGATTTATTCTATTTGTGAAACTACCCATTCACCCCAGAAAATATTTTTTAGAAATTAGAGGTGGGTCCATTTAGATAGTGAAACTGAAAGGAGGGATTTTTACTTAGGTATCAGATAAATTTTCAAGTTGACCATATCAATAGGTAAGGTTGACTGACAGGCTTTTTTAGAAGGGGTAGGTTTACAAAATATTGGGTTACATCGGTATTGAAATGGCCCAATCAGTGGTTTGTGTATTATGTTCACAAATTTTCAAACTATAATGGGTTTAACATAAGGGGTTGACCCACAAATTATTCAGGCGCATCCCCCTCAAATTTACACTCATACGAATCTACACACAGAAAGTAAAATAATGTTTCAAAATAAAAACTGGAGATCATAAATAAATCTTTATTAACCCTCCGTCGGGCGCAATCACTTTAGGGACATGAACGGGCGCATTGTATCTCACAGATCAAGATATCAGATGAACTCAGAACATGTATAAAAACAATAATAAAAGTCATACATACATATATTTAACATATTTTATTCAAAATTATAAAACAAAATACATTGTTTAGGTTAATAACAGAAATAAAAATTCTCATTAAAAAAAAAACAAAAGATAAATGATATAACTATCGTCGTGGGTGTTTTCTCGGTTTTCAAAACATCTCTGACACATGAAAACGGCATGCTGAAGGCATACGCCTTCATCACAAGTTTTACAAAAATAGTTCGTCAGTCTTCTCTTTTTTCTCTGTTGCATAGGGTGCACAGTTCTTTCGCTTTCGTAAAGTATTATCATTATTTTGCTCAGTTAAAGCTCTATTTGGTTGATTTTTTTGAGATCAAAGATTTTAGTTTTAACTGAAGAGAACTCGGCATACCCCCTGACTTTGAGACTTCGTCTGTTTAATGCTTCTAATGCTAAGTCAGAAGCAAGTTGCCTCAGAAAAAAACGTCTGACTGTGTTTCCATTTCTCACATGGACAATTTGAGCATTGATTCCAGTGATGTTCATTATTGAGAAAAATACCTACCATCGGCCACCGGCATGTATTTCGGGCAACATTGTAGGAGGCGCACATTTTTTCAACGACGTCAACCCCCGATTTCGTTTCCTTGTAGAAAGTTATTATTTCGGGTTTACGTTTATCACCTGTTCTTTCGTCTATTGCGTTATCATTATGCAAACTTGAAATTACCGTTATGTTCTTGTATTTTTTGGGCATATACGAGACTATAGTGACATCATTAAAAAATCCAAACAGACTACTCATTTCTGGCCTTCTCTTCGTAGCTACGAACTCAGTCGGAAGTTGTTTTTTATTCTTTTTGATCGTACCCACATAGGACAACTTTTTTCTTTCAGATGTGATACTAGGTCAACATCCGTAAACCAATTATCGGCTGTTATATTCCTTCCAGTGTTATATATTGGCGTTACTAGTCTTTTGACAACATCGCTAGGCTTATTGCTAATACTATAATCTTTTTCAGGCTGTCTTCCAGCATAGATTTCTAAATTGTATGTTTAGAAATGACGTGCGTCTACTAGTGCATACATTTTAATTCCATATTTAGCTGGTTTAGACGGTATATATTGTCTAAAACGGCAATTACCACGAAACGTCTCGAGTTTTTCATCAATGGTAACATTTTGACCAAGAGAATAATTGCTTTTAAAATTCTCTACAAACATTGTGAAAAGTTCACGAATTGGAGAAAGATTATCTCTGACTTTTCTTTGTTGACGGGTAGTTTGGTCGTCAAATCTCAAACATCTCATCAAGAATTTAAACCTCTTTATTGACATAACGAGTCTAAAAAATTCTACACCGTGCCCATCAATTGACCATAACTCTTCTAAAGATAGTCTGTTACTCTGCAATACACCCGCAAGATACAATAGGGCGAGGAATGCTCTCATTTCAACTATGTCTGTTAGCTTTGCGTCTCTTTCACGTTGAAACTTATGAGATACTGATTCTATCATTTGATTAGTCCACGCCACAATTAAATTCAACATATCGTCCGTTATAAAACAGCTCCAGGTTTCAATAGGCGAATTGGCTTCCCTAGCTGTACCTTTTACTCCTGAAATCTGAGTGACAATGTTATGTGACAGAGTTCTTGAAATTTGGAATTATTTTATCTATTTAGTTACTTTATCCCTGCCTATAAAAAAAATCCAGTTCATTTTCGTCGCTAGAAGATTCTGCAGATTGTTCAGTGTCCGAACTTTCTTCCCGGATTTCAATTTCATTCGTTCCATTTTCGCCCTCCTCAATTTCGAAATCATTGTCCGACTTCAATAGCTCATCTTGATAATCCATTTCATCATCATCATCCAGCATACTACGCAGTAATTCGGCGTCCTTGGGATCCTCAGGATTATATAGTTTTTGATTCGCAGCCATGTTGAACTGATATCTGTAAAAATTTAAGATATGTTACACAAACGAGCGCACGTATCTAATAGATCATATTACCCAAAACTGGTCAATTTGTAATTGAAACGAAAAAATATGTGATACTTACCAGTAGTATTATAAAACCGTTGAAACAAGTTGAAAATATTCACTTTTATTTCAGTTTAAAAACAGAACCTTAATGGGCGCAATGATCTGAGAGATCGTTTTTTGTCTCGAATCGCACCACTCTGCACTTGTCAAAGCCAAACATGCACTGATCAACTACGCATGTGGAAAGCCTAGAATACCTAAAGGAGACGCTCTATATGGTGGCGCGTTTTTAAAACAACTTTGAAATAGTTCGCCGTGTATCTATTAGATCAATTGCGCCCGACGGAGGGTTAAAACACACAATTGTTTAAACTTAAGAGAACATTTTTCTTAGGAGAGAGAGAAGAGAGAGAGAGAAAGAGAGGTCTGATATGGAAATATTTGTTATTTTTGGTCATAACTTTTTTCATAATACATATAGTCATGTCCATGGCCTCGCCATGCACCTATACAGTAATCTTATGAACACCCAGTAGATTATGTTTTACTAAATGGTACAAAATAATTAAAATAATTAAACACTTGTTTATTTAAAATAAAGAATGTTTGGATACAGTTAACTAGAACAGTACAGAATGCAAGTCAGCTAAAAAGCAGGGCTCCACGCTTTGTAACGGTATGTGGAATTGCTAAATTTGCAAAATAATTTACTGAGGCGAAAGTAAAGATGATACAAGGCAGTAGTAAATTAAGGGTTGATTACAGAAGGTGCGTGGTACGACTCCGCTCCGGAGGAGGTAACTCCCAAAGTGTAGTGTGAATAATGTAAGTAATCTTCCTTTTATGTATTTTTCTGTTATTAAAACTTATTCTCGATTGTCTGATTGTCCTATTGTTCTACCGTGTGATTGTTTGATTATGTTATTCTATTTAACTTTTAATAATAAATGTTGTTTTTATGTTGTTTAGGCAATCTTTTATATACCATCTGACTACCCCCTAGTGCGTATGCGCGGCCCAACGGGCCCGTATACGCAACATACCCCTATGTTACGTGTACGGGCCCGTTAGGCCGCGTATACACACTAGGGGGTAGTCAGATGCTATATAAAAGATTGATTAAACAACATAAAAACAACATTTAACATTTATTAAAAGTTAAATAGAATAACATAATCAAGAAGTCGCACGGTAGGAACAATAGGACAATCAGACAATCGAGAATAAGTTTTAATAACAGAAAAATAATAAAAGGAAGATTACTTACATTATTCACACTACACTTTAGGAGTTATCTCCCCCGGAGCCAGTCCAATGGGGAGGAAGTCGTACCACGCACCGTCTATAATCAACCCTCAAATTACTACTGCCTTGGCCTTGTATCATCTTTACTTACCCTCAGTAGATTATTTTGCAAATTTAGCATTACAAAACGTGAACCCCTGCTTTTAGCTGACTTGCATTCTGTTCTGTTCTAGTTAACTGTATCTAAACATTCTTTATTTTAAATAAACAAGTGTTTAATTATTTTGTAACCATTTAGCAAAACATAATCTACTGGGTGTTCATAAGCATTGGAGTCGCTGATCACGAACCTGGAGGCAGATTTGCAAAATTCAAGATGGCCGAGCCAATATGGCGCTAAAATACAATATGGCGGAGAATATTTTCTCAGTTTTACGCTAATGTTGATAAAAAAAGTCATACATGGGTTTTTAGTGTCGCTGATTACGAATCTAAAGTCAGATTTGCAAAGTTTAAGATGGCGGATCCAATATGGCGGACGACATTTTCGAAAATCGACAGATTTATGTGAAATTTAGTATATGGGGGTTTTTGGAGTCTCTGATCACGAATCTGGAGGCAGATTTGGAAAATTCAAGATGGCCGATCCAATATGGCAGACGAGTACTACTACAATTTGAATTGTTAAATTCTATATACTCAAAAACCGCAACCGTAACCTAAGGAACTCGCTTTTTCCGAGTTCAAGTGTTTAGAGTAACTGATCTGACATCTACAGTTTTGGGGTGATAGAACTCGCTTTCCTCCACGCTCTTAGGATAAGAGTTATCCGCCTGAAACTTGCCTTCCCTTAACTTTTGGTTTTAAGGGGTTACTTGCCTATGGTTTGGGAGTGAAGGAATTTGCTTTTCCTCCGGGCTTTTTGGCTTTAGAGTTACCTGTCTACAGTTTGGGGATCATCATGAAATTTGCTTTCCCTCGGGCTTTTGGCTTTAGGGTTACCTGTCTGTGGTTTGGGACTGAAGAATTTGTTCTCCCCTGGACCGTAGGTCAAGGTTATCTGTCTACGGATAGAATTCGTTATCAGCGACATCGAAAATCCCCGTATACCAAATTTGGCGAGAATCGGTTGATTTTCGAAAATCTCGTCCTCCATATATGATCCACCATCTTGAATTTTTTAACCCAACTGCCATCTTGAATTTTTTAAATCTAACCCTCAAATTCGTGATCAGCGATATCGAAAACCCTCTATACCAAATTAGGTAAATCGGTTGATTTTCGAAAATCTGTCCGCCGCGTTGTATCCGCCACTGAATTTTAGAAATCCGCACAGATTCCTGATTAGTGACCTAAAACACCCGTATACCAAATTTGGCGTGAATCAGTTGATTTTCCAAAACTTCGTCGACGACGAATCAAATATGGCGGACGTGTCATCTTAAAATGGCCATAACTTTTGAAAGAAACATCGTACGGCACCTTTCGAGAGCTGATTTTGAAGGAAAGAGGTAGTACTACATGATGCATTAGGTAGAAAAAATTACAAAAATTTTGTGCAGCCTGTATCTAACCTCAAAAATAGATAAATAGCCATTTTTCGTGTACAAAATCTCAAATATCCCAAAATCCTGACATGATGGGCCAATTCTGAGCTCGAATTCGGATTTTACACAAAAAATTATTCGGAAATGACTCAGCTGCCCAACAACAATCACAACCCTATTTTATGGGGTAAATTTTCCGGTAAATTGTATTAGGGATTTAAAAAAAGATTACCACCCTCTCATAGGGCATCCTTTAAAACCCTTTGTGCCAAATTTTGTTAAAGTATTTCTAGTAGTTTTAGAGGTATAAACAGGTACATATGACGTTTTGTCAAGAATTAATGGCCTTTAACTCCGGAACGAGGTGAATTTAGAAACAACAAACAATGACACAAGTAAACTACAAAGTCTTAAGCTGCCATTATTGTCAGTTAATAATTTTGTTTGCGATTTCAAAGGTGACTAGATTTAAAACAAGTAAACTGTATAGGGCCCGTATAACTGGGCAGAATTTTCTTAGCGGTTTTTGGCGAGTACGAAGATATTTTTGACTATTACTTCTAAATTTGTAGCAAAAAATGTGAAATAAATTTGTTTCTAAATTCACCTCATTCCGAGTTAAAGGCCATTTAATTCTTGACAAAACATTTATACCCTCTAAAACTACTAGAGATATTTTAATAAAATTTGGCACAAAGGGGTTTTAAAGGATGCCCATGAGATGGTGGTAATCTTTTTTTTTAATTCTTAATACAATTTACCTGAAAATTTACCCCAGTTTCAACCCCTAAGTCTGCACGTCTCTGGAACAAATTAAATAGGTATATGCGCTTTTAGTTACCTTCATGCGTGTATAACTTAACTAAGTTTAAAATAAATCGATTTATTAATAACTGAGCTGCGTAGGTGTTGCTACCGTGAAAAGTGGGACACAAGTATAGGGTATCACATTTAAAATAAGCAAGTTGACATCTACTTCCAGTATAACCGGAGGTGCCACCATCTTGAAAATATTTTACCCGGGAGTTGCTCCAAGAAAATTGATCCCCCCTTTTTTTAATCCATTCTAAAAAGGGTGTCATGTCTGATGGTGTATCGCTCGATTTTCTGTATTGATTTAAAAACACTATAATTCGCACATTAGGTGTTGCTTTACCAAAGCGAAGTCTACTACTGAGGTACCTACACATTTATTCAAGCAAATACTAAGGTAGATAGTTTACACCTAGTTTTATTCATATAATTAGTTTTATTCATATTTGTTGAAGCTTTTGCTTTCCAGTAAAGCAAATGCTTTTACTTGTCCATAGTGGGCGTGTTACACAGCAATTTTAACATATTTCTTAATATTTTATTTCGATGAATAAAAACTTTATTAATTTCCTTAGAATATTCTATACGATAAATTTTTATTTATAGAGCACTTGTAAATTTTTCTAGAGTACCTACCTACACAGACACTATCTCAAAAATTCTTTTTTCTGATTAAACCAAAAATTATTGAACTGTATTTTCAGAAATTGATTGTAAATTTTTGCCCATCTGCATGAACATAAAAGTACATTTTTATTAAATTTGACTTAGTTCACTAACAACATCTTTTTTAATAACTTGATAATTACGCCAAATAAGATATACTGAAGAAAACAGAAAAAATATCTGTGTATATATTTGGTACAAAGTTGTGGATCGTGGATCTAATTGGCATAGTAGGTACTCTGAAATGAATTTTTTCCAATAATTGTGGATAATGTGTCATACGATGCTCCATAGGGCAGCATGCGAAACGATTTAGCAACAAGAGGTGATCATAACTTATTTACATAACTTATGATCAATTTTAAATGAGAGACATTTAAAAAATTTCTTTGAATGTCCAATATTGTTAATATGGATATCATACCCAGCAAACATTTTGGTTTAATTTGACGTCAAGACTACCTAAATTATGTATAATAAATTTAGCCGCAAAGTGAGAATTAACCATATTTAAGTAAAATTTACGTTGACCCGACATGGAATCGACATAAGTGGAGAATAAGACGACTTCGAAATTTAGTTAAATTGATTAAGATAGGTAAAATTACATATAAATCTTCCTTGTAGTTGTACAGCATATTTGATTATTAATACGTATTTTGGTAAATTTGACCTCATTTCGACGTCAATTCGACATCGACCTGACTAGTTTTAGGTACAATAAACGAACTTATGTGAAAATGGGTAAATGACAACAATTAAAAAATGAAGAATTTGATACTTATTTGATATTTTTCTCTATAAGTAGTAGTAACATTGTTGACAGTCATCTACAAAATTAAAAAGACACCAAATTCATAGTAAGATAGAAAATAAATCAATGTCGGTGATAAAAATAAATCCAATTTAATTGCATAGTGTCAGGAGTTCCCGGTTGTTGAAGTTAATGCGCCGAAAATTGTTCCGTGAATATTAGCATCTGTACTTCGAAAAATAACCATGCGCCCTCAAGATATTCATTAATATGAAAATTCCTGTTATCAAGTAAAAAAAATTGTAATTATAGTTTGAGTCAAAAGTATGTTATACTTGTTGTATATGACTTAGCAAGTATGAATATGTATTTTTTTAATCTCTTCATCAATTCGTTTCTATACAAACTCATTTTGAAAATTTCAATTTCAAATCGTTCTACAACTGTGATAAAAAATTATGACGTCTTACGCTAATTTGACCTTTGAAAATGTAACTACAAAGGATAATTGACTAAATGGTTGAAGTCACGTAGATAGATATGCTAGGTAGAATTTATCCACGTTGTTGACCTAATATTACTTTAAAGGAACGTAATAAAGGCGACCAAATAGGTTGCTATGTAGGTATAAATTACGTAGGATTTTCGACAAAATCAACCTAGTTAGAATATTCTACCATTATGACGATTTCCAGTCATCAAAAAAGTAAATATTACCTAGTTATACTGCCTATTTTGACTTTAAGAAAAAAATTATCTTTAAGGTAATTTGTGGTAGATTTTTTTAGTCGTTTTTCTCTTACTGCTTTAGTTAAAAGTACTTTTAAGCAAAATAGTGTATTAGATAGATTTATTAGTTATATTTACGTAAATTTAAATATAAAGTAAAACCATAAGTAAATTTCTATAGGAAGCGTATATTTCCAGTTAATTTTACGTCATAACTACGTCAATAAGAAAATTCGTCTTTTAGCAAATCGAGTTATAGCTAATTTTATGGAAATCACACTTGCTTACTCAAGCCGAGGTCGTACTAGCAACTTGTATAAAGTCTTTAGTGTAATTATATTGTGGAAATCGCGGGAGGTGAGCATGATGAAAGTAAGCATTTCAAAGAATTACGAATGGTATTATTTGTATACACTCACACTTTAAAAGAAAGTTGGGGGTCGAAAGTGACAGCTAGATTTTTAAAAATATCGCAATATACCAATGCAGTGTAATACCATTAATATCGTAATTGAATTGTAACTTGTTTAACTTTCTGGTAATGAAACCATATGCCATTTACTGATATTTAGAGACAATCTATAATTGTTGCACCATCTATAATTTCCACTAATTACTGTGTTGTGCAAAGTAGGTTCGTAGTTGTGGAACGTTGTGAGACAAACTCATGTTGATTAATATATATGCTTCGATGGACTTGCGGATAAAGGCCGTTATGTAAGATAATTTTGAATAACTTCATCATTTATAACTGTTATAACGCGTTAGTTTTGTGTATCTAGTCTCACTCTGGAGTACCAGGTTCGATCCCCGGTCGAGGTGCTAGGAATTCTTCTAAACTAGAAATTAATCCTAGCATACTTGGACATTGGGTGTGTGTCCATTGTCTTTAAATGTGTAAACCTCTCCCGCACAAGGTAACTGTCGTGTTTAATATCAGATTTGCCTTTTTTATGAATGACGATTATAATGCGAGAAACAGCCTGTGTTAAGAGTCAATCCCAAATATTTTGCGCTAATACAGATAAGGTCTGTTTTGGATTTGTATGATGTATATTGATGTTATCCGTGACTCATCTATTTAAGTGTATAGCTATGATTAGCTGGCGCTCTGCGGTACGGTTATATGCATCTGATTGATCGTGCTTCTAGCAGAGATAAATAATTAACAGACCTATACAAAATAAATTGAGTAAATACACAATCACTATTGTAAATTTAATTAGTATTTTCATCTTTAAAACTCTATTAAATTATAATCTCCTGTCATGATGATATGGCTAGTATGTGATTTCTGAAATCCTGAATGGTAATAACACAGTTGGCTAAAGCTCGGTTACAAAAAGGATAATATAAATATTTGATGTTTTATTTTAGGAAGGAAATTGTTAGGAAATCATTTATTTTATTTGTTGTTAAAGAAAAATATTCTTTTAACCATTCCATTCCTATAAACACTATAATAGATATAATAAACAAAGTTTTCGAGGAAAGTGAATTTTAGTGTGTACAGTTTTTAAGATATAAGCCCTTTCTCTGTGTGTCATAACATTTTGATAAGTAAATTATCTTTTTATAAATTAATTATCAACAATAGCCTTTTGGTATAGCCTTATCTTGAAGATTGATTCCAACTTGTAGAATATCACAATTTAAATCAAATTTAATCGACACAAGGTTCGGTATTGGGTCCAATAATATTAGCTATTTATATCAATGATTTAACAAAATGTACATCTGTACCTAAGTTTTTGCTGACAACACGACATTAATTATTTACAGTCACCAAGATTTTAACATTTTGTTGTCTACTGTTAATAATACAGAACCGACAAAATTGATGATTGGTTTCTAAATATTCAATTAGTATTAAATAATAAAAACACAAAATCCATAGTACTTAGCATAAGGCATATTACAGGGAACATTAATTTCTCTGAAAAGGTTATTTAGGAATGCACTTAAATCATAATTTATCCTGAGGAATAATACATACACACCATGTAACTAGTAATATATTTTTAATACGCAGTCTGACAGACAGTATATTTCAACCAACATTACTAACAGCATATCACGGACTTATTCATAAGACTGGGAATTTTCCAGATTTTAGTATTCGAATATTCGTTCGCAAAAAGATTCGAATATTCGAACTATTCGGATATTCGACTATTCGGATTATTCGAATTATTCGAATAGGTATTCGAATTATTCGGATATTCGAATATTCGGATATTTGAATTATTAGAGTAGGTATCCGAATAATCCGGATCCTCGAATATTCATTATTAATAGGTATAGCACTGAATACTAGTGAATAGTGAATACTCTATTTGAGTATTTGGTTGGATAAACCACAATAATAGTCGTGACGTAATCCACTAAGCAGGCAATTTGATTTGCTTTCCATACCCACAATAGGGTATGTCTCCTGTACATGTGCTTTAAGGGTCAGAATTATTTAGTTAGTATATTATTTTAGGATTGAGGAGCTATTGTTCACATTTAACTATTGAAGCTAAAATAAAACGAAACCAGAGCTAGTTTATTATACTTCTGTGTCATAACTATTTTTCCTTTTCGAAAAAAAATAAAAGTGCTCTAAAATTAGAATGTTTTTAAAAAAGATGCAGATTGTGAAGGTAAAACAAATACATTAAAAGTCAATAGTTAAATATTTACAGGTTTTCTAAAATTTAAAATTTAATTTTAACCCCTGCGTTAGTATAGTAAGAATGTCGAGGCCAGAAAGAGATGGAATAGTTTGACTGGGAGTAAAACGTGCCACTAATGTGGTCTATTTATATATTTGGATTTTAGAATAGGTATCTACCTATACCTACTATCTACCTACTTTGGTTGGATGCATACTGCATACCTATTCGTACATATTTTAATATTCAAATTTACTCAAATATAATCAAATATTCGAATACTCGAATATATTCGAGTGTTCGAATATTCGAGTATTCGAGTATTTCGAATATTCGAATAATTTCCCATTAGAATAATTCGTATTCGAATACTCGAATAATCGAATACTCGATTTATTCGTATTCGATTCCCAGCCCTACTTATTCATTCAGCACTTTCATATACGATTCTAGTTTGCGGATATTCTGTACATGTTAAGAATGCTTTTCTATGCAAAGAAAAGTTGTAAGAGCTATATCAGGTTATAAAGATGTGGCATCGTTAAATCAGCAGTTATTATAGAAAAACTGAGGGCATAGGTGAAAATGTAATTATTATTAGTGAAGACGTTGATCTTTTTGTCTTATTATTAATATTTTGAGAGAACAATATTTTCAAATCACCAGGTTGTGGAAGTTAGAAGAAAAAATGCTAGTTTGCCAGTTTGTTATATAAAATTTAGACCAAAAATGAACTGTTTTCAGTTAATATCCAGATGGGAAGGTTACCCTGCAGTTAATCATTTATTTGTACGAATTTAAAAACAATTTCAGATGGTTTAAACGTGGAACATCCCTGAAATAATTTACCACCGGTTTATTACAGCCAAACAAAAAAGTCAGTGTATTAAAAGTGAGTTAGCACCTGAAAACAATTAAGGCCCGATAAATTCCCATGAAAGGAGCACACAGCTCTTCAATCATGTGATATGTATGGTTCAGCATATTTTAATGAAGGATGAGAGGAATGTGTGATAGGCACGAGCCCGTCCGCAGGACCCGGATGATGCTAATCCTTAAGTATCGTAAACCCTGAAATTTATTCTGATGCGCCAGTGGTTAAAAATTTGACAGCAAAGGAAAACACTTTCTACAATGAGTTAAAGCTACACAGATTATAAAAAATCTATATAAATATGTATATTTCACTTATTGTATTTGGTTGCCCAAATGAGGAAATAAAACTAGGTTCAAACTAACCTGAAGTCACAAAAACATGTTGGTCAGTGGGTTATTGTTCACCGTGTGATTGATGTAGAGTTAGTACGGTCAAAATAAATTTGGACCTGGGCCATAATTGCAACACAAATGATTCTTTTTGCATTGTACTCTAAAAAAGTGTGTTTTATAACATAATCAAAATCTCTATTAATCCCAACCCCAGTGGCGGTGCAAAAGCACCTGGGGCCCCTAAGCAAACATAAAAAATGGGCCCCCTTACAAAAATATTAATTTATTTAGAGAATTTTATATTTACAATTACATTTTGCATAGAACATACTATGTTCACATACAACAAAAAATAAAAGAAAATCCTCATGTCATAACGAGACAGTAAAAGTACACACAAAAAAAAAAACAAAATAAAATCTTCATGTCATAACACAACACGGTAAAAGTAGTAAAAGTACATATTACAAAAAAAATAAAATAAAATCCTCATGTTATAACAACACAGTAAAAGTACATATGTCATATCACAAAAAATATAATAAAAATAATAAAATCCTCATGTCATAACAGACCTCAAAATAAAAATATAAAAAAATAAGATAGGTCAGAAATCAAAATCTCTCTTTCTGGCCTTACTAACAGCAAATTGTTTGACAAGGTGTTTTATGTCCATGGTAGACGCTTTTTTTTTGCTCAATTGCTAAAATTGAAAGATCATATAGTCTATGTTGGCTTGCGGAATTTCTTAAATAGTTTTTGATTATTTTTAATTTATTAAATGATCTTTCTGCAGGCGCAACTGTTACAGGTAAACTCAAAAATAAAAGCAATAAAGTAATAACCTCACCAAGATCGCTTTCGAGAACACTATATTTCTTTAGCAACAGATTTGTCAAATCTCGAACACTCTTACCGTCATCTAAATCCTCTTTCAATAAAGACACAACGTTAACAAACTGAATGGCGAGATTATGATTGAGGACATCAGAATACTTTTTCTGAAGTGAATCACAACATCGAACTATCTCAGCTTCTTGAATTTTCAAAATATTTTTTGGTACTAAAAATTCAAAACTATTTGATAATTTTTCAAATCTCTCAAATCGAGTCTTAAGCCGTTCTATTACAATGTCTAATGTGAACAAAAAACCAGTGATTTTAAATGATTCTTTTTGACTCTGAAAACGGTAATCAAAGGCCAGCTCATCAAAATGTAAATTTTTTTTGGTACGAGATAGCGTTTTCACTGCTTTGCTAAGATCTAGGTTCTTTTTCTTTCTCTCTCTTTGCAAAATTTTTGATGAGAAATTTATTTCTGTTAAAATTTTGTGCATCAATAAACATTGTAATACAAAGGGAAATATTTCCATGCTTTTTCTCAAGCTTCTTGCTTGATCAGTCTCATGTCTTTTATTGCTTTCGAGTACCATTTTTGTCAGTGCTCTGATGATATCCATATAACGCAATTTTACAGCAGTAATAGATGTCAATCGCCCTGCCCAACGTGTTGGGTTCAGTTTTTTCAGTGCTATTTTCGATTCAGCAGTAAAAGTACCTAATATATCCCAACGGTTTATACTACTGCCAAAGAAAGAATGCAGACTTTGCAGAAAAGTAAAAAATGCCTCGATCGATTTGCAACCATTCACAGGATCAAGTACTACCAGATTCAGGTTGTGGGCAGCGCAATGAACGTATTCTGCATTTGGCTGAATATTTTTTATTTTTTGTTGTACGCCGTTATATCCACTCATTACACTCGCACCGGCATATCCTTGACCGTAACACTTTTTAATGTCAATATTTTTTTTGTTTTAGTATATCAATTACAGTTTTTAACATGCCCTCAGCGGAACCATCCTTTACTTGATAAAACCCCAAAAACACTTCTTCAATGCGAACAGTTCGTTATTGTTCAGTCTCCTGCATAGCCTCAACTTTAGCATAACTGATAACAACGCTCAGCTGGTCAACTTTTGTGATATCCTGAGTGGTATCCAATATTAACGAAAATAAAGCGGCTTTATTAATTTCCGCCACTAAGGTATCTTCCAATTCCTTAGGGGCTCCGACCGGCCCCCAAGGTCCGCGGCCCCTAAGCATTGCTTAGACCCGCTTATGCATATCACCGCCACTGCGACCCGGTAAATCAGTAAAAATCCAATATGGAGGCTGATCTGTAGTTATATCAGTAATTTTATGGATTTAATGTGCAGCGGAATTTTCACAACGTTAAATCACAACAATAATCGATGACAATAATGATCAACTACTATTGCTGATTTATTGATGTGATCCAGTAAACTACAAGTTGTTTCTTGAGAGTGATAAGAAACTTTCTAAAGAGAGTAAGGTTTACGATATCAATGCCATTAGATGTTTACTTGAAAATGACTAACAGTTGTAACGA
Source organism: Rhamnusium bicolor (assembly GCA_029963845.1). NCBI lineage: Eukaryota > Metazoa > Arthropoda > Insecta > Coleoptera > Cerambycidae > Rhamnusium > Rhamnusium bicolor. The sequence continues at coordinate 379,832 of JANEYF010002289.1, forward strand.
AATTGCAAGCTATTTCATTCCAGTTTGTTGTGTTCCGCGAGGAATTAAGTTTCTGCTAGTCTAGTCCAGATGGCGCCACTGATTTCTACTGGAAAAGTCGGTTTTGCAGATTTTTGCACTAAATATCTATCTATCTTTATTGCTCATACTCTACTCTCAAATGTCTGTCTCTTTCAAAACTATAACCGAGTTTAGGTGGGAGGACAGAACGAGGCTTCCTTCTTCTTACTAGTGCAGCGTTCAGATTGAAACTATCTATAATTCTGCGGTCTGGTAAAATTTATATGTTTTCTGGTATTATCTTGTGATTTAACGCTAATCATTATTTAAAAAGTTGCAATATTGATTTAAAGTACCTTTGAGGTAATTTTCATAATAATATTGTACCGTAATTATCTTAATTTACGCCTTGGGCGAATTTGCTTTTTGGTGATCCGGTCACCTTGGTTGTTCTTTGGAACAGCCATTATTAATATTGATTAGTATCACTTTATCGTGCCTTGCTGGCAATTTATCTAATATTACTTTGATATTGTAATAATTTCAGGTGTTAATTTAAACTAACTTTCGGTTATTGTAAATTTTAGATTTACTTGGCAACGTATGTCGCCATTTTGTATCGTAGTTAGTTGTTTTCTGTCTTTGCCTGTTGATGTTTTAGGTCACTTAGCCACGTTGGTAGCACTCTGAAAGTGGTGACTGGTAACATTTGAAGATTGGTACACCTGGTTTGACAAACCTATTTGTTTATAACCTTTGTGAAAATTATCTAATTTGGTGCATTTGTTTTGTGGTGGATTATTTTATACCAGTGCATATATTTATCAACCAGATCTCAGAAACGTAAGGTTTTTCTAAATTTAAAATATCGAATGCTTACTTGAACGTTTCCTTAGTATTTCTTCAGGAACGCTACTCTAGTGGAACCTTGCCTATTTCTCTGGCAAAGATACCTGCCTAGTTATCTGGCACTTGATTAACTTTTAATTATCTAAAATAAACATATAGTCAAGTATATAGCTTTACTTAACTTTATCTGCAATTTCTTAGAACCCCTCTCGGAGGAACTAATAAATAATTTAATTTAACGTTACCTTCAAGTTGAAAACTATCATATTGTTTTATATTTAGCAAATATTTATTTACGTTATCTTTCTAGTTGTCTGTCTGTATACAGACATTCTAAATTTTATTTTCTGGAAGCTTAACTTCTTTTAGTACAAACATATCTTAACATTTAGTGAATACCTATTTCACTTGTTTATTATCATAGCTACACCTAGTTTATTTGCTGGACTAGTATTTTTTCCATTTAACGTAACATTTATTAATACTTAAGTTAGTTGAAGTCTTCAACTTCCTAACATATTGTAGGATACCGATCCTAGTTTGTTTAGTTGGCAATTTACTCTGTAAATTTGTGTTAACTCATACGTAGCTGGACAGTTCAAACGTCATAGCTTTTAATTTTGTTTTGCCTATAATACTGATCTCATAAAACTCTCCCCTTTTTATGTAAATACCTGGACCAAGAGAAGAGGATAACTGGTGGATCGAACTGATCATTATATACAGGGTGAAACAGAAAAACTATATTTTACACAACTGGCATTTTTCTCAAGGGTAACTGCAGTACGGACAGTGGTGAGTCAAATTGACCCTGAACCCATTAAAAGCTAAGCCGTTGGTGGATTCTTCGCTGGACTAACCCCTTAGAAATTACGTAAGATCTTCGTCCCCAGTAAACACAGATTTGGTCAGAAGAAATTTGTGTTGTGAGAGATCAGACATTTCATTTTTCATTATTTTTTTTTTTCTCTTTCACGTCATTTTTTGATAATTTTTGGTCTTCAACCACATTTAATTTTTTTAACTTGTAAATATTGTGTACATATACCTACTTGTCTTGATTATACTTTTTATAAAAATCATATCTTTTTATTCCACTTCCTTACGAACCGAATTCAAGTGTTAACGTTAACTTTACCTTTTAAAATAAAATTTTAATTATTTGGTACTTGCAAAAGTCCTGGCGCCCAGCCTAGATTTTGGTGATAACTCAAATCAATCGAAGCCCTAATTCACGACCTGCTCACTGAGCTACCGGTCAATAAGTACAACCCCCAGCTTATTGTGTTATGCCAACAATTGGACGGGGGTGTTGCACAGTATATTCTTTATATATTCATTAAGCCACAATAGGCCTGCTGATGGCCGCAGTGGAGGGTCTACTGAGACCCACTCACAACAAACCTAACCTATATATTCATTACCGGATGTTATATAATTTCTCAAATATTCCATACTGGAAAGCAATCGGCTTTCATTCGTATTGTGGAAGACGAACATTTTCGTAAATTTGCACAAGACTAGGAACCCTTTTCCTTCATTAGAATATTTATTTTATCAATTTTAATCTATAAACCATATTAGACAGTTTAGACGAAGAACTAATAACATATTTAATACATTTTAAAAATGTACCCGAGACATAACTGCCCTTGAGTTAATCATAACATTTTGTTATCCACTAATAAGTGATGCAACCACACCGCTGGCGGAATAGGCCATTTTTCTCGATAATAATTGTAAGTGACAATGGCGACTTGTGTGGGCTAGAATACCTGTCTAATTGAGCTGCGGGCGGCCCAGCGGTACACGCGGTGATTAATACGGCACAGACGAAGATCGACGCCATTTTATTAAACGGGTTGAAGTGAAATGCAACTTGCAGATCGCTGTTGAGACTACTAACACAAGCCTCCTTTGATATAACTTGAAACAGCCGTCAAGGTGCTCATTTTGTCTTCGGTTTCAGAACCTTCTGAGATATTGAATGTTAATGCAGTTTAAAATGTCAGAGAATTGAGGTATAGTATGTTGGTAGTCTGATGTGTTTAATATTCAATATTGGAATATGAATAATTCTGGAAAAGTTCCAGCGATGAATAATAATAAATTGGTGTTCTTGTGAACATATTAAACTGCATACTTGAAATATTTGAAAATTATCCCACTCTTTAAAAAGTGATAGGGAATAATGGTCACCTACGAACCTAAATCAATTATTCCTATTTTTAGCAAATTGGATGAAATTCATCTAAAATTATCAGTATGTTTTTTGATCCATACTTTCTACAACTCCAGTTGTGCAAACGGTCGAAGTGGTAAGTTTGTAACCACCCTAAGATATAATTTATAATTACCTGTTTTATTAGGCCTCTCAAAAACAAAGAGTGGTCCAATTGGTTAAGTTTTTATGTTGCCTGTCGGCTGCTCAGTGATTTCGGTGGGTTCGTAGGTCAGGACAGTTGTTAAATGTTGATAAATATTTTCAAAGATGCTTTTAGCCTTATTTATCAACAAAGCTAAATAGTGATTACTGTAGTTTAACCTTATGAAATATCACTTATAGAATGCTGGATGATTCCCGTAACTACTTTTTTTATTCGATATTAAATTAATTAAAAGACAAGAGAATTGGGCGCCATGTTATCAATAAAAATATTAATAACAATAGTTACTGGTATCAATCCAACAAACTCGAGAATGTGAGAACAGACCCGTCCCTCTTAGAAAAATAAAAAAACAGAATTTTAATAAAAACAAATATATTACAAATTAAATAAAAAAATTATTTACAATAGAAAAAGTATAAAGTAAGTTATAAGTATAAGTTTCAACATTTGCCTGAAGGGAGAAAAATTATATTGAACAACAATAGTGAAAACTAACTGTGAAGCAGAACAAAAAAATATTACCAAGGAGATTGTATTTTTTCCTTCCCCGCAACTACCCCAACATTTACAAAATTTATTATTTTGGCTGGTACGATGAAAGATAAGACCTGGCAGGTTATAGATTTTATAAACAGACAGACAGACAGTACCTTATTCCAAACTAGGTCAATAGAGTCTCTCCAGGTTGATCGTCTTGTTCCTTCTCGAACTATAGCTCGGCGGAGTTTCCTGGCGAGGATATAGACTACAAACTCCTAGGGGAACAACGGCTACTGCTGATCTAAATGGTTATTTCAACCAACAAAAAAAAATACCCTGTCCTATGGGATTTATAGTTGAACCTTCTTCTCGGTCTCGAGCATAAAAGAAAAATTACCAGTCAAAATTAATAACAAATACAGAAAATATGTATAGGTGAAGCTACGGTTGAACGAAAAAATACAATAAGGCAAAAAGAAAAAACTACTGTGTACAAACAGTACTAAAATCAACTAATAGAATTAGTTAAAAAAATTACTACTCGGTCAATTTTCTAGATGAGAAAATTACCGACAGATACTAACAACTTAATCCAAAGGTTTGAAAAAAGTTATACTATTTTCCTTGATAAGAAAAATAGTTAAGAGACAAAAATAGTAAAAAGATAATTACTTAATCAAAATAATTACTCAACTTGGAAGTAATAACTTATGGTTTAATTAATTCAATTTAAAAAATGAATTTAAGGTAAAAAATAAAAAACACTAAGATAACTCTTAAGAATAATTACGATATTAATTATTTATATTATGCCAATTGAAATAAATTATAAGGTTTACCAAACATAAATATATACCTTCATCCAAAGGAAAAATCAATACCCGACAATAAATTCTTAAACACAATTTAATAAATGTGCTTAAACAAATATAAAAGAGGAAAAAATCAATATGAGTTCTGCAATTGAAATATAGTGATTTATTTCAGTGTCACACCGTGTAACAGTATAACAGGAAAGCAGAAAGATACTTCTTTACCTTTTAGATAAATTATATTAATTTTTAGATAACGAAAGATAGAGAATAATTTATTATTTAAATAAATTATATGAATTTTCACAAAAATAAATTCTATTAATTATTTGAGAGATAATGAATAATTTATTATTTAAATAAATTCTATTAATTTCCACAGAAAAGATAAGTGGTGCGGTACTTTAGGTTAAAAACGTTATTTACGGTAAAAATCGGTAGTCTCTAATAAACTTTAAGAAATCAAGTTAATCGTCTTCAATACGTTAATACTAGCTAAAAATCTAGGCAACAGCCTTTATGAATCCGTAAATTCAAAATATGTAGCTTTGTAATAATAAAGAAAAATGTAATTAACTGACATCAAAATAGACAGACTTTTTAGTCACGACGAGGCTTTGCGTGTTCTTCAGCAGGAAGAAAAAAAGGACTCGAGTCCAAGAGGTAAGTGAGGGTAGCAAATTAGCAACAATAGTGCTAATTTACGCGGTACGATAAGATAATTATTAATAAGATACGATAAACGATATAAATTTCATCTATAGAGCCAGTAAGGTTATCCAAAGTCATGAATTTAGTTAAATGTAAAGGACGCGCAAATATGGCGATTAGCCAACGAGCTTTACATTAAACTAATAAAACTCGATAAAAATCGATATTAAAGCCTATATAAGGAAATAATTACTCTATCAAGAACATAGGAATACCCTACATGCTCAAATTGGTAAAATGAAATTGTACTAATTATTAAATACTTCAAATTAATAATTTGACGATAATAAATTGCTACGCTCACCTCCCTACTCGAAGAACACCCAAAGACTCTTCCGTTCTGTTCTGCCCGTGCACTCGTCAAGTGATTGATTCGCGCATGAACCAAAATCAGGACATTTCGATTTAAAACAGGATAGCAAGGTCGTAACTATAATTTGTTAAAATTATCGTTACAAGTTACATAGTAGAAAATTGTGAGTAGGAGAAACATACATATGTGTTGCATTGTGTGATCTCTCCACGGTTTTTGACTTATCATCTGTTGCTGATAAAATTGCCTCATCATAGTATAAGAGGGTTGCCTAACTCTGAATCATACTGCCCGTTTCCACCTGGCATATACAAACAAAATAAAGATTGAGCTATTGGGGGTCAAAAACAAAATAAAGATTAGTGCTATATCCCAAAAAAAACAACAACGATGCAGCTAGGGACACGTGTTTCGGTGTGCATATAGAGCTAGATATAATTCCTTAGCCACGCTATGTCCATGAGGAGCAATAACTCCGTAGCTGTTTAGTTGTTTTTTGGGATATGGCACAAAACATTCTTTATGTTGTTTTTGTTCTGTGTATGATTAAATTCTAACCCCATTTCAGACAGAATCTATTTAATGATCACGAATCATACATAAAAATAGGTACTTAATATTGAACTGAAGCAGAGTTACCTAATTTTTATCCACTTTTTACTTTCTTATACCTAATATAAGGAAGTATAGTTATCGTGATTTTTTTTTGACATCGAGATTATGATTGATTTACACATTTTGAACCCTCCTGAACCCATTCTGACTATTTCCCGAATGATGTCTGTCGGTGCGTGTGTGTGGATGTGTGGATGTGTGTGGATGTGTGGATGTGCGTGGATGTGTGTGTGTATGTGTGTATCTGCGATAACTCAAAAAATACTAATGGGAGACTTCCCAAATTTGGCAATTAAGATTTCTAACAATATTTTAGGTGACACATTAAATCTGGTGAATGTTGTACCACCAGAGAGACATAATGAATGAAGAAAAGAGGTACAGGGTTATTTATTATAAATTACCCACCCCTTATCATCGTTATTATTGCCTATAGAAAAAAAAGTTTTAAATAAAAGTTGTTTGGTTATAACTGAATTTTGTTAAAATGCTATCAAAAGTACAGTAGCGTTCAGATTTCAAAGGACATAAAAAAATAATTTATTTTTTTAATAGGATACCCTGTATGTTATTAAATTTTTGGAATGATCCTTTGTTCCTGATTTCAAAAATATGCCATATGTGGATAACATATTTAACTAAAACCGGTATATAGTAGAGGTACTACCATATACCGTTTTTGAGTTATTAAATGTCGAATATCTTAGTTAAACTAGTTACTGTAAATATGGAAAAGTTAACATTATTAAAGTAAAATATGAAAATGACAACTATTATGTTTGATAAGTGACATTTCTTAAATGAAATAATCAAAATGGTTTACAGTGAGGAAGAAAAAGTCCAAATATTTACTTGTTATACACAAAAATAAACGTGCAGCAAAAAGAGCATATAGGTTGTTGTATCCAAATCGTCCAACACCATCAGAAAATATGTTCAAAATTTTTTACTGAAAGGTAACGTTTTAGAAAAAGAAAGCGTGTAGTTCAATTAAACCAGGAAGAACAGCTAGATATACTGCTTCATTTCTAAAGTAAGCCCATCCATGTTTATTCGCGAATAGACTTTTTTGAAACATGTATTATTTTTTAGAAAATTCTGAATGTAGCATAAATAATGCAGTCGATCAATTAGGTAAAAGTTGTTCTAAAATCCAACGCACGCTAAAAAATAACAGCTACAGACAATATAAAATTTTACCAGTACAAGTTTTAACAGAGGCTCATAAAAGGAAAAGGCTGGACATTTGCCGCCAGATGAATCAAAAGTTGGATGAAGATCCCGATTTTTTTACTAAAATATTATGGACTGATGAATCACCCTTTTCTATGGCAAGAGTTTTTAATAGGCAGAATCGAAGGTCATGGGAAAACAAGCACAACAGAAAAAGATTGGTAAAACAAATAAAAAAGTTAGGAAGAGAAACTGTTAGTGTTTGCTGTGGAATTTTCCGAAACAAAATTGTTCGGCCTATATTTTATGATTATACCTTAACTGGAGTTACCTATCTGGAAATAATTAGCCCAGCAGCAGAAAATATTCTTTTGCAGAATTTTCCGCAAGCTGAACTTGATGATATGAGTTGGATGCAGGATGGGGCAACTCCGCATAATGTCCTAGCTGTTCGAGATGATTTGAATAATGTATTCCCAATATGGATAGAGAATAATGAACCTATTAAATGGCCAACTATCAGTCCAAATTTGACCCCTATGGATTAATTTTTTTGGGGATTTCTAAAAGACATTGTCAATAATAATAATAATAGTATTCAAGTAATTAAAGAGAAGATTCGACTTGAAATAAACAATCTGAATGTAAATAATGAAGCCATTTCCGGTACAATTATAAATATAAGAAGACGTTATCAATTATGCATTGACAATAATGATGGACACATCGAACATCTTTTATGAGTTATCATTTATTTATATTTCCTAAATAAATCTTTGTTATCTATTTTGTATAAATATTTGTTTTTTTTCTTCCTCACTGTAAATCATTTTGATTATTTCATTAAAGAAATGTCACTTATCAAGCATAATAATTGTCATCTTCATAGCTCACTACAATAATGTAAACTTTTCCATATTTAGAGTAACTAGTTTAACTAAGATATTCGACGTTTAATAACTCAAAAACGGTATATGGTAGGGTGACATATGGTATACGTTTGGAATCAGGAAGAAAGGATCATTCCAAAAATATAATAATATACAGAATATCCCATTTAAAAAAAAAATATTATTTTGTCGTCTATTGTACTTCTGATAGCATTTTAACAAAATTCAGTCATAACCACACCACTTTTATTTATGTTTTTTCTATAGGCAATAATAACGATTATAAGAGGTGGGTAATTTATAATGAATAACCCTGTACAATTTTGGGAAAAAAATTAAAAATTTTTATTGCATTTCTGGACGAATCTCGACGAATTATAATGAAAAAAATATCTGATGTGGCCAGCACATAACTTTCATATACCAGTATATATCATCCTGATGTAAAAAAATTATTATATTTAATTCTTCACTTACCTCAATTGAATTTTAATATCGTACCTTGAAATGTTTCATTAAAATTTTTAAATAATTAATTCTCAGCGTCATTCGATACTGTCAATAATAATACATGTCATATATTTTAATAATTTCTTCTTATTGACACTGACATTTTTGTAACTTAATTAGAAATTTCAAATGTCAAACTGTTAAATTTATCCTAAATTTATGAGGTCAAATGTAAACAAAAAAATTAAATAAAGCTGATGTAGCTTTATTTAAGTAATTGGAAAATATATTTTATTGGCTTATATAGTAGACATGATTTATAATCTTTCATCAAGAATATATTTTTTTGTAAAGGCAAATACAAAAAAATTTGGGTCCCGTGGAACTCCTTTCAGCTGGCCAATTTTGCTCATTATCGAATTTATCATTATCTTTGGCCTTTAGAACGTGTGTATCAAATTTAAAAGTTTTATCTCAAAAACTGTGGTTACCATCGCGATACTACAGACATGCAGGCAGATTTTTTCCATAAAGTTATGTTTCTTCATTATATTTCGTCGAGATTCGTCCAGAAATGCAATAAAAATTTTTAATTTTTTTCCCGAAATTGTACCTCTTTTCTTCTTTCATTCATTATGCCGCTTCTGGTGACACCACATTCACCAAATTTAATGTGTTACCTAATATGTTGTTGACAATCTTAACTGCTAAATTTGGAAAGTCTCTTATTAGTATTTTTTGAGTTATCGCGGATACACACATACACACACATCCACACACAAACACCGACAGACATCATTCGGAAAATAGTCAAAATGGATTCAGGAGGGTTCATAACGTATGAATCAATGAAAATCTCGAGGTCGAAAAAAATCACAATTACTATACTTCCTTATATTAGATATAAGAAAGTAATATAACTTTATAGAAAAAAATCTGTCGGTATGTCTGTAGTATCGCGAATGCCTTTACAAAAAATATATTCTTGATGGAAGATTATAAATCATGTCTACTATATCAAGCCAAAAAAATATATTTTCTGAGTACTTAAATAAAGCTGACGTTAACGGAAATATTTTACACATTTGACCTCATAAAATGGAGTTTAGGATAAATTTAACAGTTTGACATTTGGAAAGGTCTAGTTTAGTTACAAAATTGTCAATGTCAATAAGAAGAAATTATTAAAATATATGACATGAATTATTAGTGACAGTATCGATCAATGACTTCAGAATAGATAGACAAATAATTCCCTATCTTAATACACAGGAACTGTTGTGTTATGCATCATCTTGAGACATACTATTATTTTAAAAGGATGAAGATAGTTCATTGTTTATTACCATACTCGGTGGCAGCGGCGTGTTAGAGAGGGTGCAAAATTTAAATTTTTGTCCAATATACATGCACATTGATTCATCTCCTGATTTGGCTTTAAAATAAAATTGTTTTTTGATATGAATAAAAATTCTCTACCAGCAGTGGCTGGTGAAATTTTGGATGGCTATATGATATATACCAACGACTACAGAATAAGTCATTGATACATACCTACATAATGTGATAAATTAAAAATCAGTCTGAAAACAATATTTCAAAAGGTTGTAATAATCAAAATTTCTTAATGAAATTTAAATTCTCTTACAAATTCTAAAAAAAAAAAAAAAATAATTTTACAAATACTTTAGAAATAGTTTCATAAAAACTATGGTAGGTGATGTATTTACATGCAAAAATGTTTCACAAATTTTGATTGATTTTCTTTTACAAAATATAAGATATAGCCAACCCAAAATTTTACCAGTCACTGCTGTGTTTTCTACTGCATACATTTATACACAAAAACAAAAAAAAACAAGAAATAGTTACAATAATCTTTATTTTCTCAGTAACAACATGCGTGAATATATAAAATAATATTAATTAATAAAGTACCTAGGTACATTACAACTTTTTTTTACTACATTTATAGCATAATATATGGTAGGGGGTATGTACAATATGCATTTATAAAAAAAAAACAAGAAAATTAGACTATGAAATAAAATAAAACATTGAATTAAAATTCTTTATTGATTTTTAAATAATATAGTTTTTGTCAATATGCTTCTAACGCTCTGTTTGGCAGCTGCATCTTTCAGTTTTGACGTTTCATGGTGAATTCGAATATTAAAATATTTCTCGGTAGGTATTTCAAAATGTGGTACTTTATTTCACTTTTTAATATTATGTGCTATAATATTTTGATTAAAAAAGTAAATAATTTTTTTATATAATTCATGTCTATGCAAATAAGAATATAATTATTTATCAATTTAACTAATTATTTCAAGATGTTCTCATTCGTATTATCAATCAATAGAACTTATATAAACTTAATTTTGTTGTAATCATGTTAACTACTAACAGAAATAACTTTCATAATTACAAAAATGTGAAAGAATATCTCTAGATACTTACTTTTTTATTGGCGATTCTAACTCTTTGTGAATATCATCAAGAATATGTTTTCTGATATTCTGAGACTTCAATGGATTCGTTATGGTGCTAAAATGAACCAACAATTATTGTAAATTGATAAAAGAAAAGTGAAAAGTAAAATAAAAACATCAACTTTTGACTAAATATGTTAACATTCTCAGGAAGAATTATTGTTTCATGAAATAAGAAAAAAAAACTGTGATCAGTATTTACAATCGTACACCTGTTAATTGAGTAGGTATTATTTCTCTTATAACAAAATGATATCTTACCAAACTTGTGTATTGTCCTTAGAACAACTTGGTAATTCTGGAACCGCCGAGTCCTTAAGATAAACTATGTCACTAGGTTTTCTTAAGAAGTCATATGATGTGAAGTGATCTGAGCACACAACACTATCTTTAGGAATATTTTCCTTTCCCAGATATTTCAAAATTCGAAAGATCCATATAGATCTATGTTCAATATTCGAAGGAATCCTAAAAACAAACAATACATTATATTTACTACTACTGTTTTTGAAATAAAAAATATCCATTATATATTTTTATGTTATTTTTAATTTTAGATTATGCTTTTATTTACCATTTTCCCGTTACGCCTATGGTAATGTCATTTACCTGTGGAAAGATCGATTAACTCCATTTTTAAAGGGAGATTTGCATATAACACAATATTTTCCCATTGTTTATTCACAAAAACAGAAAATGCGTCTTGAAAAAACTAATAATCACAGTAAACACAGCGTTAAACTTAAGATACACACAAGCAACTAATGGCGACCAAAAAACGTAAACAGTGATGAACACCCGAAAATCGAATAGGGACTGCGCGCGCACAAGCGCATGTCCCTAACAACTGAGTACTGAGTTATTTACATCAAACTACAACAAATCAAGAGGATACTTTGTCTATCCTATTTCTGAAGTCATTGGTATCGATTGACGCTGATAATTAATTATTTAAAAATTTTAATGAATCTTTCAAGGTACGCTGTTAAAATTTAATTGAGGTAAGTGAAGAATTAACTTGAATGATTTTTTTATTTTGTATTGCATTTCTTTCATGTGTTTTTGTCTTCTTTTACATTAAAGTGTTTTATCATTAATAATTTTTTAATTTTTGTTTTTTCAAACATTTGTTTATTTAAAACTTATTTGCAACATAAAAAACGTCGGCTTCTTTATAATAAACTATACTTATGTTTATTTACAACAATTAGACACTCAACTTTTAACTTATACTACCATAGGTTAGTGTTTGTATCCTGACTTTTTAAAAATAGTGCATATCTGTATATAATCTGGTGAAATAAACTATCTACCTATCTATTCCCAACATTTTAGAAAAAGTTGAAAATCTGTTTTTGTGGTATGTGGCCCATATTTATTAAAATATAATTTTCCAGAACATGGTGCCCTGAAGTTTAACTTTGTTGTAACCACAGCGTTTGTAAAATTGTTCATGTTAATTTGTGTTCATCTTTGACATAAAAACCTTCAAAAGTTTCAAACTTGTCTGCAGTCGTGAAATATAGGTGAGGCATTTCATGTAAAATTAAACTTCAATGTTTCGACAATAAGAAACACGATGAAAAATTACGCAAAATAATGATGATGGGTAGGTTGTCAACCACCATAAGTGTTGGGTTGGGACATGGTTACAAACAGTGAGACACCCATAAATCTCTCCAGCTCAGAGGGTGGGCCTGTAAAGTGCGGCCGCCAAAGCTGCCGCTGTCCAGGACACTGGCCGCCACAATGGGGTCCATTGTGCGAGAAGCCGCCAAAAGGACTGAACTGTGAAACCGCGCTCTGATATGTTAACCTCCTCCTAATACTTAACATTGTAGGGGTGACAGGCGCCAATATAAAAACACTACAATTTTTACAAGTGACCTTTCTTAAAAACTGTAAAATATTGAAATTGTGATTGTTTTAGCACTCAGGACTAGCGATTGGGAGGTAGCGATAAATAATGTCAATTCCCGGGTTGGTTATATGGCCACTGCCCACTAATATACACTCGGGTACATATAAAACAAAAGAGTCAAGCTCCCAGAGAAAAATCACAGTGGCCTTAGATTGGTTATATGGCCATCAGTGTTCCCACTCACTCACGTTACAATTAAAAATATCTACAGAATAAGGCAAACAACATTCAAGATACAACATAGTCACTGGTGAACTTCGCCCTTAATGAAATTAATCTACTGTTTCGTTAATAATGACGCATATTATTATTTTTCTTTTCGGATTATCCGATGCGGGACAGTCCTCCCGTGGCCTCCGACGCCTCACAGGAATGGCGCCGGCGTATTAACTACAACCATTCCCCACATCCCGCAGGGTTAGTGACTGTAGATACCAGAATCGTGTGCCCTAAGTAGACGGAGAGAACCCAGAATGACCGCCTTCTGCATATGGCCTACCAGTCACTCGGCTGATTTTTGGCAGGCCCGTATGATCCTCAGTTCCGAGAGCAGCGTAGGCTTTATCCCTCCGAGTACACCGATTATTAGGACGATCATTTTATTTTACCGAGTAGCCTGGGTACAGCACTTGGAGCTCGTACCGGAGATCGCGGTATTTGGTCCGTTTCTCCTCCTTCTTCAAAGTGATGTTTCTCTCCGCATGTGCCGAGGACTCGATGACATACATCACCTTGAGTTGATGGTCGAGGAGGACTATGTCAGGTTTGTTGGCTTGGATTAGCCTGCCCGTCGGGAACGAGTAGTTCCAGTAAATCCGACATTTCTCGTTCTCGACCACGCACTCAATATCTCCGGGGACGTAAGGCAGCACTGGTGTCTAGTCTACCTCATACGAGTGCCTTAGATGGTAGTATAGCACTCGTAACGCCGTTTTATGTCGGTGGACGTAGGCCGAAATCGCATAAATGGGGCATGCAGAAAGTAAGTGCATGAGCGATTACGGCGCCTGATGGTAGGTCATGCAGTTGATATCACGAACCTCTACACGCCACACGCGGTTCGATAGACTAAGGTGTTGATAACACCATCCTGGCAGGCCATAATGAATCCCTCAGTCTCTGACTTAAGCTTGGCTGACCTTAAAAAGGCGAATGTTAGCCTAGTTGATAAACTCAGCCTTTCTATGTTCTTATAGAAGACACCATGCTGGGGTTTATCGACATGCTGCCGAAACAGATTTTCCTGTACGGCAGCTGTAATTCGGGTTTTCAGACGATTTGGCTGAAGTTCGGTGACTGACTCTACATCAGCACTTCGCTGGCCTCCTCACCTGCTGTCAAATGCGAGACCGAATTCATCAGCGTCACTTTTTGCTGCCTTGAATAATCCTGCTCCCACTTCTACAGTTTCGTGATGTTTCACAAACCGTAAGAGGAGATCTAAGCTCTTGAGGATGTTACATCCATGTTCAGTACTACTCTGCCATGCGTACATTCCAGGCTCAAGAGTCTATTATTATTATTATTATTACAATGCGGCAAAAAACATACAACTTTTCTGGAATTGCAATTTATAGCCAGAGTGAAACAGTGACTTGTAAAGAACAGTTCTGATAAGTTGAGGTAACTATTTTCTCATTTCGTTATGTTTTTATTGCTATGAAACCTATCATATAAATCAATCCTTATTAGATATAGGGGGTAGTTGTTTTGAATGATTTTTCAGTAATATGATATACTACACTGTGCCTTTTAGTTTTTGTTACATTTGACTAATGTATTAACGTACGTATAATATGGCAACAATATTCTTAAGTATTGGATAACTTTTTGATTTCACTAAATGTTAAGAATACAAACGCGTTTTCTCCAAAAAAATATTTCAACGAAAACAAAGTTGACAATGAATCATTCAGTTTTACCCCTGTCTCCCCTATCACGTCACAACCAGGCTAAACAAAACTGACTTCTTCCGGCTTAGGTGCTCCGATTTTCATTTTTTACGTGATCCTGATCCCATTGATGGCCGGTCACTTTTTTTGACTTACCTTTTCCCTTGTAAGCTTCAGTCTTTTATTTAATCCGATTTCAGATTATATTAAAGCTCTGGATAAAGTGACAGATCATTTTTGTGTAATATTAATGAATGAATCTACAAGATATTACCATATATGTAGGTAACATATTTAACGCCGAACATGTAAAATCTGTTTTAAAGTTATGTTAAATTTTATATTATGTTTGTTTAAGATAACAAAGAATATGATTCAGATAATAAAAAAAATATTATATCACATATTGGACTAATAAAATTTTAATGTATAGGATTTCAGAAAGATTTTTATTTTTCAGTCATTTTTGGATATTTAGAATTTCGTCAGTAATAATTAAAAAATCTATTCTGCATATAAGTTAATATACAATGTGTCCCAATTTGGTGGGGATTTGGAGGTTACACCCATTTCCTTACTGGAGAGAGAACTTCTAAGAGATAAATCGATTGGATTAAAGTTTGTTTTGATATCTCGTATTTTTCGAGTTATACAGGGTGTTCCTAAATATCATGTACATACGCAAGGGAGTAATTCTTTGGCTTATTTCATGACTGAAAGTTTATATAAACATAGGTCCGCAAACGCTTCTTTACTGTTCTACAGGGTGTTGAAATTTGAAGATTCTTTTTCTTTATAGCTCCTGCAGTTTTTGAGATATTTAGCTCAACTTTGGAATATAGGTTACATCATTGGGCATGCCAAATGGCTGTGAGAATCTACAGGGAGATTTTTTCTGGGGTCATGCCTTTTTCTCCCCCTGAACTTTTTAGATTCTAAAATACAACATGAATTTTCTGTTTAGAAACTTTTTGATCTCTTGTAGTTTTTCCGTATATGCGACCGGTACCGAGAAAAAAAAATAAAAAACTGTTTTCTGTAATTCGCTACTTAGAAGAAATTAAAATTTTTAGTAGTTTGTGTAGCAATGATTTATTACAATAAAAAACCTAAATAATAACCATAACAATGAAAATACATTACAACAATTGCTGAAAGTGACCTCCTCCAACCCTTATACATGCGTCCGCTCTTCTTTTCATTGATGCACGTACTCTTTCGAACACCTCCAGAGTATTTCTTACGGTTTCAAATGCATCTAATATTCGATTTCGTAGGTCATTAATGGTATTCACTGGTGTTGTGTACACTAAAGATTTGAGATGTCCCCATAGGAAGAAATCTGGGCTATTTAAGTCAGGGAACCTAGGGGACCAGGACTGAGGACCACCCTGTCCTATCCACTTGTTCTCATACACTTGATTTAAATAATTCCGAGCCAAAATAGAAAAATGTGCTGGGGCACCATCGTGCATATAGCACATCTGGTTTCTAGGCAAACGAGGTAAGCCGTCGAATAATATAGGCAATTCGTGTTGCAAAAAAATGCCTGTATGATTGACCAGTAAGTCGACCAGGCAAAAAGAAAGGACCAATCAAATGATCCCCAATTATACCACCCCATACATTTAATGAGAATTGCTCTTAAAAATGCGTTTGTACAATTCCATGTGGATTTTCTTCAGCCCATATGTGGTTGTTGTGAAAATTTACAATTGAATTCCTTGAAAAATTGGCTTCGTCGGTAAAAAGGATTTTACAATAAAAATTGGGGTTTACTGCTAGCCTATTAAGGTATTACTGACAGAAATTAATCCTTAAAGGGAAATCCCGAGGAAGGAGCGCCTGCACCCTTTGAACGTGGTAAGGGTATAGCAGATAATCACGCAGGATACGCCAAACAACTTGATGATTAATATTTAAATATTCACTGATTTTTCTGGTGCTAGTGTCTGAATTTACTTATATTTCATTTAGAATAGCTTCTTCGATCTGTGGTGTTCTAACAGTACGTGGTCTACCTGCATCAATGGTTCTTAAAAGTTCCAGTTTCTGAAAGACGCCTATGAATATTCGAGAATATTCGATGATCAGGTATCATTCTATTGGGATAGCGATCCACGTATAGACGTCTGGCTTCTCTTGCATTTTCATTCGCAAGACAATAGATGAAATGCATCTCAGCCATTTCAGAATTCATAAAATTTGGCATTTTTACGAGATTGTAACGAGTATTTAAAACACATATGCAGACACAAGTTACGATTTCAAATGCGACCTGTCAAAATTAATAACAACAATAGATTATTCAAATAAAACTAGAGCCTACTGGACCATTTTAAAAATTTTCAATTTTTCTAGCGAATTACAGAAAATAGTTTTTTATTTTTTTTCTCGGTAACGGTCACATATACGGAAAAACTACAAGAGACCAAAAAGTTTCTAAATAAAACATAAAATTCATGTTGTATATTAGAATCTACCAGCGGCACATCGAAAAAAAGTTCAAGGGGAGAGAAAGAGGCATGACCCCTGAAAAAAATCTCCCTGTAGATTCTCACAACCATTTGGCATGCGCAATGATGTAAGCCCTACAGCGTAACATATATTCCAAATTTGAGCTAAATATCTCAAAAACTGCAGGAACTATAAAGAAAAAAAATCTTCAAATTTCAACACCCTGTAGATCAGTAAAGAAGCATTTGCGAACCTATGTCTATATAAACTTTCAGTCATGAAATAAGCCAAAGAATTACCCCCTTGCGTACGTATATGATATTTAGGAACACCCTGTGTAAAAATGTAATTATAAAAATTTTCGAAAATTTTTGCTACATATTTTGGTACAATTAGTAATTCGCCATATTAATGTGGACCAAAAATACGACAATATTTTCATCTTAGTTTTTTATTTTTTTTTTATTTCGCAAACGGATGAATTACAGGTGTTTTCCGAGGGGTAAACCTGTTGACAAAGATTTGTACATCAAACTTCTAATTCCGAAATACTTCAACGGAGTCCACTATTTTGGCTAGGTACTCTAGGAAACTGCAATGCAATCCATGGAATGCAAAACAGGAAATTCTAGGGAATTTCAAAGATATATGTATTTTTATTAGGTGGAAATACACAGTCATTTATTGTAAAAATACAGTTTATAAGAACATTTGTCAAAGGCGTCACATAAACCAAAAAAAATAGATTCTAACAATAAAATAGGATAAAACTAAAACAGTATTTTTAATACATATTATAGCGTTAAAATGGAAATAGTTACTATTTATTACAACAAAATGAAAATTAAAAAACTTATAAAATAGATTCACAAAATAATACAACAAAATAGAATCAGACTTTCTCATAAATAAAACTGGATCCAAATTGCGATCAAGGGGCCTTCTTAAAATCAAATTCAAATTTGATATGGCCTCTTTTTCACTCATCTATGAATGTGAGTTTTGGTAAAACTCAAATGTCACAAATTATATCTAGTAATGAAAATCTGTCCTCTGGTAGGAGACAGCGATGAATGTGAAACTCCTGAGAAAGTTTTTGAAAAACTTATAAATGAAGTGTTACCAGACACAATAAATGACCTTGGTTAATATTTTTTCTACCTTTATTTTCTGTATCCGAAATGTGATACATATAGTGCAATTTTGGACCAAATACTGATGAGCATATAGAAAATTACAGAGGATGAACGACAAGGATAATGTAATATAAATGATGCTACAATATAAATCGTAAAAAAGAACTAATTTTTTTGATTACATTCCATTTAATAAAATATTTTTTTAATCTGGTATTAATTTTTAAATACGAATTTAATAAGTTAAAGAAAGTGCATTCCATAGCTGACATAATTAAATTAATTCTCATCTATTTATATCTTCTTCTTTGCAGTTATCGATAATCTAAATAATTGGCTAATAAAACATTTCAAAATCAATAAAAAAAAAGAAGAATATTGTAATATATTCTGTAAAATGTAATTATTTGGTCTGATTTAGCTGCTGTTTATTAAGAGAAAATTTATAAAATAATTCTTTCAAAAACTAAATGGACTGGAACAGAAGCATAAACTTTGACATTTTTAACATAAAACATCATATATAAACTTTTCAGTTAGTACACATAGCCGACGGCTATAGAAGAAATCAAAGCAAATAAAACCACAGAAATATAATAATCTCTCAAGTTATACATCTATCTCAGAACTTCCAATATTTACCCAGTGCTCCCGCATATAATCTATTACTTCACTTCCATGAACGAAGTCTCTGCCCTGCGGTCTTGTATTATATATTTTTTGGTTTCCCTCACAAACGACACCGAACTTAAACATAAGTCCGATTATATCAAGATTAAGGTTTAATCCAACCTGTGCTGCCACACACTAGTTACACATTTAAAAGTTCAGTTTCCGGTCTAGATAAATTTTACTTAATTCCTGAAATCATCAAATTTAAATTGGTTCCAAATATACTGGTGTATTTTATAAAGTTGCCTCACTATTATGGATTTAATGAACTGAACACTGAATAAAGAGAACACATTTTTTTTTATTTTCATCAAAAAATACTAACAAAATCCGTGTGAATCACCTACAAAAGGAATCATCCAATAGGAGTTCATTAGGATGGGCACAATACCAATAAATTTTCCATCGTTAAACTATAGCACAGGTACACAAAAAAAACATTCTGCACTTCTAATCAAAACCATGTTTCCCTATGTATATTAATGTGCTGAAACCGAATCTGGCCACCAAAATTACGGCTGCTGCGTCAAATTTTAGCTACGGGACATTTTTAGCTACAGATATCGTAAAAATCAACTTTTTCTAAACAAAAAAAATTACAATTTTGTTAGACAATTTTTTTTGCCTAAATTATGGTAATCTACGTTTCCATGGGTACTAATCATGACTGTGACATCAAAATAGCCTTTTTTGGCCTAGAATGGAAAGCTGAAAATGTCATAAACGAATTAAGTGGTTGATCTCATAGTAATAAATTGATATTAAATAAAAATAAATACTAGTGAATTTTCATAGCAGCAGGTTCTTACAAGTATTAAAATCTCAGATGTCCAACTAGAAGACGAAACAAATTACTTTGAATTTTAAATTATAGGAATCTTGATGCTATATGTAAAAAATTGAAAGGGTTTGCTAAATATTTATTATGAATTTTGAATTTATTTTTATTTTTCATCTAATTATACATGTCTAAATCGATTTGTTTTGTATCAACGAGACTAGTGATGGGATTAATCGGATAAAAAATAATCGGTCTTTCGATTATTGAGATAATCGGAACATTCCGATTACTGAGAAAGAATTATAATAATATTCGACCACCACTCAAATCACTTGCGAGTATAACACAACATCTACTCGAGTTTAGTTGACGCAGAAGGTAATCGCAATGCATTCGAAATGCGTGACTCGGATACTCGGATTCGGTCCACGCATAGTACATGGCTGCATGTACTAAAATTTAAAATAATAGCGACGGTTCATATTATGATAGGAATAGGTCAAGATGCAGGAATGAAAAACATAACTGACTAAAGAAAAATATACTATATTATGAATATATAAATAAAAATCTAAAAATACAAAATAAAGGTTTATGCATTAAAGTGAGTGAGTCAGGTGACTGTAAAATAAAGTAAAATAAAATGTAAATCTTCCAAATCATAAAGAATCGAGACCCCAACTCAGACGTGAGCGATTGTCGAATGCGCATCGTTCTCGGTTCTCGGCTCTCATGTCGTCCTAGAAACATTGAGTGATCATTTGAATGATCATCCGATTATTGAAATATTCGAATACTGACTTTCCAGTTATTGAAATTATTCGATTATGTCCGTCATTAAAAAAGACAGAATAACTTTTAAAACTGTTGTTTATAAGTATAATTATTATGTATCCGCACTCTTTGTATCTGTTACTCTATTTTGACATGCCATAATGTACTCTGAGTACCTGTGCGGTTAATAAATATTATTATTAATGTTAATATTATGATTGAATACACAAAAAGCTTATATTACTATACCAAGTATTAGCTGATTTAAACAATCTACTTGTAAGTGGATCCATCTATTGGTAGCATGTTGCAATCTAATTATAGACTGCTTTTCTAGGCACATACAGAAATACAACTGCAGAGTGCATAACTTATACAGAATTAAATATCCGATCTGAATTTAGATTATCTTTGTTTTTGCCAACCATAATATACAATTTTTTGATAAGAGATAATTGCTTCGAAAAACTCAATACATAATTACAGACGCATTCCTATTGTCCTGATTCTAGGACAAGAATATACATATAATTTAATTGGAATATTATTGTCGGATAAAGGATAATAATGCCAATGTTTTTAATGAATAATAATCATAAGCATTCTCGCAATCATTTTATCCTTATGCTTGCAAGAGAAATGGATGTTCTGGATTCTGAAAGTATTATCATGAGGATAGAAAGTATCAATGACATTTTGAAATAAATAATAATTTACCATCTCGAATTTCCTTTTGCCCTGCCACTAGGTATGGCCGCCGATAGTTAAATGTCTTGAAAGAGTAATTTTGAATGGAAAGGAATAATATTAAAACTCCTAATAAACAACCACATTCTGTCTTATATATTTGTTGTTCCTACACTAGAGAGACACACGGTTATTTGGTAGCCTTAAAATATTGACAGGAGGAAGATTTAGCTATCCTATGTTCTCCATACTCTTATTTTTCTTAAATTTGGATACATACAATCCAATGAAACTCAGCCCACACTCAACATGTAGATACCATGGTAATATCTGGATAATGAAATGATTGACATCTATGACGCAGTTGACTTTTTAAATCAATTTAAAATCTATTTCTAACCATTAATATTTGATGAGTATTATACTGAGTGTTCAAATCAGTCTCATACATCAGCCGTATTTCTTTAAGGTGTTGATTATCTTTTAGAATTGTCTCCAAATTAACGGCATTATTTAATTGGAATACTGGCTTTTAGAGACATCATGAAGAAAGATTGGGTTAAAATGTTGAAATTAATTTAAATTCGTTCAACATTTACTACCATTTTTATTTATTTGTAATGTTCTATAAATATTACTCTAGGAATAAAAAATCTGTTTGCTATACCTCATTTTGTCAAAATTTTAAAATTATTCACTAGAAAATGTTCGCGAACATGTTTCCCTCAAATTCCACAAAGTATGTTTTTGCTAAAATCTCTGATAAGTGTATAATGAATTTAAATTACTTTAAAGTCGCTTTACGTACCTCTCAACTTAAAAAAACGAAATATTTCTAATTACCCTTCATAAAAGAAAATAAAAAAAAGTGAAAAGCTAATCAATGAAGTCAAACTACGGCGGCACGGCCCTTTCAAAGCAGGAACTTAATATGTTAATGAGACAGATTATTACAGAACACGTGTGATATCTGTCTCTTTTTATCTTAGAATGGGTAACATTTTTTCTCTTTCTTTTACTACATTCATTATAGTACAGCGTCTGGTATGGAAACTTGAAAACGAAATAAACTTATACTGAAGAAAATAATATTATAAAGTCATGCAGTTCAATTAAATTCTACACACGGCGATGGCAGGAAAAATTTATAAAATTTGACTTACCATTAAAACCTAATAAAGCTTCTGTGGTTGACAAGCCCAAGCCAGAATCGCTAAAAGAAACTAAATAGTAAGAAAACTGTTATACAAGGTGGCAAATACGTATAACCCATTGATGAACTTTGATGCTATATAACTTTCGTCATAAAAATAGTGAATGAGTAATGAAAGCACAATGAAATAAAGAAATTAGATGGCAATTTTATTTTTCAAATATTATTTCACTTAGATAGCTCCTTTCTTGATCTACACGTTGTCTTAAAAACGTTTTTCAAACATTTATAAAACTCTTAAAACCTCGTTTTTTAACGCAATATGGTTAGGAATTGCTTGTTGTAAATCTTCAAGAGTACGAGGATGATTGACGTAGTATACTCTTTCTTTAAGTTATTCCCATAAAAGAAAATCGGGAATTGTAAGGTCTGAGGAATGGCTGGGGTAAATAATATTATAAGAAGGTTTAGTGCCATATCCCCAAAAAAACAACTATGTAGCTACAGCACTAATTGAGTACTGGGTACTGTACTTTCCAGCTTTATTTTAGTTCTTGTTCCTGATCTATCCCATCCTAGATCCAATTCTTTAGCTACGCTACGCTGATGAGGGGCAATAACTCCGAAACACGTGTCCGTAGCTTCATAGTTGTTTTTTTGGGGATATGGCACTAAACCTTCTTATTTTATTTTGACACCAATAAATCTATATTATTTTGTTTGTATTTGCCAGGTGGAAACGGGCAATACACATAGAGCTCTGTGTGTTGACTGTGCTCATTGAGGCCCCAATTGTGGCATATGGGAACATGAAGGCACTAATTGAGTACTGTGTACTGTACTTTCCAGCTTTATTTTAGTTCTTGTTCCTGATCTATCCCATCCTAGATCTAATTCTTTAGCTACGCTACGCGGATGAGGGGCAATAACTCCGAAACACGTGTCCGTAGCTGCATAGTTGATTTTTTGGGGATATGGCACTAAACCTTCTTATTTTTTTTTGACCCCAATAAATCTATATTATTTTGTAAATAATATTTTCACAGCGTGATATAACCACACCAAATTGACGACGTATAGAGTTACATGCTCTGTGAGCTGTATGATATGTAAAAAATATGGTACAACTATACCAAATGTTCCAACTATATATCATACACAGTCACATTTAATGAATGCAGTGGTTGTTCATGCATTTTTTGAGGATGTTCTCAGCTCAAGAACATGGCGGCAGTAGACGCCGGAAAATAGCAGTGTTGCCAGATGGCTGGTAATTACCATAATCTACGATAATCTGGGATTTTACCTGGTAGTTGGTAATGAGCCTCTGATAATGGCACAATCTAGGATAATTTTTTTGGAACGTCATTGTTTCTACAAAACTATTTATTTTTTTGACAAATAACTAATTCGTTTCATATAAAATGCGTAATATGCAATGAATACTGTTACATTTTAAAATTGGTGATGAATATTTGATATTTGGCGACAACTGGTTTATAGTAGGCGGTAATATGAAATTTTGTTTATACGATGAGAGCTCTGTCTCTGTTTCTGTATTGAGTGCATGTTGAACTTGATTTGCAGTTTCTACTTGTAAATATAAATATATGTTTCACTTGTGTTTGTTGTTTTTGGATATTGGCGTATTGTCTGAAGTATCTGGTAATATCCTAGTTATTTTATGATAATCACACTATATAAAATAGAATATTATTCCCTATAAGATATATCATAGTTGCTCTATAATTAATTCATTCCTACGCGGATTTTAAAGTTGTAAAGAATATGTTTTGTAACAAACTTAAAACCGTTTTAAGTTTTCAGTAAATCAGTAATTAATGCCCTAAGTATGTAATGTACGAAATATTTTCAAAATATTTTGATGTTATAAATATGTAATGGTGATAGATCATATATTACTGTTATATAATGTTGACATCTTATAATTTTGTAGTAAATTTATAAATATTAGTGATGCAACTATATAAAGTGGAGAGAACAGTGTAGTATGACAAGGTTCTCTAAAATATCCTAATCTGTGATATAACTGATCTAAGGTCGTTAGCTGAGATTAAATATAAGTAACTGCAACACATGATAAAAGTAACAGAAAAAAACGACTAAGGAAATGCTTGTTGACAGAGGAAGTCGATTATCACTTCCAGGCAACAAGTAATTTAAATTCATGGCTTGTTTTTTTTCATGTTAGACCATATTACAAAGTGAAAATAATGTTTTTAATAAAAATCACATCTATAAATGAACTCTAAACTCTGAGATATAACAAGGTTTTCTAAAATATTCGATTCTGTGATGTAACTGATCCAAGTTGGTTAGCTGGGATTAAATATAAGTAAACTGCAACACGTGCTACAAGTAGCCGAAAAAAAAAACGAGTAAGAAAATGCTTGTTGACGGAGGAAGAACAGTCAATTTGCAGCATATTTATAAAAGTAGATAAGTGACTCGAGGCGACTTTGTTATAGTACCGCAAGTCGATTTTCACTTTCCTGCAACAAGCAATTTAAATGCACGGCTTGTTTTTTCCATGTTAGACCATATTACAAAGTGAAAATAATTTTTTTTAATAAAAATCACATCTATAAATGAATTTTCAACTCTTATCTTTACCATTATTTAATACATATACATGGTCATAACGAGAAATTGTCTAATTTTGTAATAACTTGATTATTTTTGAAGTTATGAAAAATGTGTAAAGACTTTCATTAATTTTTTTTCGCCGAATCCAAATTTGGACCAAAAAACAATTGCGCATTGCGTTTAATAAATACGACTTACTTTGTTTTTAAATAGAACACTCTATGCATTATAAAATATTTCGATTTACGTCCTGTTTGTAATTTCAAAAACTTCAACATGTGTCATGTTATCTCAAAATGTTTTTGAGATATTTGGATTTTGGTATTGGAATCTCGGTAATGATTTTGTTAAACGTAATTGCCTTTGAAAAGAAGAAGAAGATTAACCATGACCGATAACATTACTTTGACAAATAAATATACTTTATTATCTTTATTTCAGGAATGCAGCTATTTTGTTTTTAAAGGCAACTACGTTTAACAATCATTAAAGATATTTTAATGCCAAAGTCGAAATAGGTATATCAAAAACTTCTTGACACAACATAATACATGTTGATATTTTCAAAATCAGAAAGATGAGGAAAATCGAATTATTATTTTAAAATATATAAGATGTATTATTTTAAAAAACCAAGGAAGACATCATATTTCTTAACCGCGATGCACACTAATCATTTGAATTATGCGAAAAAAATTGGTTAAAAAAGGTGATTACACTTTTTTGATAACTTAAATAAGTTATTTCAAAAAAAGAAAATTTTTTCGTGATAATACAAATTTGCAAATCTATATTTGCAATAAACATACGTACAAATTAAATAATTTCTGGAAATCAAACTAGAAGCAGAAAGTTTATATCAATTTTAAAAAAGTGTAATATAATTACAGATGACCAATTTGGGCTATATTTCTAACACCAATCATTTACAAATCTCTTTAAGTTGACATCTAGCTTTAACTAACTGTTGAAACTTTTTGATAAAAAGCTATGTTTATTAATTTTAATGTAAATCCATATTTCTAGACCTTCAAAAGGCCATCAATGATTGAAGGCTGCCCAAGAAATGAGATTTAAACGTGATGCATATCATATACTAAACGGCCCCTAAATAAGAGAAATTCGCAAAAATTAATTCGCAGTTAAATAACAAGGAAATGAATATGGTGTACTGCAAGGAACTGGTCCATTTCTGTTGAAGGTATAATTAAACAGTTTACATGAATTAACCCTTTACGAGTTTATAGATAATGCTATCTATAACAGTAGGTAGATGAAGGAGAATTTAAAAAAAATATCAGAAAAGATTATTCAGAAAGTAATACACTGATATAATTTTGAAAAAATTAACTGTCGCCTTTGACAAAACTAGTTACGTATTTACTCCGGTATCAAAATGATTTGTTAAATTTTGGTGTTTTAAGTGTACATAATTAGGAAAATAAGTAAAATTTTATCAGCAGAACATATCAAACATCTTGAAATAACTGTCGAACAGCATTTGAGATGACAATCACATACATCGTATCGCATGAACCTTAAGAATCAGTTTATAGCAATACAAATTTTTAAAAACGTAAAATAAAACATACAAAAGTTATAGACAGTTTTTCTTTAATGAATATAATGAACTATAATTAAATTTGCGTTTCAGAGAAAAATTAAAACAATACATTTTGTTGCGTCTTGTACCAATCCAAAGACATACGCTTGACTATTAGTTTCTCTCATTTCATCTCATACATCGTCGATCATTTTTACACCTCTACCTCTTCATCTTCTTCTGTACTGTTGTAGGATATTTAAGCGTCCCTTTCTATATTGGAGCCGATCACATATCAAATTTCTCAAAGACGCCGACTATTTAACAGTTTTATATTATTGGTTTCTCCCTGCGGTTATGGCATAGTCAACTCTAAAATGCCCTGGAACGCTAATAAATAGAGTTAAAATATTTCTTTACGTTGGTCTGTACTTTTGATAGGCTGAGTCTACCGAAGGTAGAGTCTAACATAATAATAATGTTCATCAAATTTAAATGGATATCGACAAACTAATTTACAAAAATAAAAAAATAGTAATTACTTAGACGTCCTTCAGTTGTTGTGGAATAAGACCACTAAAGTTTTAATTTTCATACTTTAGAAATAAATTATATCTGATACAAAATGAAAGTGTAAAGAAACAAAGATATAATAATATAGATAGAGAGACAGAGACATAGGGAAAGATATGCAGAGATATAGATACCTATATAGTGATGTAGAAATATACAGCGAGCACTTAGTTAATTCGAACAGGTGTTAAAAGAAAGCAAATGATATACGTGTAAATTTCTTATCTGGAGTATTGATATCGATTCTTATTTCAGCTGGAGAGGGCATATTCCATACACGTCTTTATTTGCTTTCTTTTAAACGCTTATTCGACTTAAAAAAACTGTGGTATAATTATAGATATAGAGATATAGATATATAGGTATATAGAGATATAGAGATATAGATATATAGGTATATAGAGATATAGATATATAGGTATATAGAGATAGAGAGATATAGAGTAATAGTTATATTGTGATATAATTTAAATGTTATGATATGAAGATACCTACAACAGCCCAACTTAACAATGTATCAAATTTTGTCAATATTTATAATAATTAAAATGTACACAGAGTAAAAAGTTTTTTACCATTTTTATGTTGGCCTTGAATATCTTCATAGCATAGTAGTTAAGATATATCATAACATAATCTATTTTCGAACATTTCCAGAAAAAAACGTATATATCTATATATCTTAAATGATAATTGTTAGATGATCTGAAGATGGGACTATTATAAAAGTACCGAAACCGGTCAGGTCTTCTATTTTTGAGAATAGTAAATTGAGGGTCGTGCGAGAGAGAGAGAGACCTGTTTTATTCGTTTACTTATAAAATGACGTCAACATTTGGAACATCTCGATTCGATTCAATATAAGGCTATGCAAAGTTCGCTACCTGCTGAGGTAACAACCATTCATTATCGTCTTTAGAATTAAGAAACACATGTCTATAACACTGGTATTAAAGATGTTTATAGACCAATTAATTAACCAATTAATTTATTGTGTAAACTTGTCTATAATGGCTTGATTGGGAATTGGAAATCATGTGAGATGTTTTTAATATTTAGATTTCATCTAAAATAGATATGCTGCACCACTCACCATCTATGTTTGGTTTTAAAACTAGATATTCCAGAAAACTCTTTTATTTTCTTAATTATTTATTGTTCGATTTTTTTTTTAAAACGAATTTATGTACAAATATCAATGATGATATTGTAACACCAATGATTGACGTTGGCTAAAAATCGCTGTTTAAAAAAGTTTTTTCACTAAATTTTGTTAACACTGTAAAATTAAGGATGCGATTCTTTTAAGTTTCAATTACAATTATTAAAAATTACTTTTTTTCGCATATAATTTTTTACCCCTTTTACAAATAAATATTTAAAATGATCGTATTATGAAAATTTTGCAACTATAAATTTACATTGTGTTCCCAAACAACAAAAAAATAATCCACCCTAAACCCTACAACTATATATTTCATTATTCCCCTTTATTATATTCATATTTGGGGTGGGAGCATAGCAGTGATTCATCTTAAACTGTAAGGGCGCACTATTAGGGTGAATGAGGGCACTGGGTGGCCTAATTTGGAGCCGACCGGTCTACCACAGTCAAGGTGAGTGTTTTTGGGGCGTTCCTCGCTTGTCAACCATTTCCTTTCAATG
The DNA here is from genome assembly GCA_029963845.1 of Rhamnusium bicolor. Classification (NCBI taxonomy): domain Eukaryota; kingdom Metazoa; phylum Arthropoda; class Insecta; order Coleoptera; family Cerambycidae; genus Rhamnusium; species Rhamnusium bicolor. Next base: position 408,871 of record JANEYF010002289.1, read on the forward strand.
TGAGGGCCTAGGTCATTGGCGAAGCTTACATGTTTTTGAAGGGGATGCGACAAAAACGAAAACTTCAGGAATTTCTGCTTGTATCAAGATTATATATATTTTTTAATATTTATTTTTTGCAAGATGAAAAAAAATTATCAAGGTCATAGCTACATAATAATATATAAGGTAATATAAAAAAGCACAAATACATACATAAAAAAAAATTAGGGACAGTGATTACCAAAATTGCCAGATTTGCAAACAGTTGAACGTTGATCAGGCTCAACTTGAAATTTGGGTTAAGCTTTTTTCTGTTTTCCCCGGATGAGAATTTGCCAAAAACAGCAACAGTATATTCAGCTAGGTAAGTAGCTTGAACTAAAATTTAGGATCAGCTTGATTTCGGTTCAAATCTTTTGTGAATCCGAAGTACTTTCAAGTGATTTATATTGTCCTTATTAATTTTGTCACAGGATGGTGGTGTTTTGGTCACTTTTGTGTTCTTTTCATATTGTACTTATCCATGAATCACTTAAATGATAGTGGGGTTTTAGTTTGAAAAATAATTCAGATTTTTTTGAGGCTTTTTTTTGAATAAATTAACAAGTAAAAATATGGTTGGAATACCTGAGGACGAGTCGTTATGATATCTTTTTAATGAATTATTTAGAAAATAATTGGTCTTGTCATTAAGTTCAAATTTATGTTATATATTATAAAAGTGGAAAATTCTTGTAAAAGATATAGTTGTTTTAATATAATACACAGAATGATCTACAAGTAGTGTGCCAAACCTCAAATTCGGCTAGATTAACAAAAATAATTATTGCATTTTGCTTATTAAATATATGTATACCCTAAAAGCATAATGAAATAGCTTCAACCCCTTAAAGGGGATGATGAATATTAGCTTTTCAGTTATATTATCCAACTTGACTAAAAAATTAAATTTTCTTACGTTACTTACTCGATAGCGCATAATACTACAAATTTTATTCTTGGTGGCTTGCTTTAATAAGTAATCTTGAGGAACGAGTGGTAGATTTTTTTACCCCAAACATTTTTGGTTATCACTTTTGAAACAAAATTCACATGAAACCATTTATCATAAAATATTACAAAAAAAGTCTTTTCCTAAATTATCGCAACAGTAGCCTTTTTTTGATTTAATTGTATCATGATTGATTTTTACACTAAATAAAATAAGTTTAACTTTTACAGAACAATTGGGAAGTATTTTTTTTAAAATTATTTCCTTGTTACACTTTTCATTGAACAGTTTTACCAAAATGAAAGTTCATATTTGATTGAAAACATGTCATTTAATATATTTGCAGTTGCGTTTTTTATCATTTTAATCACAATACTTTGCTCAAAAATTATAAAATTTAATTTAAATTTAAAATAAAACAAAAAATTTACTACAGCTCTAGATAACATGTTGTATAATATATATTCCTCAAGTTCTGTACCAAAATTTCGGTAAAAAATTTAAATCTAACAATAGCTGTTATTATAAGAGGTAATTGAATAACACAGATGGACAGACAATCAAAATGTTTAGCGTTTTTTCGACGAGTGATATAATATATTTTCTTTGGTAATAATATTATCAAATAGTTACAATAAGGGTTGTATTAAAAACAGTACTAATATAGACAGATAACACAAACCAGTATATAGTATACCACATAACATTTGAAGGCAGCTTCTAAACGTAAAATGACATAGGGGTCATCCATAAAACGCGTGACCCTTTTACAGGTGGGAGGTCTATCAAAGTATTAGAAAATGTCACTTGAGGGAAGAGGTTGCTCTCATACGTCACGTGACAGAAGGCAGACTTTATAAGGTAATGAAAATAACATTAAATTAATAAAAAATCTAAATAACACTGTCGTTCCATTTGGGGAACCCCCCCAAATGGAACGCTACCTGACCTGTCACGTGACGTCCAAGAGACAGAAGGCCCAAATCGCCATGATCTGTCACATGCGGAAGAGGGGGGTTCAAAATAGCTGAAAATAGCGTCACGCGGACGGCCACATTCATATTGGACAATTCTGATCGAGGAAATTAAAATATGATTCACATAAAACTATCAATATATTTATATTTTAAAATTGGACAAAACAACAGAAATATCAAATTATAACATGTACACAGAATATGTAAAAAGTAAAATAGATGATAAAAATGTCCTTGGAGTAGGATATACAAGAAAGGAATGCATTCTTTAGAAGGGCAGCATAATCTAAATTTCGCTACAAAATGAACATGGATGAGACAAATGAATATTATGAACTCTAAAATTTACAAAATTGTTACGTTAAATTTGGTAATACCATTTTGGCGATTTGACTTGTGAAAAATAACTAAAAATTTTACAATAAATTTTTAAAATTAATAAACATTTGATTATAGAAATTTGGAAACACTGATTCTTGACTACGTCAATGGCAAGAATTCTTCAGGAATGCGATAAACTTATATTAAATTTGCCTTTTAAAAAAGTGCCGACTTAGGGAAGCATAAAACACTATTTTTATGTTTAAATTACACTGGTCCCTTTCGGTAAGTCTCTGTTTCTTGGTTGATTAATGATGTTAGTTTGTTTTAAAAGAACCTTACGATTATAATAAGCAAGAGTGATGTAATAATTTTGAGATATGTTGTTTGAAAATATGCAAATACCTACTTATTTTTATTTAAAAAATTAAAATATCATATACAAGGCGTTCTGCGTAAAATTCCCCAGGTTAATTACTAAAACCAAAAAAAGCTTCTTAATCCTGAACAACCTTAGCTGCTACAATTTTACATATTGCGGATAAAATTGCCACCAACTGTTTTCTGGGATGACATAATTTTCTAAACAATATTCCTCGCAATATTCCTACCAACCACCAAACCTGGTTGAGGCTAATGCAAGTCATTGATGAAGTTCATGTGTGCTGGCGACTAAAAATAGTATAAGTGTAGAATTAAGTGTATTTCTCATAAATATTCAGTCATTATACAATAAGGTTGATGAACAAACTTTATGTATATCCGAACATTGGGTAACGGATGAACAAACACTTAAAAGCATACAAATAGTGGGCTATTCTCGTTCAGCTTTTTATACTAGGAAACAATTTTACCATGGAGGTGTTGCTATTTTTACAAAAAATGATATTCTAAATAACACTGCCAATACTAATCAATTTGTTCTGGAAATAACCGAAGACTTTTTCTTCACATTAAAGTATTTACAATTAATTAGCAAAACAAAACAAAAACCAAAGTTTACAAATAGTAATAAATACTCAAAGTAATACCTAAGTACAATGTACCAAAGTCGTAATCATCTCCCTTTATTTAACTGAAGATTAATAAAATTTCAACACACATTTCTTGATGATTTATAAATTTGTATGTAAGGAGAAATAATTAAGCTTTAATTGCGACTGTCCACTAGTAAACAAGTTTTACCAAATAAATGGAAATCCTTGAGGCTGTCGCGTATACCATCCGCAGACTGGTTTCTGGTTATTGCCTTCATCAGTGTGACGTTAGATACAGACAACATCAGTAAGGAGGATCTCAGTCTCATTAGTCTCTATGTTACAGTAGAGTTAAATGTAACTCCATCTACCAATCAATCGTTTATTTGGTAAAAATCTTTTACTAGTGAATAATCGCAATCAAAGCTTGATCACTTTTCTTTGTATTGTCTGAACGTTATTTGTGGCATTCTAAAAATTTTTCTTTTTGTTTTTTAGATAACCAAGAATTATTTATGTGGTAGTAAGCAACAAGGAAGAAAAAGAAAATCTTCTCTTTGTATGATACACATTTATAAATCATCAAGAAGTGCGTGGCAATTTTATTTCTACAATTAAATAAAGTGAGAAGATTACGAATTTGGTACCTTGTAATTGGGTATTACATTGAGTATTTAATACGAAACGTGTAAATTAACCTCACCTTTCTAATGGAATATTTTGATATTTTAATTTTTATTATACCTTTACTAATAAAAACCAAAATTGCTTCAAATAAAGATCAATCAGGGTTTACATTGCTTCTAATGCTTTTGAAAGCAACGCCCGGCTCTGGTCAAGCGCCATCTATATCCTTTGGCCACAAACTGTTAATAGTTTTATAAGCTATTAACTGGTTTTTCGATTAAAATTTTTGACTATCTCAGATCAATATTTTTCGAATTTCTAAATTCAAATCATTACCAAATTGATAATCATCAGCCACTCAATTTGGTCCTAGATGCATAAAATTACAGTCTTGTAGACAGGATAGAATTAAAAATGTCTTTTACTTTTTGAGTACATAATTTCTAGTTTTACGCGGAATAAATTTATTATACCTCATAGTCATAAATGTGTTTAGTGTTTTAATATTTTCTTTTCCCAATACGTGTTAAAAAATTATGTGCAAAAAGATCAAATTAAAAGTAAATTTTTTTTTCTGAATCGAATTACGGAAGAAGATGATTTTATTTAGTTTTTACCTCATCTTAAGAAAATTAAATACCCTACTATTAAGAGTATATATTTCACTATTGTTGCAAACATTATTTAGGCCTATGACTACGTATGATAATAATAAAATACCTTTCAAATCCTTTACTTTACCCCAGTTCTTTTACAATAGTCAATCTAATTTTCGTATATATTCTTGCTTACTTTAATCTAGTTTGCCTAAAAAGCACAAAAGGAAGAGACAGGCTTATATTTATATGTTATCCTAGTACTTATCCCCGTATTTCTTGTGTATTAGGGATGTTTCTTTTTCCTTGATAAAGAGGATGCTGCAACAACGGCCTCATTCACAATCAATTGACTGCTTTCAGTTCTCTTTCTAGCATTCAGAGTATTTTTCGTGGTTGACATGCCAACAACACTTGCGGCATTTTTGCAAAAATCTTTATATATCGCCGCCAGCTCGTAATCCTCGAGATCCCCATATGAATAACTAACAATTTGTAGTGCACAATAGCTAAATGCTACATCCCACTGGGCTGTTTAGTGTCATTTTATTGGTTCAGCGTTTGTAGTTGCACCGAAAGTGTTTGTCGGCCGGCCAGCTTAAAGGAGCCGAAAGGATATGTTTTGGTATCAGGTGACACGGGAACAATGTATCGGAAATAATATAAACATAGGTTGAAAAGTCTTGATTTATACACTCACTTTGATTGCTGTGGGAAGTTCTAGAAATATTCCTGTTAATAAATAGTTTGTTTCAAATTTCAATTTTCAATTTTCGATATTTTACTTACAAAAAAATGAAGTTAAAATTACACGTTTTTCAAGTCTCTTTTTCTAAACTATTGTTGGACTTAATACAGAGTAATTCACAAATAATCCAAACAAAAAAAACTCAACAGGGCTCAATATACTAACGACTACTAATGACTCAAAATATAAAATAATCGGTACGCGAGATTTCGAACAAAAAATCTTAAAGTTTAAAGAGTTAAAACCATACCCGCCTATGGTTTAATGAAACGAATTTGTATCTTATGTTATAATTAGTAAGCCTGGCCAAGGTCATTAATCCTACAGAGACGTATTGGGTATGCATCATATCATAATACTTGAATAAGTACAATAATAAAAACAAAAATATTTTATATATTGTGATGTAATGTTTTTGTACTATTTCGTTCGCTTTAAATTCTTTTTTTATGTATTTCCTTATATTTTGTAAGCTTAGTGCTGCACATTATTATTAAACTGTTAAATGACGCTCACACATGTACATTGTATATCTAAGTGATAACTAATAATAAATAAATAAATAAAACAAATGGCAATATATTTTATTAATACTGGTACACTTTATAAAAATATGCATAAAATTCAAGTTCTTAAGCAGATTTATGAAGTAGCTTGGTTATCGTTATCACAAACTGGAGCACTTCTATAATAACTGTGTAGCATCAGATATGTTTCTACAGTTGTCTCAGTAAGCGATGTTCGCTGTGGTGAAAAAATATGTTTGTATTTTGAAAAAGACCGTTCGACATCTACGGAAGTAATACAGACAAGTAAAACACTCTGTGAACTCACTTAACGCAGCAGCTATAGATGCACCATCACAAATTTGTCTTAATTTGGTAAAATCAGGATCTTTCCGTAATACACTCTCCAATTTTTCAATAACGGGCTTATTTTTTTGCGTCATTTATAGTCTGTAGCTGTATATTTACGTCGTCCAGTATTTGCAGCGATTCCACTAATGACAACGAAGTATTTTGCAATTTTTCTATTGCGTCGTGTAGTCCTCTATAATTGTTATAAATAGTTTTTAAATCTGTTTCACGGGAAACATCTTGAAAGCTTGTCTGGCTTTCCTTAATAGCTGCAGCCTTGTTAGGGTTGAACTGTAGTATCACAGCTTTTATTTGTTGAAAATATTCAGTATAATAAAAAGCTGCCTTCAACTACGTTTCCCAACGTGTAAGAATCGGCTCTGGTGGTTCCGGACTACCAGGACACAGTGTGTGAAATGCTCGAAGCCGTTTAGGAGATTTGAAAAATACTTTTTTTTGTATTTGCTATTAATGCATCTACCTCTGGAAAACATTTTCGAATCGTTTCTGCTACAAGATGGAAAGCATGCACTTTACACGTAACATGTAAAAACCTACAATCGTCTCTTTGAAGAAAACGGCCCACCAAACGCATTGTCGCAGCACCGTCGGTCATAAACATCAACACTTGACTTGTTGACAGTTCAAATTTTTTGAAAGTCTCCAACACCACCCGCGTAATTGTTTTGCCAGTACACGCAGTTAGTCTATTGTTAGCTAGTAAAAGTGGAAATGTTGGTTTAACAGGGTCGAGTACACGTACTATAACATTTAAAATAAATTTTTTTTTACAATCTGTTATCTCGTCAACACAGAACCACAGCCGTGTATTTTTTAATGCACATTTAATCCTATTGACAATGTCTTCACGAACACTTGGTACATATCTACGTAACGATGAACGACTTGGTAAATTCACCTGGGGATTTTATCTATTCCAGAACTCCCGACATGCTGGTTTATCCAATATGCACAGGGGAACATCACAGGCAATCAGCATTAACAGTAAATCAAACATAAACTGAGGTTCCAAAGAAGACACGCCATTTTTTTTTATTTTTATGCAGGTTACTATTGACATAAATTTTGCAGCCGTATTTATTCCAGCACATTAAGTCTTGATCACAAACTTTACAAACTATTTTACATCCATCATAGAATAAATCCGGAAATTCACCGATAAATTTATTCACTTTATCAGCATACGGTCGTTTTCTACTCTTTACGCTAAACATTATTTATTATTTATTAGTACTCTATGCATCGACCAACAGATTACAACTGAAGTATGTCGGGTCATCGTCATTGTAAACAAGCGCGCGATGGCATTGGTATTGCGGCCGACCCTGAATCTACCATTGCTTGGCCAGGCTTAAAATTAGAGATCGGGAGGTGGCGATAAATTCCAGAGATGACTTTTACTTACGTATGTATGTGGATAGAATATTATACAGTATATAATAAACAGCTAATGAAATATTCCTAAACAATATTGAATGATAAAATATTCTCATTATTTTGTAGGAAGGTATTATACAACAAATATGTTTTCTTTATAAAAATGTTATTTATCAGGTAATTGGACGACTTGCTGCTATAAAAAACAGTTACTTACTGACTGTAATCGTGAGGGGGAAATGCTTGGTATCACCCAGAGTTCAATAGCAGACGCCCGACTGCGAGTTCGATTGTCTATCACATTTACACCCACTGCCCATAAATATATGTAAGTAAATAGTATTTATAAAACGCCTATGTAGATAACACGTACATAGATACGTAAACAATGCGAAATTAAAGACAGCGAAGGTGAACTTTATTAAAATGTCTTGTTCAATTAATTTAGAGGATAAAGTAAACTTGTGGATTAGTGGTTTCCCGGAGTTGTAATTTAATGGCACAGAATTGTATTGCACAAGTTGTAAAAAAGTGCTTTGGTGCAACGTAAAAGCAAACATTAGGAAACACATTTCCTCTGTAATAAAAAGTGTGAGTGGTAGTGTTACTGATAGTGACAGACAAACATATTTTAGGTTGATCATTGAATTTATCATGAAACATATTTTAACTTAGATTTAGTGGAAATGACGTTTGGGTATAATATATCGTTAACAAAACTGCATAATCTACTATTTAGACAATTTTTGCAAAAGTGAATTAATGAATATTATAGCAATGTTCAGATATTATCGGAAACTATACTAAGAAAAAGATATTTTTCACAAAAATGCGACAGTATTAAACAAAAAATTTATACTGATCAGAATGACAAATACGTCTGTATTAGCGTGGATGAAACCATCAATGAGTGCGGTTTGGATGTGGTAAATGTTTTACTGGGTGCATTGGAGGAAAATTGTTCGATGCGCGGACATCTGATTTCATCTAATATACTAGAAGCTACAAATTCTAGCACTATAGCAGATGCAGTTCACTGCACTGCAGTGTATATTTTTCAATTATCGGGAAACACTGCTGAGACAGTGGAACAAAAATTCGAACCATTTTTTAAAACAATCTCGGATTTCTTACGATGTCAAGTATGGTGGGCCTTTTAAATGGAAAAGAAATAGACTTTTCTAACAAAAGACATAAAAACGTGAAGTCTCTAAAAAAGTTCAGATATTTTAAATATATACAGGGTGAGTCAATAGTGTGTTCTCCTTCAATAACCTTTGAACAGTTAGTGACACAACAATTTATTAAATACAAAAGTTTTTTGGGTCGATAAGATCTATCATTTAAAATTATTGTAAAATCTACAGGGTGCTTAAATTTTCTGCTACACACAAAAAATACTTTTTTTTTAAATGGAATACCCTATATATTTTGTCACCATTTTATTAAATGAAAATAGTATTATACAGTAATATTTTGATTTTTGGATTTGCATGCAACGTTGCCAAGTTATTTAACATTTTCTGGAAATTTAAGGATTTATAAGGGTCCGTTTAATAATTATTATTTACCTATGAAAGCAAGCTGGGTAAACAAATATTATACTATTCTTAGTTCATACTACACCCTAAGTATTAGTACCTTTTTTTACATTATTCTATTTTACAGGGTGTCCATGACGGCATGTCAATTAATGCGAATTTCAAATGGGAAAAACTCTGTTTTTTAAATGGAACACCCTGTATTTTTTTACGTGGTTGGATTCCTTCTTCAAATTGCTTTCTAAAAATTAATACAATTTTATCAAGAATGGCTTTGGATAAACAAAAATTACGGTCAGGCGAAAAATTATTTTCTATAAAATCGTAGAGTAAACAGTAAAAGTAGCAAATTTATTGAACTTGAATAACAAAATTTACACCTCACCTTATGTACATAACAAAATAAAAGTGTAATTTTGAACGTAAACAGTAAAGAGAAGAGAAAAAGTAAAACAAGTTACAAAATATGCTCAACGTGATCTCCTAGTTGTAAATTACAAATTCTGACTCTATGAAGAAATGAGTCACTTACATTTTGCAACATGTTAGGCGTGATGGTGTCGAACGCTAGTCGAATTCTTTCCTGCATGTCTTCTCTTGTAGTTGGTGATGTTTTGCACACTAATCCTTTAATGTGCCCCCACAAAAAAAGTCCAATTTTGTCAAATCTGGCGACCTTGGTGGCCATTGAACTGGTTCTCCTCGACCTATCCAATTGTCACCAAATGTAACATTTAAAAAGTTTCTTACGGCAATACTATAATGGGGTGTAGCTCCGTCGTGCTGGAACCACAGCCTCTGTAAGACATTTTGAGGACACCCGTTTAACAATCCTCCCAGTATATTTTGTAAAAAATCGAGGTACATATTCCCAGTCAAGTGACCATTAAAGAAATGCGGTCCAATTACATATTCACCTACTATCCCTGCCCACACATTGAGTGACCATCGGTGTTGATTATCTACAGTTCTCGTAAAATAAGGGTTCATGGTATCATAGTAGTGTAAGTTATGTCTATTAACACAACCATTTTTATGAAATGTGGCCTCATCAGTGAATAGCACGAAATCAAAAAATTGCGGCTGTTGGTGAATCTTATTGATTGTCCACTCACAAAATGTTACCCTACGTTCGAAATCATTTGGCTCTAGTTCCTGAAGCAGCTGAATATGATAAGGATGAAACTTTTGTGTTCTCAATATTCTTGTTACAGAGTATTGACTTATATCAAGTTGACTATTAATTTCTCTCGTACTTTTATGCGGATCTGCAACGACACTTAATGTAACTTGAAACACTTTTTCTTCATTTGTTGCTAGTTTTGTACGTTCATATTTTTCATAATTTACATGTCCAGTTCGTTCAAACCTTTCTCGCAACCTTTCAAATGCAGAATGATGAGGATGTCTTCGTTCTGGATAGCGGATTTCTCTCCCCTTCTCCCAATACATAAACCATGTCGATCAACTCTTCGTGTGAAAAATTCATAATTTATTTAACAAAAATAAATAACTCAACTAGGAAATACAGAAGAATCACCACCAAGTAAAATTAATTACGTATAAACCACGAAATATCAGTTTGACAGCACAATTTTTGTTTTTCCAAAGCCATTCTTGATAAAATTGTATTAATTTTTACTACGATCGCAAGGTTAAAGAAAGGTTATCGATCCTGTATATTTATATTGAATTGTTTATTTTTTTTTTTTTGGATTTTCTGTCTTGGTTTCTAAATCGGATACTTTTTATTCCAGGAGTAACTTGTTTTGCTTTAGAAGTTGATTTTTTTTTGATTTTTTTTCTTCAAGTTCTTTTATCAATCTTTTTAAAAACTTTTTCTTGTAAAATGTTTCATCGCTTGTGATTTTACTATTACTGATTTCTATGCTTAACTTTTGACATGAAGGACAATACCATTTCTTATCACTTTCTGAAAATAACTCCTTAATATATTGCTGTCTGTACTTCATCGATAGTTAAGTCAGAGCAATCTCTGTGGAATCAGAAATTGCATTCGTTGCATTGTATTTTATGGGCATTCGACCTTATGACCGTAGTACACGTGTCACACACTAACGAATTTGTATTAGATGTCATTTCATGTTAATTTAAAGGTATTTTAGGTCCAGGCCTGTCCCAAATTTTATCGTATACTATTATGATAAGTTTTTACACCACTTCAAACAGAATAAATCACATTTTATTTATTTTCTGCTTTAAAATATTCATAATTATATATCAACTAATATTTTAATAATTAACTTAATTACCTTTTCGAAAATTTTTGCAAGAACTATTATTATTGAAATTGAATAATTTTGAAAGCAAGTTTTTATCGCCATTTTTGTGAAGTGGTTTAATTTTCCTGACCTTAAATTAGAGTGGACATATTCCTCTTTCAATGCAAATATTAAAGGTGCAGCAATTTCATTAGCAATTTTTTTCTATGGTTTAAGTTTTATCTCATCAATTCCAGGCGCTTTTCTTGATATTCAGTTACATCTAATGCCTAAAATATTTCTTTTTCTGGTACAGGTGTTAAAAATATTGAGTGTTGTGAAATTTTTTTGTTGGATGTTACAACTTGAGAGGTACTGATTTTTTTTTGCAAGATTTAGGTCTACATCAGCAAAGTAATCGTTAAAAGTATTGGAAATTTCGTTTGGGTTTTGTGTTAGTACATTCTCTAAAGTAAGTATTTGTTTAGGGATGAGGTATGGACATCCGTTTAATTTCCGATATTCGATCAGTGAAGTTAAGCAGCACTGATCGAGTCCGGCAATTGGATGGATGAACGATAGCTCATCTAACAGTCGGTAGGCTGTCAACAGACAATCCCGGGAAGGCCGCTAGCCTGATGCAGGCGGAGAGGTAAGCCCGGGTGGAGGGTCGAAGAGACCTACCCAGGAGGTTTGCCACTCTGCTAGCGGTGCAGGCGGGCGGGTCCAGGCGGTGGGTTAGTTGACAGTCGAGGACCGTGGTTCGGAGTCCACGCTAAACTGTAGGTCCCTAGGTAAAAAGGGCCCATTGTGGCCTACTTGCCTAGTAAAATAAGTAGCTACTAGTACTACTAAGTATTTGTTTAATATCATTATGTTGCTGAGATTTCTTTAATGGCATTCCGCAAATTCTTAAGATCATTTTTGTTTGTCAATTTTCATTTTATAATAATTTGCTTTTGCAATTTTTAGTTAACTATTTAAGTTATTTCTATAAGTAATACAATTTTCTTTTAGTAAATTGTCGTAAATTTTATTAAAAATTTTGTAATCCAGGATTCATTTTTGTTTTTATTTTGTGTTATAATTTTATGTTATCTTTATTTTTTTCAGAAACTATTTTATTACAGTATTATCATCTACTGTAATAAAATAGTTTCTGTACATCCTGATTATTTTAAAAATTGTCCCAATTAAAATTTTTTAACTTGTATTGTAATTTCTTATAATTAAGAGTCTTATATACCCTATTAAATCATAATTCTCGAATATCTCGTTTAAAACTTATTCGATTTGAGTGCGATTTTTACAAAATTTTTCAAAAATATGTATAAAATGTCGGAATGTAATTTTTTTTTTTTTAGAGTCGTCAAAAAAATTTTCGCATGCATTTTAAATATTTTGTATCCAAATTTTTTAACATTCCGACATTAGTCACTGTTTGTAACGTTTATATTCATGTGACCCAACTCTTGGATTAGTTGAAAATAAATTTATTAGAAAACTAAAAACTGCATATCTATATTCCGATAATAGCTGCCATCTCGCATGATATTTCGGAAACACGGATGCACTTGCATACACTGGACTCGTTTACGGGAGGGGTAATCGGACACTTAGGAACCACGTTGCGATTTGCGTAAACAACAGTGGCGTGTGTATTCTAGAGATATCTCAAATTTACTGATTTGTTATAAAGTGGGTACATTTGATTTCAATAAAAACTGGTACACTTTCATTTAGCTATGTAAATCATTCGTTCTTTGATTGATATTAATAATCTTACAAATGTAACTTTGACGTTAATCAGTGGTGTCATTATTAAAAATGGTTCGACATCTAACAGATATTCAAAAATTTCGAATTGTTTCTAAAATTGAAGATGGTTGGTCCATAAAAAGACTTGCTGCTGAATACAATGTGAGTAAAACCACGATAATGAGTATTAAAAAACAATGGGAAACCAACCAAACAGTATCCCGTAAAGTTGGTTCCGGTAGTCCCAGAAAAAGCAATAATCAAGAAGATGAAAATCTTATAAATTACCTAATAGAAAACCCTTTTCAGACTGCAGTAATTGCAATTTCAGAGAAAAATTTCTCTGCTTCGGTATCTACTGCTTGCAGAAGAATAAAACTACAAAGCGACTTAAAGAGTTGTTCAGCGGCTAAAAAATACAAACTTTCAGAAGAAAAGAAGCAGGGTAGGATTATTTTTGCACTCAACTATATAATCAATGATGAAAACTTCTGGGGACAAGTTGTCTGTTCTGACGAAATGATTTTTAAATCCTGTAACGATGGACATGTTCGCGTATATAGGTCTCCTTCCACTAGATACGACGAAAAATATACTTTCGATCCACAAATATTAGGAAGGTTTTCAGTCAATGTCTGGGCTTGGATGAGCCTAAATGGGTTAGGTGTGTGTTGGAACAGTGGTGGTCATCTCAATTCCATTAAATATATTGAAATATTAGACAATATTATGTTGCCGTCAGTAATAGAGGTGTTTCCGGAAAATAATTTTATTTTCCAACAAGACAACTGCTCCATACATACGGCTCATCGTGTCAGGCAATGGTTTCTTAATAAAAACATAGAGTTGTTACCGTGGCCATCTAAAAGTCCGGATTTAAATCCAATTGAAAATGTATGGGGACTAATGGTGAAACATATCAGAAAATTAAATAACCATCCAAATAATGCCCAAGAATTGGAAGGGATAATTGAAGACGCTTGGGACAACTTATCGCAAGAAGTTGACCTTGCAAAAAATCTGATTTTGTCCATGCCTGCAAGACTTCAGGCAGTTTTAGACGCTAATGGAGCAATGACAAAATATTAGTTAATTCTGTATTACGTAATTGAAGTTCATTTATTTTATTTTTTTATTGTATTTTTATGTTCAGTTTGCATTGTTTACATTTTTTTTAATCTCAAGTGGTATTTTTGTGTTCTTATTTTAAAAATAGAATTATCATTATTCAGTTAGTATTTTAATTACAACCATTAGTAGAATTATCTGTAACAAATATTATTTTTTTAAACAATAATATGGCAGGCTTGAAAATGTTTTGAAAAAGTTATTTTCTAATTATTTTTTAAAATTCCATTTGAGTAAAATAAAAGAGAAAGGTTTAATAAGTTTAAAAACACAAAGAAAACCGATGTCCTCCAAAAAACCCAGGTCCGGGGTAAATCACTTCTTCTTCACCCCCTCTCGACATGCCTGGCCAGCCCTATTTAAAGACATATGCACACAACTAAATTATTAAGATTTTCGATTACAAGAGTTGTACCAGGTTTTTTTGAAATCAAGTGTACACCTAAGTAGACGTGTTATTGAAAGTGATTATTAGTACAGTGAAAGAACAATGGGAAAAATAAAAACATCATAAGCGTAAATACCCTAGCAGAAAACCGAAAAATCGAACATTAGCCCAAAAGAGAAAATATAAAAAAGTAAGTACTAGTGAAAATTAAATTTTTTCGTAAATTAATAAAAGTAATAATTTTCTTTTATTTCCGGTAATTTCTGTAGAGAGACTAATATAAATGAAAGTTCCCATTTTGCCGTCTCTAAATATTGATATGAGAATGAAAGGTTCAATGAAAGGTGAATATGATAATTTTTATTTTTGATTTATTTTAAGCGCAGTAACCTCATGTACAGGGTGATCATTTTAAGTGCACCTTACTCGATTTTTCTGCTGTATTTTTAACCTAGGAAAAAACTTCAAAAATTATACTTATGTGCTTTTTTCTAAGGAATCCGAAAATTAAAAACAATTGAATGTCAAATAAAAAAGGAAACGCCGAAAAACTGAAAAAATAGAAAAATTACACCCCGCATTAATATGCGGAAATGGACATATGACATTCCGAATACTGATTAAGTATGCGCGTCACATACATATCTTTTACTTCCGGTTTGACCGGAAATTGCCTTAATTTTTTTTATTCTAAATGATATATCCTGTATATTCAGCTCAATTTAAAAAAATTCTTTCTGAATTCAGCAATATATGTAACATCATCATAATCTTTCATATTTCATAAAAACATTGGAGTTTAAATTTAAAATAACACAAATATATTTTTCATATTATTTCATCGCCTTTTCCATTCTGAGTTGAATGATATGACACACATTGATAGTTCCATTTTATAGGAAAAATTTTTAAAATAATACTATGCATTAATAAGAAACGGTAAAATGGAAATATTTTTGTAGATTAACGATTTAATTGTTTTATTGTTTAGTTCTTTAGCTATTTTTAAACAAAGTAAATAAAATAATTTCGGTTTTTTTTTTATTTTTTTTACATATTAATTGCAGGACAAGGACGCATGAAGGGTAAGGTTAGCTACTGCTTAGCTTATAAGCTTGACGCAATACAACTTTTTCGTCGGTTTATGTCGTACGAAACCTCTAGTACTCCGCCTCTGATAATTCAACATCTCCCGATCTGAAATGTTCCACTATGCCGTTCTGTAACCAGAACATCGGCCACCTTCGACATTCGCCGCGATAATTTCGGTTTGGCTGTATATATGCACCGTGGCCTGCGCGGGGTGTGGTAAAATCGAGACTATATTTCACTTGCATCTGATATAGACTCTTAATGAATTTAATATAATTTTTTGATTTAGGGTAGTGCGTTTTTTTAATCGAGATTTAGTAAAGTTACATAATGGTCCATTGTATGGGTTTTTAATATAGATGATGAGCATATATCAGTAACTTCGCTATTCTTACATTTAACAATGCAGAATAGGGAGTATTCTTGTATTCTAATATGACTATTTATGTTGGAAACATAATTATATTCTGACAACACATTTAAATAATCTTCACTAACTTTATTATCTTTAGAAATGTCAATTTTAATATCCCCAATAATAGCCTGAAAGTCCTGAATAGCCTGAAAGTCCTACTCATTATTATTTAAATAATTATTTAGGCATATAATGAAATATTTGGGATCAGTGGATGGTGATCTGTAGATGGCTGTAAATTTTATAGATAAATTTTGTATTAATATTATTATATCCATTGATTTTCAGTCTCTTATATTTGTGATTTTAGAACTGCGATATAAACAATTATTTATAAAAACCACAACATTGTCGTTTTGATTAAATTTGCCATCACTATAAATCATATATCCCTCAATTCCAAAAAAAAAATATTTGTCTTGAATAATCCATGTTTCAATTATGACAATAAAATAAAATTTTGGTGTAAACTGTTCGAGATAATCTTTAGTCTCAAAATACTTTTTATTCTAATAATATTCATAAATTTAACTGACATATCAGACGCTTACTCTCAAAGAAGACTGGATTAATTTTTTTTGATTATTATAAGATACTATGGCCAACCAAAAGTGACTTAAGGGAGCGGTAGACTTTATCGATCCTTTATGTCACTTTATCGGTTAACCAGTTAACTTTCTAGACGGTTCCAGAAAAATTAAATTAAAGGTAGTCAATTTGTTGTTAAAAGCAATTTAATACACCATCTAATAAAAATGTAGTACTTGTTTCTATTAAGTTATTGAATTGGTGTTATGGAATTATGTTAGTAGATTCATTATTTTGCCACTTTTATGATGTAGATCAATAATTTGACCAGTTTTGCAGTTTAATTTATTAAAATAATAAAATTTATGAATATTGTTGTAGTTCTAATGAAATTACATATACTCAAACTAACAAAGGAATTTGTCTAGCTCTATACAGAATGAAGAAAAAGAACTTAATAATGACTGAATAAATTTGTAAATATTACCTAAATCAAGAAATGGCCTAAATAAAAGTTGCTGTTAAACTGAACTTCCATAAACTGAACCCCACTGTCATATAGTATGTTATACCAAGGGAGTAAAGGGCATCTTTTAAGTCCGAGTATGAGGGATTAAAGGACTCTTTAATCCCGTGGTATATCTAGTATTTTATATACTTCCGGTCCTGCATTTTAAAATAAGAACTAATTTTAGAAAGTAAAATGTAAGTATCTCTTATTTCAAAAATGGAAGGTTATGCAAAATATTACGGAATTTGTGTTAGTAACTAAAACAATGGTTTAAACAAAGTCAACATTTTGTAAGTAATACAATTTTGCTATACGTAATGTTTGATTTAAACGTTGAATAAATTAATGTGTATAATTCAGAGTTCCGATGAACATTTTATCCCTCCTGAAATTGAAGGTGGAAGAGGCCACACTCAAGTTACTGCCAGCTAAGTCAAGAAACATGTATGGCAAACAGTATGAAGACTGGTGGTGTAACCAGGAAAAATACAAGACACGTTGAAAATGTGCTGCTATCGTATTTTCTGAAGAGATCAAACGTGTCAAAACTTTTACTCTTTGGGCATAAAAGTCAGTGCTGAAAGGGATGTTGTCAGAAATATTGACATAAGCAAATTTCTGAAATGAACAGCTTTTCTTATAAGGAAAAATGACGGTTACAATCTTAAGAAATCAAAAGTATTTACAATTGAACAAGTTAATCAGCTCTTAGCTCCAGATGGTGAATTTTGGATGACCAAAGTAAAAAAAAATTAGCTCTTATGTACTTACCAATTTTACATTACAGGTTGCGTTTATCTTGGATATTGCGGGAGCAAGAGGAAGGGATGAATTGTTGAATTTTTCCATCAATAATGTTGAAAATTTTTGGGCATAACAATACACAATAATACAACCATCAACGATACAATGCAAGCACGCATCTACGAGTACTTCAGGTTTCACAACCTCTTCCATTCACTCAATGGATTCAGTAAATATTTCGCAAAGAATTGAAATTGGTTCTATTTGTTTATTTCATTTTATTAATTATAATAATTTTAATATAATATAACTGTTAACTTTGAAACTGAATCTTTGAAAAAAGGGACTTGGGGAACAACTTTACTCCCAGAAGTGCATAAAATAAGTTCTATGACTACATAAGGAACAGATTGAAGAGCCTATGTTCTTCAGTAAATAAAAATATACAAATAAATTTTAACATTAAATTTAGGTGCACCACAAGGCCAAATCCTTGGGCTACCACCTTGTTTAATATTTGTAGGTGATAAAAATTTGTTCCTGGTATAAAGTTGATGACCTCTAGTTGGATTTGCCCTTTAATCCTGACATTATTGCTGACAGACACTGACACTGATCATAAGTGATGATTTAACAAATACTCATGATTTCTCGATAAAAAAAGAGAGAGGTCAAAAAAACTATCCAAAGACTACAATTGTATAAATTATAAAGTAACATATAAATTAATTCTTTTGAAAGGTACTATTAAAAAAATTGAATAAGAACAATTAGATAAGTAGTGGCAATGTTAATTATTCCTAGTATAGTGCCCTTGTTAATAACAAAAAAATTAGCTGCAGTAAATTCTGGCTCATAACTCCTGGCAATATCAGCCAGTTTAAATAGTTCTTTTCTAACCTTCGAATCAACGTCGAAATTTCCTTGAAGTTTGTGGCAAAGCTGACTCATTTCCTTGCCGGTGGATGACACTGACTGATAACAGATAATTATGTATACACATTCTCCCTGAAAAGTAGACAAAATATATAGAGTGGACACGGTAAGTTCTATACTAAAAATTAGAGTTGTTTTTCTAATACATAATTGTCAGGTCCAATAACTAACCTACAACCTAACCAGACTAACACGTTTAATTTGAATTTCTTCTTTTTGGTCTTGAAGATTATCATTTTGACATAAACAATGGTTTTAGATTATTGCGCGCTCTAACGTTAGTGATTGCTTTTGGATATGACACAATTTGTGTTACTTGCAATTCTGTGGCTTAGAACAAAAAGGGCCAAAGTACATTTTTAACATAAACAAAAATGAGCACAAATGAAATGAACGATGATAAATGATTAACACAAACGGTAATGATAAGCAAAATGGATCATTAGTACTTTCGCCCTTTTTGTTCCATGCCACAGAATTTATCCCATCAACATTTACCGCCCATTGCCTGCGGTTAGTGGTGAATTACATACGTTTACAACTAAACATTACACATCATAGTTAACAGCTGGTTTTAGAAGTATGCAAAATATGTCACGATGTGTCTTTTTAATACTCTGATGAAGTTATTGCAATGGATGGTGACATATTGATATTATATTATTTTAAGAGTCTTATATACCCTATTAAATCATAATTCTCGAATATCTCATTTAAATCTTATCCGATTTGAGTGCGATTTTTACAAGATTTTTCAAAAATATGTATAAAATGTCGGAATGCAATTTTTTTTTTTTTTAGAGTCGTCAAAAAAATTTTCGCATGCATTTTAAATATTTTATATCCAAATTTTTTAACATTCCGACATTAGTCACTGTTTGTAACGTTTATATTCATATGACATAACTCTTGGATTAGTTGAAAATAAATTTATTAGAAAACTAAAAACTGCATATCTGTATTCCGATAATAGCTGCCATCTCGCATGATATTTCGGAAACACGGATGCACTTGCATACACTGGACTCGTTTGCGGGAGGGGGAATCGGGCATTTAGGAACCACGTTGCGATTTGCGTAAACAACAGTGGCGTGTGTATTCTAGAGTTATCTCAAATTTACTTATTTGTTATAAAGTGGGTACACTTGATTTCAATAAAAACTGGTACACTTTCTTTTAGCTATGTAAATCATTCGTTCTTTGATTGATATTAATAATCTTACAAATGTCACTTTGACGTTAATCAGTGGCGTCATTATTAAAAATGGTTTGACATCTAAGATATTCAAAAATTTCGAATTGTTTTTAAAATTGAAGATGGTTGGTCCATAAGAAGACTTGCTGCGAGTAAAACCACGATAATGAGTGTTAAAAAACAATGGGAAACCAACCAAACGCTATCCCGTAAAGTTGGTTCCGGTAGGCCCAGAAAGAGCAATAATCAAGAAGATGAAAATCTTATAAATTACCTAATAGAAAACCCTTTTCAGACTGCAGTAAATGCAATTTCAGAGACAGATTTCCCTGCTTCGGTATCTACTGCTTGCAGAAGAATAAAACTACAAAGCGACTTGAAGAGTTGTTCAGCGGCTAAAAAATACACTCTTTCAGAAGAAAAGAAGCAGGGTAGTATCATTTTTGCACTCAACTATATAATCAATGATGAAAACTTCTGGGGACAACTTGTCTTTTCTGACGAAAAGGTTTTTAAATCCTGTAACGATGGACATGTTCGCGTATATAGGCCTCCTTCTACTAGATACGACGAAAAAATATACTTTTGATCCACAAATATTAGGAAGGTTTTCAGTCAATGTCTGGGCTTGGATGAGTCTAAATGGGTTAGGTGTGTGTTGGAACAGTGGTAGTCATCTCAATTCCATTAAGTATATTGAAATATTAGACAATATTATGTTGCCGTCAGTAATAGAGGTGTTTCCGGAAAATAATTTTATTTTCCAACAAGACAACTGCTCCATACATACGGCCCATCGTGTCAGGCAATGGTTTCTTAATAAAAACATAGAGTTGTTACCGTGGCCATCTAAAAGTCCGGATTTAAATCCAATTGAAAATGTATGGGGACTAATGGTGAAACATATAAGAAAATTAAATAACCATCCAAATAATGCCCAAGAATTGGAAGGGATAATTGAAGACGCTTGGGAGAACTTGTCGCAAGAAGTTGACCTTGCAAGAAATCTGATTTTGTCCATGCCTGCAAGACTTCAGGCAGTTTTAGACGCTAATGGAGCAATGACAAAATATTAGTTAATTCTGTATTACGTAATTGAAGTTCATTTATTTTATTTTTTTTTATTGTATTTTTATGTTCAGTTTGCATTGTTTACATTTTTTTTTAATCTCAAGTGGTATTTTTGTGTTTTTATTTTAAAAATAGAATTATCATTATTCAGTTAGTATTTTAATTACAACCATTAGTAGAATTATCCGTAACAAATATTATTTTTTTTAAACAATAATATGGCAGGCTTGAAAATGTTTTGATAAAGTTATTTTCTAATTATTTTTTAAAATTCCATTTGAATAAAATAAAAGAGAAAGGTTTAATAAGTTTAAAAACACAAAGAAAACCGATCTCCTCCAAAAAACCCAGGTCCGGGGAAAATCACTTCTCTCTCGACATGCCTGGCCAGCCCTATTTACAGACATATGCACACAACTAAACTATTAAGATTTTCGATTACAAGAGTTGTACCAGTTTTTTTTTAAATCAAGTGTACACCTAAGTAGACGTGTTATTGAAAGTGATTATTAGTGCAGTGAAAGAACAATGGGAAAAATAAAAACATATCATAAGCGTAAATACCCTAGCAGAAAACCGAAAAATCGAGCATTAGCCCAAAAGAGAAAATATAAAAAGTAAGTACTAGTGAAAATTGAATTTTTTCCTAAATTAATAAAAGTAATAATTTTCTTTTTATTTCCGGTAATTTCTGTAGAGAGATTAATATAAATGAAAGTTTTCCCATTTTGCCGTCTCTAAATATTGATATGGAGAATGAAAGGCTCAATGAAAGGTGAATATGATAATTTTTATTTTTGATTTATTTTAAGCGCAGTAACCTCATGTACAGGGTGATCATTTTAAGGGTACCTTACTCGATTTTTCTGCTGTATTTTTAACCTAGGAAAAAACTTCAAAAATTATACTTATGTGCTTTTTTCTAAGGAATCCGAAAATTAAAAACAATTGAATGTCAAATAAAAAGAAAACGGCGAAAAGCTGAAAAATAAAAAAATTACACCCCGCATTAATATGCGGAAATGGACATATGACATTCCGAATACTGATTAAATATGCGCGTCACATACATATCTTTTACTTCCGGTTTGACCGGAAACTGCCTTAATTTTTTTTATTCTAAATGATATATCCTGTATATTCGGCTCAATTTAAAATAATTCTTTCTGAATTCAGCAATATATGTAACATCATCATAATCTTTCATATTTGATAAAAATATTGGAGTTTAAATTTAAAATAACACAAATATATTTTTCATATTATTTCATCGCCTTTTCCATTCTGAGTTGAATGATATGACACATTGATACTTCCATTTTATAGGAAAAATTTTTAAAATAATGCTATGCATTAATAAGAAACGGCAAAATGGAAATTTTTTTGTAGATTAACGATTTAATTGTTTTGTTGTTTAGTTCTTTAGCTATTTTTAAACAAAGTAAATAAAATAATTTCGGTTTTTTTTTATTGTTTTTACATATTAATGCAGGACAAGGACGCATGAAGGGTAAGGTTAGCTACTGCTTAGCTTATAAGCTTGACGAAATACAACTTTTTCGTCGGTTTATGTCGTACGAAACCTCTAGTACTCCGCCTCTGATAATTCAACATCTCCCGATCTGAAATGTTCCACTATGCCGTTCTGTAACTAGAACATCGGCCATCTTCGACATTCGCCGCGATAATTTCGGTTTGGCTGTATATATGCACCGTGGCCTGCGCGGTGTGTGGTAAAATCGAGACTATATTTCACTTGCATCTGATATAGACTCTTAAGAGAGGCGCAATAGACAACGGTTGGTTGTAGTTCAAAACCCCTCAAAAACACCCATCAGAAAAAATTTCAATATACTGCTTCTATTAGATCACAGTCACATTGTAGTCACATATAAGGTGTTCCAAAAATTGACAGCACAAATTCAAGGGCTTATTCCCTACGTCAAAATAAGAGAAACAAGTCCTATGAAAATGGGTACGATAATGCCTTGTTTCCGAAGTGCAGGATGATAATAAAGCGTCATCAGACCCATTTTCGTGGGAACTCTTTTTATTATATTGACATATGCTCACGAATTTGTTCCGTGCATTTTTGGAACATTCTCTATATATTTACACACATTTTGTTATTTTGTAAAGTTATTAAGTAATACACATCGAAACTCCACATAACTATTCGTTTATATAACATTTCTGTCTTAAAAATAAATTAATTAATTTAAATAATAAATTATGTGACCATAACATAAATTAGCTTACCATGCTAAATGCAGCATTATCAATTGCCGGAAGAAGCAATGACCAAGATAATTGTGGATCATCCATTATCGTTAAAAATAAATTCGCAGACCTTAGAATTTGGATTATGGCACGCCAAAAAAATCAGAACTGTTAGAGATCCAAAAATATCATTGTGGTAGTCAACTAATTCCAAAATATTTCTATACGATTTTCCAATATCTAAAATGTTGTTCACAAGATCCTTTTCTGTCTTGCCTTCGCAAGAATGTCTTTCCAGCGACTGTTTTAGAAATTTGTATTTACACCCAATGACTAATGTCAAATTACCTGCGACCAATACAGATAAAAAATAGTAATATTCTGGTATTACTGTAGATAAACACACTAATATAAAATTGGAATTAGCAACAGTACTCCACACATAGCATTGGTATCCATATGCACTTATAAAAGCAATATGTCCTAATATAAACTGAAAATAAAATGTTTTTTCGTATTGTTCCCAATTTTTTGTACCCTGCTCAGTTTTAGAAAGTTTCTGCATGTAACTTTTCCACTTGAGTTGCCTTAAAATCGTTAATCCAAAAATTGTCAGTTCGATTACAAAAAAATGAAATTACTTCATTAAAATATTCCAAGATATTTTCAAAAATATTTTCATAATTATGATCCCTTGGTCTCACGAATGCTATTATTATAAAAAATTCCTAGAATCAATCCATATATTAGAGCACATATTTTATTTAAAAATGGCATTATCAGTTCTGCTTTTTCAAAGTCGTACCAGGGTGTTACACATAAAATGTTTCCAATTATGAAGGCGAACTTGCGACATTTCTTATTTCTCTGCATAATCTTGAGCCTGTTGGTTTCCTCTGGAAACATTTAAAAAAATACTGACTGTCCCCACTGTTACTTTGAAGTTATAGTAGTTTGCAGTCTTGAAAACAACTCGTTCACCAACACTATTTTATTGAAATGAACTAAACGAATTAATATTATCCTATATCATGTTCTGGATAATGTTCCAATTTGTATTAGTGTAATTGCATATTTATTTACGTTGCGAAGTTATTCAGTAGGAGGAAACTTCAATTAATCATATTCTAAACAAACAATGCATAGATCGATAGTATTCAATTTTCTAAGTAAAGAAATATTCATCAACCTACATACTTTTAACGGGGTTATTATATCGTTGAATGTTTAGATAAAATTTACATTTATTGATAAAAACCATGTATTTTGAACTACCCCTTAACTCATTTATTTTTGACTAGAAAAAAATTGCTAATATGGATTTTAATGTTTCTTTTGAGGATCCAAAATATGCTATCAGAAAATCAATACAGGTAGAAATTGTCGGAACCAGGACAATAGGTTAAAATAAAACGATACCTTGCCTACGTTTCGTTTAATATGCTTAAACTTCTTCAGGGCTCAATAGCCTAATAATGATGTAAAATTTGTATTTGGCTATTGAGCCCTGAAGAAGTTTAAGCATATTAAACGAAACGTAGGCAAGGTAGAGTTTTATTTTAACCTATTGTCCTGGTTCCGGCAATTTCTACCTGTAGAAGAATTTTCAAGGACACAAAATCACTTTTTAATCAGAAAATCAATTTTACGTTGTTATACAGGGTGAGGCAATAGTGTGTCCGACTTCGATATCTCGAGTTCTATGACAACTAGAAACTTGATTTAAAAACATAAGTAAACTAGACAAAAAACTCTATAACCGGAAATTGTTTTCGAATATACAGGATGAGCCAAAACAATTCTATAACAATAATTCTACACGGTCAACTAAATGAAATGCCATGTATATCAGAACATTTTTTGAAACCTCTTTGTGGCATCCTTTTACTCCTGTATAGTTGTGATTGTAGTTATAAAATATGGCTGTTTATATCTAAAGTACCTGATAATATTACCACTGATAATGTAAAAAACTATATAGCTAAACGAACCAACACCCCGGAAGTTTATGTAAAATACTTACCAACCACTAATAAAGCTAAGGATAATCAATCTTTCATGATAGGGGTTGAAACACACCTACTGAATAAAGTTTATGATCCGAAGCCCAGAAAGTTATCCTTTGACAGATTTGATTTTAGATTGGGGAAATAGGCCAGTGAATAGGGAAAAAATTTAACATTAATTCTAACATTTTTGAAACTTTTTCATCTGTTGAAGTACCAACCAAAAGAAAACTATAAAATATTGCAACTCGATTCTAGATCGGCAACATTGTTAATATCGCGAAAAATTAAATTAAGCAATATCTCGACGAACAAAAATGTAACACCGCTGCAAATTTGATAGAATTTGTATTACAATAATCAAAATATAAAGCTACATTTGCAGCACCTTATGACCCGAGCATAATAATTAATTATCAATAATTAACATTTTTGCATCAAATATTTCAAACATATTATTAACATTCTTGCAAAACTACAGTGTTCCTGCTAAAATCGCCTTACAGGACTATGAACGTTTAATAACGTTTATAGAGTTCGATGTAAAATTTGCAGTGATATTAATTTTATTTTGATAGTAAAAATTTTGCAACAAATTATTTGTTGCAAATTTCATCAATCTGCCGACGTCTGGGATTGCTGCAAAATGGAGAGCGCATTTCAGTTACGAATGCGATCATTTGCAATCCACCTGTACATATGTTATTATTTTTTGGAATCTATTTTAGGCAAATGATACTCTACAAGTTGTAAATTGTAAAAAATGTACCACGCCGCCATCGGATAGAGTTGCAAACTTACACTTACATGTAAGGCGATTTTAGCAAGTACACTGTAGTTTTGCAAGCATGTTAATATTATGTTTCCAAAATTTGGTGCAAAAATGTTACTTATTGATAATTAATTATTTTGCCCGGGTCATCAGGTGTTGCAAATTTACCTTTATATTTTGAATACTGTAATACAAATTATATCAAATTTGCAGCGGTGGTACATTTTTGTTTGTCGAGATATTACTTAATTTAATTTTTCGCGATTTTAACAATGTTGCCGACCTTGAATCGAGTTGCAAAATTTTATAGTTTTCTTTTGGTTGGTACTTCAACAGATGACAAAGTTTCAAAAATGTTAGAATTAATGTTAAATTTTTTAGTTTTCACTTCTCTATTCACTGGCCTAAAACGCTTTCTTGACAAACAACACTCTGAACTACTGGCAAGTATACATGAACACACTAATGAAAAGAATTCAAGTTCTTTTTTAGAAGCATGACTCAAGCACATCGCCAAATAGGACACCAGCAAGAAGGAAAACACAAGAAGACTAACTTTCGCCTGTTGCACCTAAATATACAATGTCTTCGAAATAAAATAATGGAACTAGAGGTATTCCTGAAAGATAGACCTTGTGATTTTCTTTGTATAAATTAGCAATGGCTCACAAGTATGGAATTAGAGACAATTAAAATAGAGGACTTCCGGGTTGTCTTTGGCTTTTGTAGGGAGAATAAAGCTCATGGAGGTGTAAGTTAAGTATATATGCAAAGGACTCTACAAAATGTTTACCACTGTCTTTTAATATTGACAATTTGTCTGAAGAATTGCACTGTGAGATGACAGGCATCCAAATAATAACAATATACAGATCCCCTCTAGGGGACATTTTTTTGGATAAAGTAACAGAAATGGTGATCAAACTAGACATGAAAAAAAGTACTATTATAACGGGTGACTTTAATTTAAAGTTTAACACTTCTGAATACAATGCACTGCTTATCACAAATACATTTGCCTCTTTTGGGTTGAATCAAACAGTTTTCGAAAATACAAGAAAGAATTCCTGCTTGGACAATATTTTCACAAATATAAATAACAACAATTATACTACAACCATTCACAACATGAAATTATCAGACCATTTAGGCATCTTCTTTGATTTTGAATTGGGCAAACTCGCACCTAATAAAAAAAATGTTAGAATTAATTACAGGCCTATAACTAATTATGGGTTAATACATCTATATAGCACAGTCACACTAATAGATTGGGCATTCATTAACGATCCACTTTTCGACGTTAACTTTAAATTTAAATTGTCTATAAATAAACTATTAGATGCCATCGATACATGTTTTCCGTTAAAATCAAAAACACTAAATAATTTTAAATCACATAAATTCAAATGGTTCAATGAAACATGCGGGATCATCTAAACCTTTTAAAAGACTTAAACAAACATGACCCACATTTGATATCCAAAGACTTGGTGAATTCCTATCGTAACAAATATCGTTTTGAAATTTCTAATGCAAAAAAAGTCACTAATAATGACTTTATACAATGCTCTCATAATACACAAGCCATCATAAAAAAAAACAATAACTACAATACAGAAACGTGATTCTTTAAATGCAAATGATTTTAACAATTACTTTTCAAATAGTGCTGAAACGCTATTAAAGGATCTTCCTCAATCTAGCAAATCGCCTTTTGATTTTGTTGCAAATATACCTCCTTACCCAGGTTTTATATTCAGAGAAGTCTCTTACAATGAAATCGGAGAGATCTTGGAAAACCTAAAAAATAGTAAAAGTAAAGATGCTTATGATGTAAATGTACAAATCATAAAAACTATTAAAAACATCATTATATATCCACTTACAAATTTAATCAACCAATGCATCAGGCAGAATGTATTTCCAGATGCACTTAAATTATCAAAGGTTATACCTATTTATAAAAAGGGCAGTACAGCGGATACATCCAATTACAGACCTATTTCTCTAGTTCCCATATTGGCCAAGATTTTTGAGGCGGTATTAATGATCCAAATTACAAATTTTTTTGAAGAGAATAAACTATTTCACTCAAGTCAATATGGGTTCAGAACCAAGCTATCAAAAACTTTGCCAATAAATAACTTAACGCATATTAGTCCAAGAGCTTGCGTCCAAAATATGCAAGAGTTTTCTCAAAGCTAATTTTTTGAGATTAGGTTACTTTTTAGTGATGGAAAATAATTGTAGAGTCAGCACTTCCGGTACCGGGACACCTGGCGCTGGGACGCTCGCAAAGGTGTAATATTAATTAACGTCTCTAAACTGTTTTCTCAAAGCTCAAAATTTATAGAGAACGAGCAAATATAATATAAAACAAGAATCCAGCAGTCAGACAGCAAAATATAGGGACACGTGGCGTCAGCGCTACTTCATACCTGTCAAAAAAAATGACGTGTGTTAAAGTGATTTCTCAAAGCTGAAATTCTCCAAAACGTTAGTTAAAACTATAAAGTTAATAAAGGAGACAGTCAGACTCATTTATGATAGGACCACGTCAGTCAGCAGTCGATAGATGTGAGAACGGTAACTGCGCACATTAGTACGCCTTTTCTCAATACATATCATTTATTTTATATAAAAAAATAATTTTAATTGTTTCTTAATAATTGTAACTGTTATATATCAGTTATTATATAAATATCAGTTATTTTATACAAGAAAAAATAATTTTCATTTTTATAACAGAAAAAAAAAAGAATCATTGATTCATTGAAAAAAAAAAACATCTAATCGTCAGAATCATTGCCGTCGTCGTGTTCTTCGCCACTATCTTCATTAGAATAAAACGCGATTGCACCATATTCTTCGGCGTCATCAGTGGTGGTTGATTCCGAATCTGAGTACAAATCAAAAATTCAGCGTTAAGCAATACATTACATTAATAAGTAAGGTTTTGAATCACATTTGCGAGTCGACTGGAAAAAATTACCTGCAGGTGTATCATCCGGTTGAATCAAAACGTCAGAAATGAAATTAGGTAGCTGATCGTCTTCGTACCAACTGAAATCATATCGGCCATCGATCAACTGCCAACCGTTTTACTCTGGAATTATTGCAGTGGGCACTTTTTCATCAGCATTACTCCAATCAGCATGACTCCAGTTCGCTTCTTTAGCAAAGAGTAGTTTATTCTTTGTTTTTAGTTAGAGAATAAACAATAAAATTAAATACAAAAAATTCAGAACTCGGTCAAAGAAGACTGGCAGTCGGCGCTCTATATAAAAACGATAAAACGTAAACATCATAGCCACGACAACACTTGTACTCCGCCGGCCGGTATTACTTTGATTTGTTATCATACAGCATGCTTACCGATAGGCGGGCAGGTGCGGACTTATTTGGAGTGAGTGCTTTTGATTAAAATTTAAATTTAATTATTCAGAAACTACAACCGACTTGCGGCAAGTTAGCGCCCCCAAGATTCAGCGCCCCAGGCGCCCGCCTGGCTCGCCTGCCCATCGGGCCGGCCCTGATAACCCACATTCCATTGAGTTATAAAATAAACAATATGTATTGAGAAAAGGCGTACTAATGCGCGCAGTTACCGTTCTCACATCTATCAACTGCTGACTGACGTGGTCCTATCATAAATGAGTCTGACTGTCTCCTTTATTAACTTTATAGTTTTAATTAATGTTTTGGAGAATTTCAGCTTTGAGAAATCACTTTAACACACGTCATTTTTTTGACAGGTATGAAATAGCGCTGACGCCACGTGTCCCTATATTTTGCTGTCTGACTGTTTGATTCTTGTTTTACATTATATTTGCTCGTTGTCTATAAATGTTGAGCTTTGAGAAAACAGTTTAGAGACGTTAATTAATATTACACCTTTGCGAGCGTCCCAGCGCCAGGTGTCCCGGTACCGGAAGTGCTGACTCTACAGTTACTTTCCATCACTAAAAAGTAACCTAATCTCAAAAAATTAGCTTTGAGAAAACTCTTGCACATTTTGGACATCAGCTCTCCTACTATATTGTGCTACAATATTTTGAACAAGGCAATTCAAGCAAGCTTTTATGATCTAACAAAGGCATTTGATTGTGTGTCCCATGACATCCTCTTAGGAAAACTAGAACGTTACAGATTTGATGATAACAGCATATCACTCATCAAATCATACTTATCAGATAGGAAGCAGTATGTGTCATACAACAATAAGGAGTCACACCAAACAATGATAAAACACGGTGTACCGCTGGATTCGGATCTCGACCCCATTCTATTCATCATTTATATAAATGACTTTGCTAACTGCGATGATAACGATACTTTTATATTATTTGCTGATGACACTACGGCTTTTCACTCTAATAGGGATCATAATCTACTGACAGAGGAGGTTGTGAGAACACAATCGAAAATTAAGCAATGGTTTCACGCAAATAAACTGAATCTGAACCAGAATAAGACTCAGTCACAGACTTTTACTCTCCGCCAAGACAACAATATTGACTATGATAACATGGTAAAATTTCTTGGCGTGTACATTAACCCTAAGCTAACTTGGGAAGGGCATATAGTAAACTTATCCAAATCTCTGTCAAAAGAAATCTTTATACTGTGAAATCTGGTGCATACAGTTACAAAGCAGATTATTACAATAGCATACCATGCCGTTTTCCATTCTCTTATGACCTATGCTATCTTGAACTGGGGACACAGTGCAAGAATCTTTAGTCTTCAAAGGAAATGTATTAGAGTCCTCGCTGGCCTAAAATACAGAGACGACTGTCGTCAACATTTTAGGATTTTTAAAATTCTTACTATGCTGTCTACATACTAGAGTGTCTTCTATATATTAAACGCAATTTACATACATTTGATGAACAGGGTGAGAGGCACCAATACCATACACGATTTGGACATAATATAAAACAAAACTTCTTTCGACTTACGAAATCCAGAGATGGCACCGGTTATAACTGCATTAAATTCTATAACAGATTACCTGAAAGAGTTAAATCCTTCGACTTGAATTAATTCAAACAAAGAATCAAAAAATATCTTGATGACAAAGCCTTCTATTCCATTGAGGAATATCTTAATAACAATCTTTTAGACTTGTAAAATACTACTATCTATCATTAAATTTCTGTCTATGTTGGTATTTGTAAGTTGGTTGTTTTATACATTCTTTTATTTAGATTTAAGCATTTATACATGATCAATTTTAATTCAATTGTATCACTATTCTCTTGTGACTTGTGTAAACATTTTCTTTTGGACTAACACCAATAAATGATTTTTTTTTTCGATTTCCCGATGCCGGTCAGTACTCCCGTGGCCTCCGACGCCTCACGGGAGTCGCGCCGGTGCATCAACTACAGCCCCTCCCCACATCCCGCAGGGTTAGTGACTGTAAATACCAGAATCATGTGCTCTATGCAGACGGAGAGAACCCAGAATGACCGCCTTCTGCATTTGGCCTGTCAGCCACTCGGCTGATTTTTGGCAGGACGGTATGATCTTCAGTTCCGAGAGCAGCGTAGGCTTTATCCCTCCGAGCACACCGATAATAAGGACGACCAATTTGACCCAGTAGCCTGGGTACAGCACTTGGAGCTCGTACCGGAGATCGCGATATTTGGTCCGTTTCTCCTCCTCCTTCAAGGTGATGTTTTTCTCTGCAGGTGTCGAGAACTCGATGATATACATCACCTTGAGTTGATGGTCGAGGAGGACTATGTCAGGCTTGTTGGCTTGGATTAGCCTGACAATCGGGAACGAGTAGTTCTAGTAAATTCGGCATTTCACGTTCTCGACAACGGACTCAATATCTCCGGGGACGTAAGGCAGCACTGGTGTCTGGTCTACCCCGTACGAGTGCCTTAGATGGTAGTATAGCACTCGTAAAGCCGCGTTATGTCGGTGGATGTAGGCCAGAATCGCATATATGGGGCATGCAGAAAGTAAGTGCATGAGCGATTCCGGCGCCTGATGGCAGGTCCTGCAGTTGATATCAGGAACCTCTACACGCCACACGCGGCTACGATAGACCAAGGTGTTGATAACACCATCCTGGCAGGCCATTATGAATCCCTCGGTCTCTGACTTAAGCCCGGCTGACCTTAGAAAGGCGTATGTCAGCCTGGTCGATAAACCCAGTGTTTCTATGTTCTTATAGAAGACGCCATGCTGGGGTTTATCGACATGCTGCCGAAACAGATTTTCCGTTTAGGCAGCTCTGATTCGGGCTTTCAGACGATTTGGCTGAAGTTCCGTGACTGACTCAACATCAGCACCTCGCCGGCCTCCTCGCCCGATGTCAAATGCCAGACCGAGTTCATCTGCGGCTCTTTTTGCTGCCTTGAACAATCCTGCTCTCACTCCTACAGTTTCGTGATGTTTTACGAACTGCAAGAGGGGATCTGAGCTCCTGAAGATGTTACATGCCATACTCAGAACTACTCTGCCATGCGTACACTCCAGGCTCAAGAGCCCTCGCCCCCCCCGTTGACGTGGGAGGTACACACAAGGAACGGACGATCTAGGATGAATACTTCTGTGAATATTCATCATCTGGCGGGTATCTCTGTCTAATTAACGCAGCTCATCTACCCTCCACTTTACTACTCCGAAGAAGTAGAGCAGAATCGGAACGGCAAGCATATTAGTTGCAGACACCTTGTTCTTCCCCGAAAGTTCGGAAGACCAAATCTTTCGGAGGCGGTGTCTGTACTTGCCGCGAAGAGAATCTTTTATTTGTGATACATCCTGGATGTGCCTTTGCTGCACACCCAGATATGTATAGGTCTCTCCGGCATCCAGATGTCTTAGGATGCTTTAGTCTGCGAGCTGCGCATCTTCAGGGAATTCCCCGCATCGTCCTCTCTTGAGGTGGACGACTGCACATTTGTTCAACCCGAACTCCATACCAATTGCCCGCGTATATTCTTCGACCACCCTAAGAGCGTTTTGTAGTTCGCGCTCTCCGGAGGCATAAAGTTTAAGGTCATCCATATAAAATAGATGGGTGACCTTATGCCTCCGGTCACTGGGTGGCCCACATTGATATCCGCGGGTTTGGCGGAGCCCAACAGACAACGGCAGCAGTGAGATGCAGAAGAGGAGAGGACTCAGGGAGTCACACTGGAAAACTCCTCTCCTAAATGCCACCTGCTCTGTCGTGACCCGCTGTGCACCTGATGTTATGGTGACGCAGGTCTTCCAGAGCGGCAGCAGCAAGTACAACAATAGCTCATGCGATGTTGTATCAAATGCCTTGCGGTAATCAATCCAGGCCATCGATAGATTCCGCTTGTATTGCACAGAATCCTGTGTAATACAGCGGTCTATCAGCAGGCTGTCCTTGCAACCTGCCATGCCCTTCTTGACACCACGCTGTTCATGTATCTGCTTTTTGTATGCTTGTATGAATGTTTGTGTGTATGTCTAATGTTCTAATGTGGTTGGGGAAGTTCTTTGTTGTGATACCTGTAACGGACATAATAATTGGTACTATTGTTATACTTTCTTGTTTCCAGAGCTCTTTCAGTTCTATTGCAAGGGTGTGTATTTGGTAATTTTCTCTTGCTCTGTGTGTATGATGTTTGTATCGTTTGGTATTGCAATGTCTATTATATATGTTTTCTTTTCTGCTTTTTTGATAAGTGTGATATCTGGCCTATTGCTTGTGACTGTTTTATCTGTATGTAGTGTTCTGTCCCAGTATAAATTATATTCCTCATTTTCCAATATGTTTTCGGGTGTGTAATTGTAGTATGGTGTGTGTGTTCGTATGAGTTGATGTTCAACTGCAAGTTCTTGATGTATAATCTTTGCTGCTGTGTTGTATCTGTCTGTATATTCTGTTCCCGCTAGTAGTTTGCACCCTCCTGTTATGTGTTGTATTGTTTCTCTGTATTGGTGGCATTTCCTGCATGTGTCTGTATCTATGGTTTCCTTGATTATATATTTTCTGCAATTTCTTGTGGCTATGACATTATCCTGTATTGCTAGAGCGAATCCTTCTGTTTCTGGGAAGAGTTGTCCTGTTGTGAGCCATTTGTATGAAAGTTGTTTGTCTATGTTTGGGTTTTTTCATGATGTTGTAGTGGTTGCCATGTAGCGTTATTCTTGACCATTTTTCTTTCTTCTGTTCAGTTGTGAGTGTGTGTATGTCCTGCATGTTTTCTTGTCTTAGATTGAGTGGTGTGTATTCTTTGTCTGCTTTAACGATGGCTTGGTGGAGTGATGCGGTTTTGTTTTGAAAGTAGTTTCTCAAGTTTTCTATTTGTTTGTTATGTAATATTTGTATGTCTATTAGTCCTCTTCCTCCTTCTTTTCTACTGATTGTGACTCTTTCGATGTACGAGTTTGGGTGTAGTTTACGGTGTTCTGTAAGCTTTGTTCTGTTTATTCTGTTTAGTTCTTCGAGGTCGGTGTTAGACCATTTAACTATTCCAAATGAATATGTTAATATTGGTATAGCATATGTATTGATTGCTTTAAAGATGTTTTTGGAGGTAAGTTTTGATTTAAGTATGAGTGTGAGCCGGTGTTTGTATTTTATTTTCAGTTGTTGTTTGATGTAAGTGTGATTTATACTTGTGTTTTGATCAAACCCGAGGTATTTGTATGTTTCATGTGGTTCCATGTTTTTAAGTGTTTCGTTGTTGAGTGTTTCTGTTGTTTCCTGCATTTTAAATTTTCCTCTTTCTATGTACAGCAGTTTGCATTTATTGATGCCAAATTCAATGCCTGTGTCTTTTGTGAATTCTTCTGTTATTTTTAAGAGTGCTTGCATTTGTGTTTTATTTGGTGCATATATTTTAATATCATCCATGTAGAGCAGGTGATTTATTGTATGTGGCGGCGTGTTTTGATGTTTGATTTTAAAGCCGTATGTTGTGTTATTGAGAGTGTTTGAAAGTGGGTTGAGACATAAGCAGAACCACAAGGCGCTGAGAGAGTCACCTTGGAATATCCCTCTATTGATTTTGATTTCATCTATTTCTATGTGTGTTTGATTTGTTGTCAGATGTATTGTTGTTCTCCAGGTTTGCATGACAATGTATAGAATATTTCGTATGTGTTGGTCAATTTTGTAAATCTCCAGCGTTTTGACTAGCCAACTATGTGGTATGGACTCAAAAGCTTTTTGTAGTCTATGCAGCATGTGACTAGATTTCGTTGTTGTTTTTCTGTTTGTTTCATGATGATACTATCTATTGTAACTTGTTCTTTGCATCCTTGACTGTTTTTCTGGCAACCCTTTTGTTCTTCTGTTAATATGTTATGTTG
Source organism: Rhamnusium bicolor (assembly GCA_029963845.1). Taxonomy (NCBI): domain Eukaryota; kingdom Metazoa; phylum Arthropoda; class Insecta; order Coleoptera; family Cerambycidae; genus Rhamnusium; species Rhamnusium bicolor. The sequence continues at coordinate 444,184 of JANEYF010002289.1, forward strand.
TGTGAGGTGTTTATCTATTTTCTGTGTGATGATAGCTGTAATAATTTTATATAGAGTAGGCAGGCATGTTATTGGTCTATAGTTTGCTGGATTTTGGGTTTCTGGGTTTTTTGGTTTGATATATGTTTTCCCTTGTGTTAGAAACAGTGGCATTTTATGTGGTTCTAAAATTATCGAGTTTATTTGCTTTGTTAGATGTTCATGAAGTTAGGTGAATTTTTTGTACCAGAAGTTATGTATATGGTCTATTCCGGGTGCTTTCCAGTTGTGGGTTTTTTTGATAGTTTTGGGGAGTTCTTCGGTTGTGGTTACGTAGTCTGATTGTTGCGGTATATTACTATGTCTTTCCTATTCTGTGTTTATCCATGTGGCTGTATGGTTATGTATTCTTGGTTGCGACCATATATTTTCCCAGAAGTTTTTTATTTCGTTGGTGCTTGGTGGCGTAATTTGTACTTCTTCTTTTTTCACCAGGTTTTGGTAAAGCTCTTTTTCACTTCTATTGAATTGTATGTTCTGTATTTTTCTTTCAGTTGATTCTTTGTGTCTTCTTAGTCTTGTGGTGTAGACTGCTAGTTTTTGTTTCAGTGTATCTAGTGCTTCAATTGGTATTTCCTTGCTATTGTTTGTGATATGTTGTATGTGTTTCATGATTTGTTTTGAATAATTTCCTTTTGTGTATTGTGTCATTCTCCCTATGTCTTTTCTTATTCTGTCTATTTTATTTTCAATCCTGATTTGCCATTTGGGTTTCTTCTTGATTCTTTTCTGAATTGTTTGGTCTGGTATACTTTGCTTGTTTTGAGGTATGACTGTTGTGGCAGCAGCGTATATCAGTAGATGTATGTCTCAAAGCGTGTTTGTTTCTTCTGAGTGGTTTGTAAGTTTACTATTGACTGTGTTTATAATATTGGATGTATGTTTACTGTATATTAGTTTTGGTAGTTGTGCTCTTTTAGCTGGGTTTATTCCTTTCCATTTGATGATGTTTGTTTGTATCTCATTATCTATTTCTTCTTCTTTGTGGTTGTTTGTTGTTCTTTGTGTATGTCTCCTTTCTAGGTGGTTTGCTTGTTGGTTGTTGTTTATTTCTGGGGATTGTGTTTCTGGTTCTGAGACTATTATATCTTGGTTTTCGTTGGGATGCTGTTGGTGGTTGTTATATCTTTCCTGTTGTACTATGTTTTGGTTGTTTAATTCTGCCGCTATTTCTTCCTTGATTATCTGTATTACTCTGTCTGTGAGTCTCTTGTCTTGTCTTGTCTTATCATTATTTTTTTTTTTTTTTTTTTTTTTTTTCGGTTTCCCGATGCCGGTCAGTCCTCCCGTGGCCTCCGACGCCTCACGGGAGTCGCGCCGGCGCATCAACTACAGCCACTCCCCACATCCCGCAGGGTTAGTGACTGTAGATACCAGAATCGTGTGCCCTAAGCAGACGGAGAGAACCCAGAATGACCGCCTTCTGCATTTGACCTGCCAGCCACTCGGCTGGTTTTCGGCAGGCCGGTATGATCTTCAGTTCCGAGAGCAGCGTAGGCTTTATCCCTCCGAGTACACCGATAATAAGGACGACCATTTTGACCGAGTAGCCTGGGTACAGCACTTGGAGCTCGTACCGGAGATCGCGATATTTGGTTCGTTTCTCCTCCTCCTTCAAGGTGATGTTTTTCTCCGCAGGTGCCGAGAATTCGATGACATACATCACCTTGAGTTGATGGTCGAGGAGGACTATGTCAGGCTTGTTGGCTTGGATTAGCCTGACAGTCGGGAACGAGTAATTCCAGTAAATCCGGCATTTCTCGTTCTCGACAACGGACTCAATATCTCCGGGGACGTAAGGCAGCACTGGTGTCTGGTCTACCCCGTACGAGTGCCTTAGATGGTAGTATAGCACTCGTAAGGCCGCGTTATGTCGGTGGATGTAGGCCGAAATCGCATATATGGGGCATGCAGAAAGTAAATGCATGAGCGATTCCGGCGCCTGATGGCAGGTCCTGCAGTTGATATCAGGAACCTCTACATGCCACACGCGGCTACGGTAGACCAAGGTGTTGATAACACCATCTTGGCAGGCCATAATGAATCCCTCGGTCTCCGACTTAAGCCCTGCTGACCTTAGAAAGGCGAAGGTCAGCCTGGTCGATAAACCCAGTGTTTCGATGTTCTTATAGAAGACACCATGCTGGGGTTTATCGACGTGCTGCCGAAACAGATTTTCCTGTTCGGCAGCTCTAATTCGGGCTTTCAGACGATTTGGCTGAAGTTCGGTGACTGACTCAACATCAGCACCTCGCCGGCCTCCTCGCCTGATGTCAAATGCGAGACCGAGTTCATCTGCGGCTCTTTTTGCTGCCTTGAACAATCCTGCTCCCACTCCTACAGTTTCGTGATGTTTTACGAACCGCAAGAGGAAATCTGAGCTCCTGAGGATGTTACATGCCATACTCAGTACTACTCTGCCATGCGTACACTCCAGGCTCAAGAGTCCTCGGCCCCCCCGTTGACGTGGGAGGTACACACGAGGAACGGACGATCTAGGATGAATACTTCTGTGAATATTCATCATCTTGCGGGTATCTCTGTCTAATTGACGCAGCTCATCTACCCTCCACTTTACTACTCCGAAGGAGTAGAGCAGAATCGGAACGGCAAGCATATTAGTTGCAGACACCTTGTTCTTCCCCGAAAGTTCGGAAGACCAAATCTTTCGGAGGCGGTGTCTGTACTTGCCGCGGAGAGAATCTTTTATTTGTGATACATCCTGGATGTGCCTTTGTTGCACACCCAGATATGTATAGGTCTCTCCGGCATCCAGATGTCTTAGGATGCTTCCGTCTGCGAGCTGCGCATCTTCAGGAAATTCCCCGCATCGTCCTCTCTTGAGGTGGACGACTGCACATTTGTCCAACCCGAACTCCATACCAATTGCCCGCGTATATTCTTCGACCACCCTAAGAGCGTTTTGTAGTTCGCGCTCTCCGGAGGCATAAAGTTTAAGGTCATCCATATAAAATAGATGGGTGACCTTATGCCTCCGGTCGCTGGGTGGCCCACATTGATATCCGCGGGTTTGGCGGAGCCCAACAGACAACGGCAGCAGTGAGATGCAGAAGAGGAGAGGACTCAGGGAGTCACCCTGGAAAACTCCTCTCCTAAATGTCACCTGTCCTGTCGTGACCCGCTGTGCACCTGATGTTATGGTGAAGCGGGTCTTCCAGAGCGGCAGCAGCTGTTCGATGCATCTCACTAGTGGTGCTGGTACCGCAAGACATTCGAGCAAGTACAACAATAGCTCATGCGATGTTGTATCAAATGCCTTGCGGTAATCAATCCAGGCCATCGATAGATTCCGCTTGTATTGCACAGAATCCTGTGTAATACAGCGGTCTATCAGCAGGCTGTCCTTGCAACCTGCCATGCCCTTCTTGGCACCACGCTGTTCGTGTATCTGCTGGAAGACCGGATCAACAGACCTCAGCGTCCTAGCATACAAGATACGTGTAAATATCTTGTAGCAGGAGTTAAGGCAAGTGATCGGCCTATAATTCCTCGGGTCGGAAAGATCCCCCTTTTTGGGGATTAGCACAGTACGTCCCTCGACGAACCAGTCCGGAATCTGCTGCCCCTCGTTCAACCATGAGTTGAAAACTCGCGCCAGACGGCGGTGAGTGGAAGGAAATTTCTTCCACCACCAGTTGTTAATGCCGTCTGGGCCCGGGGCAGCGAAGTTCTTGGTACCAACAAGTGCTTGTTGGACTTCCTCCGTACTGATTGCCGGGCACACTTCTTCTGGCTCTTCAAGATGTCTGTGACACAGAGCCTCGAAATGTGCAATTGATGGAGTGTCGCTATTGAATGGACGCGGCGTTTCGTAGATTCCCTTCCATAAGGTTTCGACATCTTCTACAGTCGGCGGATTCTCGACAACACGCTGTGGCTCTTGAAAGAGGCGGGAAGGATTCGTACGGAACAAATTGTTTTGTTCCATACTCCTCACCCGCCTCTTCAATGTTTTCTTTATCGCCATGAGCGCTCGGATCCTATCTAGACAGTGCTGCTTGGTGGTAAGCATCACTGTCAGATTTAGAGTATGGTGTTGACGTCTTAATCCGGCAGCTATGCGCCGGATCCTGGGAGTAAAAACTCTACCAGTCGTCTTATATTCCACCACACTCTGGATCCGAGAAGCGTGTTGTCTGGCCGACTGTATCTTGCCTTCGATTTTTTGTACAATTATTATTATTATTATTTTTATTATTATTATTATTATTATGTTTATAAAAAATATATATATGTACATATATATTATTACGTGTCTATATATAAATATATAATATAATCTTGGAATACATTATCATAGTTTACGATATTTTTATGTATTTTGCCTCGTCGTTGGGTTAAGTGGAAGAACAGCCTGCACGGTATGCAAAGCCGTGCAAAGCTGAACTTCGCCCATTCATAAATGATGTATGTCTTTTTTTGAATAAAGTGTGTTATTATTATTATTATTATTATTATTATACACGTGTAAATGGGATAATTTCAACAAAAAAAAATCATTACATCTAAGTGGTTGGGAGAGAGTCAATAATAATGTAGGAGTGGAAGGAGGCCATAAAAAGGTTTCAAAAAGTGTTTTGATATACATGGCATTCCATTTAAAAAATGTTGGTTTACCCACTAGAATCGTCTGGGCTCACCCTGTATAATCGAAAATACTTTCCAGTTATAGTCTTTTTTGTCTAGTTTATTTATGTTTCTAGCCATCATAAAACTCAATATATCGAAGTCGGACGCACTATTTCCCCACCTTGTGTAACATGCTAAAAGAAGGCAACACAAAAACAAGTTTTATTAAATAAAACATAGAAAAAAACGAATAGCCTAACAATCAACACAATAAAAATAAAACAAAATAAACATTACAAAAACTGTTCAAAATGATTACCATTTTTCTCTAAACATAAACGATATCTTCTCTTTAAATTCTGTATGCTATTAATAATGAAATTTTGAGATTAATTTTTGACTGTGTATCTTATGATATTTTACTAAAGAAATTAGGCTTTTATAAATTTTCTTTCGACTGTCAAAAGCTATTAACATCCTATCTTGAAGAAAGATCCCAATTCGTCAAATTTCAGAATTTGAGTTCTGACTTCAAAAATATTAGATTCGGGGTACCTCAGGGATCTGTACTGAGCCCAACCCTTTTCCTCATTTTCATCAATGACTTGCCCAATAACACCTGCTCAGCAAAACTGTCCCCTTTGCAGATGATACAACTCTAATTCACAATAATAAGGACATGAATGCACTTTACGCCAATGTGCGCGAGACACAGACGACTCTTCATGATTGGTTCTTAGCAAATAAATTAAAGTTAAATGAGAGTAAAACGGAAACAGTGATTTTTAGCTTAAGGCATCAAACAATAGACGATATAAATTCCACTGATTGTGTTAAATTTTTAGGAGTTTACTTGGACAATAGACTAACATGGCAAAAACATGTAAACACCATTAATTAAAAAATGTCTAGAAATGTTTTTTTATTTCATAGTCTTGTAAGTCTTGTAAACTGACATATCAGAAGCTTACTCTCAAAGAAGACTGGATTAATATTTTTTTGATTATTATAAGATACTATGGCCAACCAAATGTGACATAAGGGAGCGGTAGACTTTACCGATCCTTTATGTCAATTTATCGGTTAACCAGTTAACTTTCTAGACGGTTTCAGAAAAATTAAATTAAAGGTAGTCAATTTGTTGTTAAAAGCAATTTAATACACCATCTAATAAAAATGTAGTACTTGTTTCTATTAAGTTATTGAATTGTTGTTAAGGAATTATGTTAGTAGATTCATTATTTTGCCTCTTTTATGGTGTAGATCAATAATTTGACCAGTTTTGCAGTTTAATTTATTAAAATAATAAAATTTATGAATATTGTTGCAGCCCTAATGAAATTACATATACTCAAACTAATAAAGGAATTTGTCTAGCTCTATACAGAATGAAGAAAAAGAACTGAATAATGACTGAATAAATTTGTAAATATTACCTAAATCAAAAAATGGCCCAAATAAAAGTTGCTGTTAAACTGAACTTCCATAAACTGAACCCCACTGGCATATAGTATGTTATACCAAGGGAGTAAAGGGCATCTTTTAAGTCCGAGTATGAAAGTTTATTGCCTCTGCGAAGCAACGGCAATAATCACATGAGGGATTAAAGGATTCTTTAGTCCCGTGGTGTATCCAGTATTTTATACACTTCCGATCCTGCATTTTAAAATAAAAACTAATTTTAGAAAGAAAAAATGTAAATATCTCTTATTTCAAAAATGGGAAGGTTATGCAAAATATTACGGAATTTGTGTTAGTAACTAAAATAATGGTGTAAACTGTAACGAAATTGCAAGCCATTTCATTCCAGTTTGTTGTTGTTCCACGATGAATTAAGTTTCTGCCAGTCTAGTCGAGATGGTGCCACTGATTTCTACTTGAACACTTTGTTTTGCAGATTTTTGCACTAAATATCTATCTATCTTTATTGCTCATACTCTACTCTCAAATGTCTGTCTCTTTCCAAACTATAGTCGAGTTTAGGTAGCAGAATACTACGATGCTACTTTCTTCTAACTAGGGCAGCCAGAGACAGTGGTTGTCTCTGGTGCCGCGTTCTGATGGAAACCATCTCTAGTTCTGCGGTCTGGTAAGATTTATATGTTTTCTGGTATTATCTTGTGATTTTATGCTCATCATTATTTAAAAAGGTGCTATATTGATTTAAAGTACCTTTGAGGTAATTTTCATAATAATATTGTACCGTAATTATCTTAATTTACGCCTTGGGCGAATTTGCTTCTCGGTGATCAGTTCACCTTGGTTGTTCTTTGGAACAGCCATCATTGATATTGATTAGTATCAATTTATTGTGCCTTGCTGGCAATTTATCTAATATCCCTTTGATATTGTAATAATTTCGTGTGTTAATTTAAACTAACTTTCGGTTATTGTAAATTTTAGATTTACTCGGCAACGGATGTCGCCATTTTGTATCGTAGTTATTTGTTTTCTGTCTTTGTATCTTGATGTTTTAGGTCACTTAGCTACGTTGGTAGCGCCCTAAACAGTGGTGACTAGTGACATTTGGAGATTGGTACACCTGGTTGGACCAAACCTATTTGTTTATAATCTTTGTGAAAATAATCTAATTTGGTGCATTTGTTTTGTGGTGGATTATTTTATACCAGTGCATATAATTATCAACCAGACCTCAATAATGTAAGGTTTTTCTAAATCGAATGCTTACCTGAACGTTTACTTAGTATTGTCAGGAATGCTGCTCTAGTGGAGCTTTGCCTAGTTCTCTGGCAAAGATACCTGCCTAGTTATCTGGCACTTGATTAACTTTTAATTATCTAACGTAAACATATAGTCAAGTATATATCTTTATTTAACTTTATCTGCAAATTGACTGCAATTCATTAGAACCTCTCTCCGAGGAACTAATAAATGATTTAATTTAACGTTACCTTTAAGTTGAAAACTATCATATTGTTTTATATTTAGCAAATATTTATTTACGTTATCTTTCTAGTTGTCTGTCTGTATACAGACATTCTAAATTCTATTTTCTTGCAGATTAACTTCTTTTAGTAAAAAAAAATATCTTAACATTTAGTGAATACCTATTTCACTTGTTCATTATCGTGGCTACACCTAGTTTATTTGTTGGACTAGTATTTTTTTTCTATTTAACGTAATTTTATTAATACTTAAGTTAGTTGAAGTCTTCAACTTCCTAAAATATTGTAGGATACCGATCCTAATTTGTTTAGTTTGCAATTTACTCTGTAAATTTGTGTTAACTCATTTTGTCTACGTAGCTGGACAATTCAAACGTCACAGCTTTTAACTTTGTTTTGCCTGTAATACTGATCTCATAAAACTCTCCCCTTTTTATGTTAATACCTGGACCAAGAGAAGAGGATAACTAGTGGATCGAACTGATCATTATATACTGGGTGGAGCAGAAAAACGATATTTTACACAACTGGCATTTTTTTCTCAAGGGTAACTGCAGTACTGACAGTGGTGAGTCAAATTGACACCGAACCCATTAAGAGCATAGCCGTTGGTGGATTCTTCGCTGGATTAATCCATTGGAAATACGTAAGATCTTCGTCCCCAGTGAAAGTTTTATTTGGTCAGAAGAAATTTGTGAGAGATCAGTAATTCAAATTTTTTTTTGTATTCTCTTAATAACGCCATTTTTTTCTCTTTCACATATCATTTTTTTTTGGTTAGTTTTTGGTCTTCAACCACAAGTAAATTGTTTTGACTTGTAAATAATTGTACATATACCTACTTGTTTTGATTATACTTTTTATAAAATAATATCTTTTTATTCAACTTCCTTACCAACCGAATTCAAGTTTTAACGTTATCTTTACCTTTTAAAGTAAAATTTTAATTATTTGGTACTTGCAAAAGTCCTGGCGCCCAGCCTAGATTTTGGTGATAACTCAAATCAATCTAAGCCCTTATTCACGACCTGCTCACTGAGCTACCGGTTCATAAGTACAACCCCCAGCTTATTGTGTTATGCCAACAATTGGACGGGGGTGTTGCAAAACAAAGTCAACATTTTGTAAGTAATACAATTTTGCTATACGTAATGTTTGATTTAAACGTTGAATAAATTAATGTGGATAATTCAGAGTTTCGATGAACATTTTATCCCTCCTGAAATTGAAGGTCGAAGGCCACACTCAAGTTACTGCCAACTAAATCAAGAAACATGTATGGCAAACAGTATGAAGACTGGTGGTGTAACCAGGAAAAATACAAGACACGTTGAAAATGTGCTGCTATCGTATTTTCTGAAGAGATCAAACGTGTCAAAACTTTTACTCTTTGGGCATAAAATTCAATGCTGAAAGGGATGTTGTCAGAAATATTGACATAAGCAAATTTCTGAAATGAACAGCTTTTCTTATAAGGAAAAACGACGGCTACAATCTTAATGAATCAAAAGTATTTACAATTGAACAAGTTAACCAGCTCTTAGCTCTAGACGGTGAATTTTTGATGACCAAAGTAAAAAGAATTAGCTCTTATGTACTTACCAATTTGCCATTACAGGTTGCGTTTATCTTGGGTATTGCGGGAGCAAGAGGAAGGGATGAATTGTTGATTTTTTCCATCAATAATGTTGAAAATTTTTGGGCATAACAATACACAATAATGCAACCATGAACGATACAATGCAAGCACGCATCTACGAGTACTTCAGGTTGCACAGCCTCTTCCATTCACTCAATGGATTCAATAAATATTTCGTAAAAAATTTAAAATGGTTCTATTTGTTTATTTCACTTTATTAGTTATAACAATTTTAATATAATATAACTGTTAACTTCAATTTACAATGAATTTCAAAAAAAAGAAAAATCGTTTCTGTGACACTTGAATACTTGTTTATATATAATTAATTCCCTGAGGATTAAATATGCACTTTAATCTTTGAAAAAAGGGACTTGGGGAACAATTTTACTCCCAAAAGTTTATAAAATAAGTTCTATGACTATACATAAGGAACAGACTGAAGAGCCTATGTTCTTCAGTAAATAAAAATATACAAATAAATTTTAACATTAAATTTAGGTGCACTACAAGGCCAAATCCTTGGGCTTCCACCTTGTTTAATATTTGTAGGTGATAAAAATTTGTTCCTGGTATAAATTTGCTGACCTCCATTTGGATTTGCCCTTTAATCCTGACATCATTGCTGACAGACACTGGCACTGATTATTGCTCTCATAAGTGATGATTTACCAAATATTCATGCTTCTCGATAAAAAAAAGAGAGGTCAAAAAAATTATCCAAAGACTACAATTGTATAAATTATAAAGCTACATTTAAATTAATTCTTTTGAATGGTACTATTAAATTGAATAAGAACAATTAGATAAGTAGTGGCAATGTTGATTATTCCTAGTATAGTGCCCTTGTTAATAACAAAAAAATTAGCTGCAGTAAATTCTGGCTCATAACTCCTGGCAATATCAGCTAGTTTAAATAGTTCTTTTCTAACCTTCGAATCAACGTCGAAATTTCCTTGAAGTTTGTGGCAAAGCTGACTCATTTCCCTGCCGGTGGATGACACTGACTGATAACAGATAATTATGTATACACATTCTCCCTGAAAAGTAGACAAAATATATAGAGTGGACGCAGTAAGTTCTATACTAAAAATTAGAGTTGTTTTTCTAATATAAAATTGTCAGATCCGATAACTAACCTACAACCTAACCAGACTAACACGTTTAATTTGAATTTCTTCCCTAACCAGACTAACACGTTTAATTTGAATTTCTTCTTTTTGTTCTTGAAGATTAACATTTTGAAATAAACAGTAGTTTTAGATTTGTAACGAAGTGATTATTTTATAGAATTAGAATATGTAACTAGGTGTAACGAAGTAATTATTTTATAGAATTAAAATATGTAACTAGGTGCTATTTGTCTGATTCAAAATATATTTTAAACATTTTAGTACCGCGCCCTTAATAGTGGTATTGTCAGTTGTTCATTAATAATAGTCTAATTAATATTTGTAAGATAGGTAGTAGTAATCCGGTTGAATAAACATTCAAATATGCCGAGCTGCAGACAGTACGTAAATCACGAAACGTGAATCGCGCATATTGTCCTCGGCACTCCTGTGCCCGCGCAAAGTGAAGGACCCCGAGATTGGAAACAAACAAGTTAGTTACCGTCTGGCCGCTGACCGAAGAACCACGCCGACCAGCATAGTAAGTAATCTCGTTGTGAGTATAGAGGTATATAAGTATATAAATTTAATTCCGAATTTTCCGTAAAAGGTGACGTAGTTGCCATATTCCGCGCATCACTACCGCGTCTTCTCCTTCTGCTTTTGGCAGTGTTTAGTAGCTTGAAGATTTTTCAGAGCGTCAACACGAGTCCGTTACTACCGCCAGTACCTATCAGACGTGCCGACACCGACCGCTCCGTAAATCCAGAGAGGAAGCAGCCTAGGATACGGAACTAGGTATCAAGGTTTGATAAATAAAGGTTTGGTAAATAAAAGGTATTACTTGGCTGGTGTGTATTTTCCGGAAATTGTTTAGAGTTTGTAAAACGCGACCGCCCCATCCGTGGAGTCCGCAAGCGTAAAGCCGTATCCGTTAACTGCCAGGTGTCCTCCAGGCTACCGGAGCACGTCATATTCTGCAGGGTGACTTGGAGGTACTAGAATCGTAACCGCGTTATACAGGGTGTCCTCAAGGCTACCTGAGCACATCATATTCTGCAGGGTGACTTGGAGGTACTGGAATCGTAACCGCGTTATACAGTTTGTCCTCCAGGCTACCTGAGCACGTCATATTCTGCAGGGTGACTTTGAGGTATGATTATTTCAGTTTGACATTACCGTAGTCTCTTTAAATTTCCAACCGTTAGGCTTGCCACTCCTTCCCCCACAAACCGTCACCGCTAACTACCGGGCGTCCTCCAGGCTACCTGAGTACGTCATATTCTGCAGGGTGACTTGGAGGTACTAGATTCGACATATCATAAGTCCGGAACCATCCATTAGCCAAGCCATAGTACGTCATAGTCATAGTGTGCTTGTATTAACGCTTGCTTCCCCTTCTGGTATCCGTCCGTTGTCTGCTTATGGCCGTTTCATTATTGCTGGTCACCTTTTTCACTGCCTAATCTCCGTATTACCGTGTCGCATCGCTTGTACGCCCGCTTACTGTCCCCGCTCGCCTGTAATTAAGACCGTTTGTAGTATAAGTTGTAAATAACATAGTAGTGTAAGAACCGTTAGCCGTAGGCTAGTTACTAAGATGTATATATAGTGTAAATAATAATTAGTGTGTAGAATAAATGCAAATATATTGAATGAGAGTCGTTTCATTAACTGTAGTGTGTAAGTTACCTTTTCCCGACCCCTGGCTTATCCGTTTCTTCACTGTAGTTGCCCGGCCTCTATCGTCCCACCGATAGAGTAAAGTAGTGTTTCTGCACTCTAAACAGAAACTGGCGCCCGAGATATCCGTACCGTGAGCACCGCCGTAGTGATGGGCGTCAAAGTGATACTTCTGCTCGTGGGAAGACCAGAAGGTTGCGTCACAGATTATTGCGCGATCTAACGTTTGCAATTGCTTTTGGATATGACACAATTTGTGTTACTTGTAATTTATCCCTTCAACATTCACCGTCCATTTCCTACGGTTGATTCATATAGTTAAAGAAAACTATTCTCAAACAGGATGATTTGAACATCAAAAGTCGTTCTCAACGCGATATGAACTGTGAAGTTCTTAATAATTGAGTACGAACGATAAATAAACAGTCAACGATATTACTACTTATTGAGGTTAGTGGTGAATTACATACGTTTACAACTAAACAATACACATCATAGTTAACAGCTGGTTTTAGAAGTATGCAAAATATGTCATGATGTGTCTTTTTAATACTCTGATGAAGTTATTGCAATGGATGGTGAAATGTAGAAATTATATTATTTTAAGAGAAGCGCAATAGACAACGGTTGCTTGTAGTTCAAAACCCCTCTAAAACATCTATCAAACGTTAGAGAAAATTTCAATAAACCACTTCTATTAGATCACAGTCACATTGTAGTCACATATAAGGTGTTCCAAAAATTGACGGCACAAATTCAAGCGCACATTCCTTACGTCAAAATAAGACAAACAAATCCTATGAAAATGGGTACGATAACGCCTTGTTTCCGAAGTGCAGGATGATGAAATAAAGCGTCATCAGACCCATTTTCATGGGAACTCTTTTTATTATATTGACATGCTCATGAATTTGTTCCGTGCATTTTTGGAACATTCTCTATATATTTACACACATTTTGTTATTTTGTAATAGACATCGAAACTCCACATAACTATTCGTTTATATAACATTTCTGTTGTAAAAATAAATTAATTAATTTAAATAATAGATTACGTGACCATAACATTAATTAGCTTACCATGCTAATTGCAGAATTAACAATAGCCGTAAGAAGAATTGACCAAGATAATTGTGGATCATCCATTATCATCAAAAATAAATTCGCAGACCTTAAAAGTTGGATTATCGTACGCCAATAAATCAGAACTGTTAGAGATCCAAAAATATCATTGTGGTAGTCAACTAATTCCAAAATATTTCTATAAGATTTTCCAATATGTAAAATATTGTTCACAAGATCCTTTTCCGTCTTGCCTTCGCAAGAATGTCTTTCCAGCGACTGTTTTAGAAATTTGTATTTACTCCCAATGACTAATGTCAAATTACCTGCGACCAATACAGATAAAAAATAGTAATATTCTGGTATTATTGTAGATAAACACACTAATATAAAATTGGATTTACCAACAGTATTCCACACATAGCATTGGTATACATATGCACTTATAAAAGCAATATGTCCTAATATAAACTGAAAATAAAATATTTTTTCGTATTGTTCCCAATTTTTTGTACCCTGCTCAGTTTTAGAAAGTTTCTGCATGTAATTTTTCCACTTGAGTTGCCTTAAAATCGTTGATCCAAAAATTGACACTTCGATTACGAAAAATGAAATTACTTCATTAAAAGATTCCAAGATATTTTCAAAAATATTTTCATATTTATGATTCCTTGGTCTCATGAATATTATTATTAGAAAAATTCCTAGACTCAATCCATATATTAGAGCACATACTTTATTTAAAAACGGCATTATCAGTTCTGCTTTTTCAAAGTCGTACCAGGGTGTTACACATAAAATGTTTCCAATTATGTAGGCGAACTTGCGACATTTCTTACTTCTCTGCGTAATCTTGAGATTGTTGGTTTCCTCTGGATACATTTTAAAAAAATACTGACTGTCCCCACTGTTACTTTGAAGTTATAGCAGTTTACAGTCTTGAAAACAACTCGTTCACCAACACCATTTTAATGAAATGAACTACACGAATTAATATTTCACTATATAATGTTCTGGATAATGTCCCACTTTTATTAGTGTAATTGCATATTTACTTATGTTGCGAAGTTATTCAGTATGAGGAAATTTCAATTAATTATATTCTGAACAAACAATGCATAGATCGATAGTATTTAATTTTCTAAGTAAAGAAATATTCATCAACCAACATACTTTTAACGGGGTTATTATATCGCTGAATGTTTAGATACAATTTACATTTATTGATAAAAACCATGTATTTTGAACTACCCCTTAACTCATTTATTTTTTACAGGAAAAAAAATTGTTAATACGGATTTTAATGTTTCTGTTGAAGATCCAAAATATGCTGCTATCAGAAAATCAATTCTACGTTGTTATACAGGGTGGGGCAATAATGCGTCCGACTTCAATATCTCGAGTTCTATGACAACTAGAAACTTGATTTAAAAACATAATTAAACTAGACAAAAAACTCTATAACCGAAAATTGTTTTCGAGCATATAGGTTGAGCAAAGATGATTCTACACGGTCAAGTAAATGAAAAGCCATGTATATCAGAACATTTTTTGAAACCTCTTTGTGGCCTCCTTTTACTCCTGTATTATTATGGACTTTCTCTTAACCACTTGGATGTAATGATTTTTTTTTGTTGATATTATACCATTTACAGGTGTATATTAAAAATATAACTACAATCACAACTATCAATTTTATGAAAAAATATTTTAGTGCCAGTTATGGGACATCTGTGTGATGACACTAAGCCATTTTCTCTTCCTAAAAGTATACAGGATGGCCAAAAAGAAAATTGAGGTTTTTTTTCAAATAATTCAAGAGACGGTATTATAATAAGCGTGTTACATGATGCCCATAAAAACAATACACCAACAATAATCCAAAATTTGAGAAAAAGGATAATAAATGCTTTTAGAAGTATCATCCGGCAATTTTATGATCAGTAGAAACCTCATTCCAAAGACACATATAAATGTGTCAATCAAAATGGGCAACATGTCGAGCACTTTTTACAATATCTTCTCTTGAATTACAAAAAAAAAATTTTTAATTTTTTTCGCTGAATTTTGCAGTTATTGTTCAATAAATCGAAAATGGTTACAAATAGCCATAGGGATGTACGTACAAAAAATGTTCCTTTTTCAATTTTACATCACATCGTCCAAAAATATACAGGGTATCCCTTTTAAAAAATTTGAGAAAATTCAATTCAAATAGTTGTAATTTAAAAAATTATTTCTGCCCACCCTGTATACTTTTAGAAAGTGAAAATAGCTGCATATCATCATACAGATGTCTCATAACTGGTATTAAAATATTTTTTTTATAATCGATCATTGTGACTATAGTGATTTTTTTAATATACACGTGTAATTGGCATAATTTCAACAAAGAAAAAAAATCATTACATCCAAGTGGTTGGGAGAGAGTCAATAATAATACAGGAGTGGAAGGAGGCCACAAAGAGGTTTCAAAAAATGTTTTGATATACATGGCATTCCATTTAAAAAATGTTGGTTTACCCAGTAGAATATGGGCTTACTCTGTATATTCGAAAATAGTCTCCAGTTATGGATTCTTTTGTCTAGTTTATTTATGTTTCTAGCCATGATAGAGCTCAATATATCGAAGTCGGACGCACTATTGCCGCACCTTGTACAACATGCTAAAAAAAGGCAAATAACAACACAAAAACAAGTTTTATTAAATAAAACATAGAAAAAACAAATAGCCTAACAATCAACATAATAAAAATAAAACAAAATAAACATTACAAAAACTGTTCAAAATGATTACCATTTTCCTCTAAACATAAACGATATCTTTTCTTTAAATTCTGTATACTATTAATAATAAAATTTTGAGATTAACTTTTGACTGTGAGTCTCATGATATTTTACTAAAGAAATTAGGCTTTTATAAATGTTCTTTCGACTGTCAAAAGCTACTAACATCCTATCTTGAAGAAAGATCCCAAATCACCAAATTTCAGAATTTGAGTTCTGACTTCAAAAATATTAGATCGGAGTACCTCAGGGATCCGTACTGGGCCCAACCATTTTCCTCATTTTCATCAATGACTTGCCCAATAACACCTACTCAGCAAAATCTGTCCCCTTTGCTGATGATACAACTCTAATTCACAATAATAAGGACATTATTGCACTTTACGACAATGTGCGCGAGACCCAGACGACTATTCATGATTGGTTCTTAGCAAATAAATTAAAGCTAAATGAGAGTAAAACAGAAACAGTGATTTTTAGTTTAAGGCATCAAACAATAGACGATATAAATTCCACTTATTGTGTTAAATTTTTGTGAGTTTACTTGCACAATAGACTAACATGGGAAAAACATGTACACACCATTAATAAAAAAGTGTTTAGAACTGTTTTTTTATTGCGTAGTCTTGTGAGCTGTGTATCACAGACAACCTTATTAGCAGCTTATCACGGATTAATCCATTCTGTAATCACCTATGCAATTTTGATCTGGGGTCTTTTACTCACATGCTGCGACAGTATTTGCTATGCAGACAAGAGTAGTAAGGATGATTGCGAGATTGGGTTACAGGGATGATTGTAGAATGTCCTTTAAAACATTAAAGATTTTAACTTTAGTTAGTACTTACATATTGCAGTGTCTCCTCTACAATGAAACGAATTATACATCTCGAGATCAAGTTTATTCATATCCTACCCATAATAACAATAATTTACATTTTGACTTTTTACATCTGTCTAAAACCCGAGGTGGGACAGGGTATTATGGAATAAAGTTTTTTAATATACTGCCTCATAAGGTCAAGAAGCTTGATTATAAATGTTTAAAAACTGCAATGAAACACTTTTTAACAGAGAATGCATTTTATGATTTTAACGAGTATTTAGATGCTGATTTTTCAACCCTATGTGTGTGATACTTTATTTATCTGTGTATGTAGATATACAAATCTTATGTTTTATACTCGACCTGCGCATATATTTCACATAGAAGCACTAGAATACATATAATTCAATTGATGTTAATTGTTACATATTTCTTATTTCCTTTTTATACATGTTTATTTAAGAGCCTATTTCGTTATAGGTCTAAATATTTTAAATGATTTCGTACATATGTTTTGTTTCAGCTATCGATCTAATATTATTCATCACTATATGTGTTCTTAAAATAGTGTTTGTTCAATCTTGTACTACATATATATATATATATATATATATATATATATATATATATATATATATATATATATATATATATATATATATATATATATATATATATATATATATATATATATATATATATATATATATATATATATATATATATATATATATATATATATATATATATATATATATATATATATATATATATATATATATATATATATATATATATATATATATATATATATATATATATATATATATATATATATATATATAATATGAATTAACGGGTACGCCCGCATAAAGAAAAAAATTGCACGATGTAAAATGCAAAAATTGCAAATGGCAGAAAGATGCAAATCGTGGACTCGTGTTACTGACTAATTGGTCTTCATCAGCACTGTGTAGCTGAGTTAAAATGGTGGACAAAACTCAAAAAAGACACTAAAGTAAAACCACTGACAGGGAGCCAGTCGCACCTTTGTGGCTTCAACTTGGATGGCTCTGTATGAGAGCGTCGTCCAAGCATTTAACTCAGCTACACCGTGCTGATGAAGACCAATTAGTCAGAAACACGTGTCCACGGTTACCACGCGCCGATCGGAAGTTTTGTCTACCAGCGTAATTGGAGAATGTGGAGTACATATACTAACTACCTTTGCGAACAAATATCGGTAACCATTTGATCAAAAAAAAATGTTTCTCACCTCTGTATCCGGCCACCATACCAAAAATTTCAAAAGAGAAAAAGTATTGTACTCTCTATGATTACCGACTGGCTGACGGTAACCTTTCATCGTCACATTTGCACGATATTGCTTAGACGATATTATTCTCGTTGTGCAGCAACAGCAATTTTATTATTTTTTAGATATATTCCCAATATATCATACTTTTCGTTTTCAGAGAAACATATTTCCTTATAATATACTAACTTACACAATAATTAATGTGATAGTATATTTGACAAACTTGGTAAATTTAGTATAAAATGGTTTTTCCATGGCTTGCTCTATCATTTATTCCTAATCTCGGAGATGGGTGGTCATAATTTTACTTCCTCACCCCTCAAAATGAGGAAGTTATGTATTCGTGAAAAAAATTTTGAAAATTTTTATTACATTTCTGGACGAATCTTGACGAATTATGACGATACACAAAATTCTGGTTCGCGATAGCAGCTACAGTTTTTGAGATAAATCTTTTAAATTTGGTACACACATTCTAGAGGTCAAGGAAGACATTGAGTTCGTTGAAGAGCAAAATCGGTCCCAATTTTTGAAACGTTAAAAAATGTGACTTTTTTGAAATGTCAAAGTGACTTTTTTTGAAACGTCAAAATGTGACTTTTTTGAAACGTCAAAGTGACTTTTTTGGAAACGTAAAAAAAATGTTTCGTTTTTGAAACGTCATAAACTCCACCACACGTCGAGTTTTACTACAATGAGGAAGTTCTGATTCTCAAGTAATTGGCAGCGGTTTTTATTATTGAATATCTCAAACACGATAAGAGATAATGGATTAAAAATATATATTTTTGAAATCAGAATAAAAAGTTCTCCAAAGTTGGAAAAATATTCCATTTAAGAAAAATCAATTTTACCATATATTTTTTATCTCAGATGTCCAATTGTTTTTCTGATAGCAAAGGAAACATTAAAATCCATATTAACATATTTTTCCTAGTCACAAATAAATGAGTTAAGGGGTAGTTCAAAATATACGTGAACACCCTGTACATTATGTAAAGATTTTTGCCCCATAAAAGATGGGGTAGAAACGAATTTGATATATGTTGTTTAAATCGGGCCTCTGATGAAAAATCCAAGTTTTCGACATTAGGGAGGTGGAGGCGCGAGCCGCCATCTTGAATGAAAGGCGCAAAAAATACATTTTCTGTATGAGGTCTAATATGTAATGAGTTACAGCGGCGGAAATATGAACATTTTCCAAAAAATCGTCAAAATCCATCTTTGTTATATTTTCTATTTGATATATTTTGATATATTTTTATTCTTTTTGGGTCCTCATTACATAATTGTAATAATTTTGTAAAGTAAACTCATTTACACACCACCATGAGGTAGAGTAAATGCCGCGTTTTTTATTGTGGTATTCCCAGCAGGCTTAATCCACAGGTGTTTCGCGATTACATTATTATTTTTTTTCTCCTTTTCGAAAGAGAGCGACTCAAATACAAATACATATGTATGTATAGTTGCAGATACAAGTCACTGTAAATTGTAAAGCAGATTCAAATTGATATGAAGTATTTCCAAATAGATCAGTCGTTAGATTCCTAGTTTCTGTCTGTTTTTCGATAGGATTTGTGCGTGGATTGGTAGATCTGTGGAATACATTGAAAATCGGTAGATCTGATGAAAAATCGATAGGATTAACAACACTGGGCACTAACCCTGTATGTGTTAAACCAGGACCACGTGAGCGCGGTATACTGCAGTGCCGCCCTCTCTAGGGGGGGGGAGAAAGGGACGTCATTTTCGACAATTACAAAAGAAACAAAGGAAGACGAGAGATGGTCTATACCCTACTCTAGGAAACATCTGCTACAAAAAAAACATAAAATGAAACATCCACCTAGATAGCACAAGGATATACCAAAAATCTCATAGGAACGTCTGCCTAGGTCATCGTGACGTCTTAAAGACGTTCATTTTAAGAGGTAACACGTACAGACGTAAATCATATGTATATATTTCCAACGTTATCTCTGTAACATAAACAAAACTTTAAGAGCCTACAAACCATGTTATAACAGCTCAGTTGAGTTAAAACAGACAATCCAATATCATGTAACAAAATTTAAAACAAATACCTAATAGCTAATAGTGTAAGTAAATTGTAATATAAAATAACCATAATTATGTTTTTAAAACATTATATTAATTGTAGTTCTCTGATGATGGTGTAATAAACCGAAACGTTAGAAAAAAATAATAAGTGCACTATTAGTGCATACAATGGAACTTTTACAGTGAATAAAAGGAAAACGGACCTGTTCCTAGTAACAAAAGTAACTATTATATGGTAAAGAGGTTCGGGAGTCGAATCATCAAATACGTAATTACACATAAAGAACTGGAAAGACTATTTTACGTTTTCATGAATATTATGATGCCATTAAAGTTGCCCAAAAGGAAACAAGGCATAGAGTGCGTCAAGTTACAATGAAATTAATAAATGAAAAGTACTACAACCTAACACAAGACATAGTGAAATTAGTCATTGAAACTTGCGAAAAGTATCAGATCAAAAGAAACAAAACAAAAAAGGGAATTGGTGTTAAGCCAGTTATTTCAAATCATCTAAATTTTCGCTGCCAAATCAATCTCATCGAATTACAAACTAGACCGGATGTTGACTACAAGTTTATTTTTGTGTACCTTACCAAGACCACCTAACTAAATGCGTTAGGCTGAAGGTGCTAAAAACAAAAGCGGCCACAAAGAAGTAGCTGAAAATTTACTAGAAGTATTTGCAAACTTAAGGACTCCTTGCGTTTGACAAAGCAACAATGGTCGAGAATTTGCAAATCAGGTAGGTATTTTGTTAATCTATGTACAAAGTGATATAACACGTTGGCGGACAGCGCCGTCTATGGACGTTTACACCACTGTGCGCGCTGTGGCTCCTCAATTTTACGACGTCTATAGCCGACCTAACAAATACCCGCGTTTTGTAGCCACAACGTTTCCAAACGTCGTTTTAGCATAAGATTCTGTTTATGTGTCACATCAACTGCACTAACTTAACTCTGTGTGGTTGATAGACGTCGGTAGAGGTCGCGAAACAAACGATAGTTACCGATTTACCAGCAGCAAACACGTGCCCGCTTGTATTGTTTTAGTGCCATTCTAACTGCAATTGCATACACTGTGTCTTGTTTGGTAATATATTTTGTGAAAAATAGTTTAGTTTGAAGTATATCTATTGTGTGTATGGTGAGGCAGGTTTGTGCTTTATTTTTATAAATAAATATGAGTATAATAATAGGTATTTTTATTAACAGCGGTGATACGTAATAATGGATAGGCGGGAAGAAGACAGACTTTTGAAATGGTTTGAGGAAAGCGACGATAATAATATTGCTCTGTCTGAATCAGAGTCTGACCCATACAGTGATGATGGGCAATTCAATGGTGATTCGGATTATGTACCCGATTCGTCTCGGAGCGACTCTGGAAGTGAAAGGCAAAGCGAGGAAGACAATCGAAGCGGGACAGAGAGTGAGGGTTTGAATCAAGATCTTGAAGAGAATGAGGAGGAAAATGATCTTTGGCAGAAAATGTTGCCGCTGAGAGCATTTGGGAAGAGGTACAAACTGAAAATCCTAATTTTGAGTTTGATTCTACTCAAAGTGGTATAAAAATTGTTGGAATAGAAAATATGTCCCCAATAGATGTTTTTCGGCAAATATGGAATAACGATGTAATGAATCTTCTATTGACTAGCACTAATACTTATGGCGCAAAACTTTTAAATACACACCGGCCTAAAACTCGAAATAGCCGATCTCGAGAATTCAAACCCATCACAGAAAGTGAACTGAACAAATTTCTTGGCTTGTGTATTCTCCAAGGGATGATAAAGGTACCGATTATCAGAAAATTATTCAGTTACAACCAGTTCTACTACCATCCAATTTTTTTACATGTTTTGAGTGGACGTCGATTCGAACAAATACTCAGATGTTTCAATGCAACTCCTGCTGTATTTGATGAGCAAGATCGACTTCACAAAGTTAGAAGTCTATTGAATCTGGTGAAACAGAATAGTAATTCAGTGTATTCACCTTGTGAAGCTCTATCACTAGATGAGTCAATGTTGTTATTTAGAGGCCGCCTAGTCTTTAGGCAATACATTAAAAATAAGAAGTCGAAGTATGGTATAAAGTTCTATGAACTTACCACCCATGAAGGTTACATTTTGAACTTAGAAATTTACCACGGTCGTGATCGTAACCAACCGAAGCCAGGTAAGACTTCCAAAACTGAAGAACTTGTCTTAAGATTATTGGGACTTTATCTCAATAAAGGTCACCATGTATACATGGACAACTTTTATAATAGCGTTTCTCTATCATCAAAATTGCTTACTTATAAAACCCACTCTACTGGAACCCTAAGAGTAGACCGACGAGGTAATCCTGCGGTTGTTATCAATAAAAAACTCCGAAAAGGTGAGCATATTTGGAGAAAAAAACAAAACATTAGCGTATATGTCAGTAAGTGGAAGGATAAACGGAATGTATGTGCGATAACAACTGGGTATAAACCAAAGATGATAACTGTCAGAAATAAGTATGGTGTAGAAAAACAGAAACCCTGCGAAATAGACGGATACAACCGGCATATGTCTGGAATCGATAAAAGTGATCAAATGCTGAGCTACTACAGCTGCCCTCGCAAAACAATCCGATGGTACAAAAAAGTCTTATTTCGTCTTTTGGATATATCATTGTGGAACTCTTACTTTCTGTATACAAGGAGTAAAAAAAATTAAATTCATTGAGTTTCGGGAAGCTGTAGTACGATCCCTTATAGAGATAGAAGATATTGTTGATGGCAGAGTTTTTGTGAAACTACAGGCTTCAATAAAAACACCAAAAACAGTAACCAAGCAACAACATTTTCTAGAGGATATTCCCGTACCAGAAAATTATACAAAAGCACATGTCTTCCTTAAATGTAGGGAGTGCACGAGAAATAAAAAGCGAAAAGAAACAAGATACAGATGTGAAACCTGTCCAGACAAGCCTGCACTATGCCCTGCACCATGTTTTAAGTTTTGGCATCAATAATAATTTGTATTTCCAATAACTGAATAAATGTATGTAGTTTTTTTTTCGTTTTTTTTCTATTACAGAAGAACGTCTATAGGCGTCAATGCCACAAATTGTATAGAAAAATGTTAATAATGCGACACGGACGTCTATATCCGTTTGTTTTTTTTCATTCATAATCAGCTTATTTATTACTCCAGGAACCCGTAGATATCAATATATTTTTTTTATCTTCAATATTAATGAAAATATACCTGTGACGCAACAAGCACAACTACTAATCACAGTGTCCGTCAACGTGATAAACTATTATTAAATTACTTATTTATCTTTTGAAATGTACGAAACGAATGGGCTTATTTAGGTTAGGTTAGATGCCATGAATGTCAATATGATTTTCGAGGTTACACTAAGTAAACTAGATATTGTTTTTCAATTTAAAATATCAAAATAAATATGACAAATGTTCATATTGTGATCTATCTAATTTAAATATTTTTATAAATAATTTATACGCAGTCTAGCCCCTGAAGAGTTCAGAAGAATGAAAGTAGATATATGGTATATCGGACTAGGGGTTTTCGTTTTTTGTATTGTAACTGGAAAACTAAGGCTGGGAATTTTCCAGATTTTAGTATTCGAATATTCCTTCGAAAAAAATATTCGAATATTTGAACTATTCGGATATTCGAATATTCGGATTATTCGAATTAATTGAATGGGTATTCGAATTATTCGGATATTCGAATATTCGGATTATTCGAATTATTTGAATGGGTTTTCGAATTATTCGGATATTCGAATATTCGGATATTCGACTTATTCGAGTATTCGAATACCTACTCGAATAATTCGAATATTCGAATACTCGAATAATCCGAATAATCCGAATTATTCGAATAGGTGTCCGAATAATCCGGATCTTCGAATATTCATTATTAGTAAAACAAATACATGAAAACTCAATAGTTAAATATTTACAGGTTTTCTAAAATTTAAAATTTAATTTTAATCTCTGCCTTAGTACAGTAAGAATAAAGTCGAGGCGAGAAAGAGATGAAATAGTTTGACTAGAAGTAAAACGTGCCACTAATGTGGTCTATTTATATATTTGGATTTTAGAATAGGTACCTACCTATACCTACTATCTACCTACTTTGGTTGGAGGCATACTGCATACCTATTTGTACATAATTTAATAATATATTTCAATATTCAAATTTACTCAAATATAATCGAATATTAGAATACTCGAATATATTCGAGTATTCGAATATTCGAATATATTCGAGTATTCGAATATTTCGAATATTCGAATATTTGAATAATTTCCCATTAGAATAATTCGTATTCGATACTCGAATATTCGAATACTCGAATTATTCGTATTCGATTCCCAGCCTTACTAAAAACCCTGTTAATTAATTCAATGCAATTCTTGCTCTTAGACTGAGTAGTTGTTTTAATTATTTCTATGATAAAATGTACTGGAAGTGTTGTTCTTGATTCATTATATGCCTATAATTTTTACATTAGCACATTCAGATAAGAAATGTATAGGTATTTATTATTACTATGTTAAGTTTGAAAGAATGCTTTTTGTAATACCCAATAATTATTCTATTATTATTATTTTTCAGAAATGCATAAATACGAAGAAATAATATGTCAGATTTTTTGCAACATAGAGGGTGTTAAAAAATGCACAGTATAAATTCAGGAGCATAATCCTTACGTCTCGATTCCGAGATGCAAGGTAAATAAAGCGTTATCAGATTAATTTTCATGGGAAGTTTTTTCCTCATTTTGACGTAAGATATATACTCATGAATTTGTGTCGTGCACTTTAGAAACATCCTGTACATCTTTGTACATACTTTGTTATTTTGTAAAGTTATTAAATAGTAAACATGAGACTCCACATAACTATTCGTTTATAACATTTCCAGCATAAAAATAAATTAATTAATTTAATTAAATTGTGTGACAAATACATTAAAACTAGCTTACCATGCTAATAGAAGAATTAGCAATAACTGCAAAAAAGAATTGACCAGGATTGTCGATCATCCATTATCAGCAAAAAATAAATTCGCAGATCTTAGTAGCTGGATTATGGTATACCCAAAAATCAAAATTGTTAGGGATCCAAAAATATCATTGTGGCAGTCAACTAATTCCAACATATTTCTGTATGATTTTCCAATATTTAAAATATTGGTCACAAGATCCTTTTCTGTCTGCCATTCGCAAGAATGTCTCGCCAGCGACTGTTTTAGAAATTTGTACTTACACCCAATGACTAATGTCAAATTACCTAGTACCATTACAGAAAAAAAGTAGTAGTATTGTGGTATTACTGTAGTTAAGGACACTAATATAAAATTGGGGTTACCAACAGCATTCCACAAATAGCCTTCGTATACACATACACTTATAAAAACCATATGTCCTAATATGAACTGGAAATAAAATGCTATTTCGTATTTGTAGCAATTATTTGTATTCTGGTCAGATTTAGAAAGTTTCTGCATATAATATTTCCACTTGTGCTGCTTGAAAATCGTCGATCCAAAAATTATAAGTTCGGTAATAAAAAATGAAATTATTTCATTAATTGATGCCAAGATATTTTCAAAAATATTTTCGTATTTATGAACCCTGGGTCTGATCATTGCTATTACTAGTAAAATGCCTAGAATTAATCCATATATTATGCCATACACTTTATTTAAAAATGGCCTTATCAATTCTGCTTTTTCAAAGTTATACCAGGGTGTTACACATAAAATGTTTCCAATTCTGTAGGCGAACTTGTAACATTTTATGTTCCTCTGGGTAATCTTCAGGCTCTTGCTCTCCCGTGGATACATCTTAAAACACACTAACTATCCTCACTGTCACTTTGAAGTTATAGTAGTTTACAGTCTTTGAAACAAGTTGTTGGCCAACATCATTTTAATGAAATGAACTAAACATTATAATTTTCCTATAAAATGTTCTGGATATAGTTCCACCTTTATTAGTGTAATTGCATATTTATTTACGATATGAAGTTATTTAATGGGAGGAAACTTCTGAATAAATAATGCATAGATCGATGGTTTATCTAATTTTCCAAGTAAATGAATGTTTACTAGCCAACATACCTTCAAAGGGATGTTACGGGGCTGAATGTCGGTAAGCAATTTGCATTTACTGATGAAAACCGTGTACAGCTATGTTTACGTTAATTAACTGAGAGTTCAAAAGTTTCATTTTGTTTCATAAACCCCGGTTTTAAATTTTTACATAATAAGTCGAGAGACAATAAATCTGGTAATCTGACTGGCCACTCTACAATATACGTGAGTAACGCCTTTTAAGAATTGTAGCACAAAGAACAGTTTCAGTACAACCAGTTCTGTGGCAAATGAATGGTTAACTACCACGGGTGCACAGATCAATGGTTTATCTAATTTTCCAAGTAAATGAATATTTATTAGCCAACATACCTTCAAAAGGATGTTATGGGGCTGAATGTCGGGAAGCAATTTGCATTTACTGATGAAAACCGTGTACAGCTACGTTTACGTTAATTAACCGAGAGTTCAAAAGTTTCATTTTGTTTCATAAACCCCGGTTTTAAATGTTTACATAATAAGTCGAGAGACAATAAATCTGGTAATCTGACTAGCCACTCTGCAAGATATAATTGAATGTGAGTAACGCCTTTTACGAATTGTAGCACAAAGAACAGTTTCAGTACAACCAGTTTTGTGGCAAATGAATGGTTAACTATCACGGGTTAGCGACTATCGATCAGGTTATTTTATCGCTATATGAATTATTTTGTTCTTGGCTCACTTTATGACATAAATTGGAATGGAATCGGATAATGTTCAATTACAAATCCCAATTGTGTTTGTGGGCTCATGATAGAGGCATAAGATTTCGCTGTCGACATGAAGAAAAGTTAGATATTTAGTTTTATTTGGAACTGAGCACTTTCTCGAGGGATTATGGTATGAAATGTAATAATATATGTATATGTTTTTCTGTTGCGGTAAGACTAAATAGAGTTTCTTTTTCACATTGATACACCCTGTATACTATGAATCGTATTTATTTCTATTGTAAAACCAATTGATTTTGTAAGTTCGGCATTTGGAATTACAATTATTTCTCAAGGTAATTGTTTCAAATCGGTTTCTTTTTCAGGATAATCTTAGAAATTTTATTATCATACGTCTATTAGTAATTAATATTGATAGTTTTTTTTTGTGGGGATTTCGGTCAGGTACAACTAATTAAATTTTTTTTTCTAACGTTTCGGTTTATTACACCATCATCAGAGAACTACAATTAATATAATATTTTAAACACATAGTTATTGTTATTATACATTAAAATTTACTTACACTATTATTTATTAGGAATTTGTTTTAAAATGTTCTATTACATGCTATTTGGTTGTCTGTTAGCATGTAATAGAAAATTTTTAAAAAAAATTTAAAACAAATTCCTAATAAATAATAGTGTAAGTAAATTATAATGTATAATAACAATAACTATGTGTTTAAAATATTATATTAATTGTAGTTCTCTGATGATGGTGTAATAAACCGAAACGTTAGAAAAAAAATTTAATTAGTTGTACCTGACCGAAATCCCCACAAAAAAAAACTATCAATATTAATTGATAATAACGGTCAAGAAAGGAAAAAAATATATATCTATTAGTAATGAAAGTAATTATTGTGTTTATATTAAGCAACCGTCCGCCTAAGCCAAATAATAGGAAAGCATTTTAATTTAATTTAATTAAAACCAATTTTAATTCCAGAAATTAAGTTAATATAATTATCTTAATTACACAGAGTACCAGGAAATTTCATTGTCATAGTTCAGGGGTTGATTGTACATGTGAAAATATGAATAAAACTTCCTATAAATCAGTGTCTGAAATATTAAATACAAACCAGTTTTTGAATACCATCCTCAAAGGGCACTAGCTCCCGTAGGAAGAATTTTCAGACAGATGACAGGTTTATGGAAAGTTTTCTTCATATTTTCCCATATACATTCACCCCCTCAATATGGCTATGGAATTTTCGGACACCCTATATATAATCGTTGTCTTGCATTTTAGGATTTACCCAGTTACAGTTAACAAATGCAAGTTGATAGAATCTTAATTTATATTAGAATTAGCCTTAGGAAAGAACGCATTTATTATTAACAGATATATGGGGTTATCATAAAGTAAGGGGTCTATTTTAAATTCTTATATAGTTTTAAGAAATTATGCTAGTAGCAGAAAGTAAACAGAATCTAGTTGCCTCAATACAAAAGAATTGTCGTGACAACTACTGATACAAGAGTCAAACGAAATAATCGTAATTTAGAGAATTGTTCTCAAAATAAAACTCGCGTAACGTAAATTGTAACAATTTCAATATGGATCTGCAAACAAGAATTAGTTTAGTGCAATGTTATTATGAAGGCGGTAAAAATTACCCTACTGGATTACGAAGATTTCGTACGAAAATGTGTTTGAGAGCAGGGCCGTGCAAAATGAAGGCGTATCGTAATTTGATTAGCAAATTTGAAAGAACAGGGTCTGTAAAAGACCTTCCGAGGCCAGGAAGACCTAGGATTAGTGATGTCCAAGTTGCAGAAGTTCTTCAGGAAAATCAAAACGTAGCCAATACTAATCCGCTAGCAATCAGTAATGTGAATGCGATATCAAAACGATTACAAATGCCAAACACCACGGTTTGGAAAATTTTACGGAAAATCCTAAAAATGTATCCCTATAAACTGCAACTGCTGCTTGAATTAAAGGACGCAGATTTTGCTCTCAGGTACGATTTTTCATTACACGTATTGGCTCAGATTGAAATTGAACCCGAATGGTTATCCCGTATTTTATGGACAGATGAAGCCCATTTCTCTCTTAATGGTGGAATTAATACTCAAAACTGTCGAATACAGTCAACAGAAAATCCACATGAAATCATTCAGCAAGGCCTTCATGACAAAAAAGTCACCGTTTGGTGCGGTTTCACAGCTAGTTTCATATTGGTCCATACTTTTTCGGGGAAATACAGAATGGGGAGGCCGTATCTGTAACTGTTACTGGTGAATGATACCTGCAAATGTTAAGGGATTATGCAATTCCACAGTTACAAAACGAGCACGAAGGAATTGAAATTATGATTTTTATGCAGGAGCACCTCCGCACATTTACCGACCAGTTAAAGAATTGTTAACTGCGGTTTTTCAAGATCGTGTTATAAGCAGACATTTTGCAAATTCATGGCCACCAAGATCGCCTGATATTAACCCAGCGGATTACTGGCTGTGGGGTTATTTAAAAAATTTGGTGTTTAGAACACGGCCAACAACGCTGGAGGAATTAAAGGAGAGTATTAGAGAGCAAATTCGTGCAATTCAACCAGAAATGTTAAATAGTGTTGTATACAATTTGGAGGAACGGTTGGTAATTTTACAACAACAAAATGGAGGTCATATCGAGCATTTGCGGTAACTAGTGTTTGACATCAGAAATCCCATTATGTAAACAACTAGATTCCATTTACTTTTTGTTATTAATTTGAGTTGTTAAGAATATATAATAAGTTGATATATATCCCTTACTTTATAATCACCCATTACTTCTATTTTTAAATAATTTACAGAATGAAATGTTAGTCGATTTATTTGACCGTTTTAAGTAATTTCTAGTTGAAAATATGGTTTTTAAATTATGGGAAAGCGATTACCAGCCTCAGAATGTTTAATAAACATTTTGATAATATTAAATAACGCAGAGAATTTGTCTAAGTGCGTTGCGCCAAGTTTACTTAAAACACGTTTGTCACGCACTTCGGTTAAAACTCCATAAATATTCTTAGGAGCTCATGATTCGATTATTGCTTATTTCTAAGAATCCAGTAGTAGTATTTTCCATAACTTGGCTTAGTTTAATATTTACGTTTCATAATAATATATTATTTTCTCTTTTATTTATTTGTATTCCACTGTCAAATAGAATAGAGTAAGTAAAGTTCTAATTCTGAATTTTATTTAAAGCGTATGTATAAGTAACAAATCTGGTTATAAACCTAGAATCATTTTCGTCTGGTAAGGTGTCCATTTATACGAAACCTGCAACCATAAGATAGACCTCTGGACATACCGTATCTTCACTGTAGTTATTCCAGCTTTTATCATACCGCTAGTAGAATAAAGTAGTGTTCCTACAGTTTAAAACAGCAACTGGCGCCCGAGACCGCAATTAGAGACACATTTTCCAGCAAGGCCACGCCCCATACTACTGTCATAACCAGGAGATTTCTACAAGACGCTGATGGGAATGTTCTTACATGGTATGGATCGTAGAGCTGAAGAAGGTGTAATATTGCGTGGAGCTCCAACACACTATTTATTTTGAGGTGGATTTCGCTGTCAAATCATAATGAAATTATCACACTATCTAAACACAATTGTGTACCAAAACATCATTAAAATATGTTAACGATTATTATGTGATGGACTTTCTATATTGTTTCTACGAACGACGTTCCTTCACCTGCTTATAGGAAACGTGAGTTGGGTTTAGACCGTCGTGAGACAGGTTAGTTTTACCCTACTGATGACTCGTCGTTGCGATAGTAATCCTGCTCAGTATGAGAGGAACCGCAGGTTCGGATATTTGGTTCACGCACTCGCTCGAGCGGGCGGTGGTGCGAAGCTACCATCTGTGGGATTATGCCTGAACGCCTCTAAGGCCGTATCCTGTCTAGTCAAAGGTGGCAACGATATCTCTTGGAGTTCCGAGAGTCGAAAGGCTCAAAACAATGTGACTTTACTAGGTGATCGCGGCTCACCGCGGTCGTCGCACTAGCCCTATTTGCCGTCTCGAGATCGACGGTCGGCGGTGGGATCTATCCTTGCCTTGTCCGACCTGATCTGTCATGACGGCCGATCATGGGTCGCACAAACGTTTCGATGTTGGAACTCGGAATTGTCTGTAGATGACTTACGTACCTGGCAGGGTGTTGTACTCGTTAGAGCAGTTTCCACGCTGCGATCTGTTGAGACTCAGCCCTTAGCTTGGGGATTCGTCTTGTCGGCGAGACGAGACCCCGTCATCATCATAATCATCATCGTAGCCAGCAGCATTCGGCGTCGTCGTCGGCGTCGTTGTTACGCACACACGAACTTGAAAGATCGTGTGTGTCTTTGCCGTCTTCGTCGTCGTCGTCGAAAAGCGCTGGCGGAATAATATTTATATATATGTAATATATACGAGCTTAAAAATAATAAAAAAAAGTCGTTATCGACCTTTATCGGTGCGTGATGATATGTGTTCTACGATAGAACCGCGTCACGCGCTGTTTGAGGATTGGTAACGGCCTTTTTTTTATGCCATGTCGTATTTTAGTATACTTTCGAATTTTCACCCTACAGTCGCGGTTTGTTCGGTCGAGATCTATAGATAGATAAATGTAATGTCGATTATAATATACACTAGAAATCGGCTGCGCCGATTTCTGGCTCCTGCAGAGGACCGAAAATTTACAAATTTGTCAATATTTTTCAAACAAACACCCTGTATATATAATATTTTTTTCACTTCCGACGATCCGCCACTGTAACACACTCATTATCTTGTAAAATTTCTTTCGAAAAAATTTATTTTCCTGTACAAGTCACTTGTACTTGTTTGTTTTTTCATGCGTCATTCATTTTAGCGTACGTATCCTCGTATCTCTTACACATTTATCGTTTAAAATTAATTATAATGTTCCCATCTTATGATATGTTGACATAAAATAAACTATTATATTAATAAAGGTGTGATACTTTTCACATCACTAGACATTAATACAGTAAGTGGAAAGCATTACATTTAACTTGACCACATGCTTACACCCTTCAATTAACTATCGTCGAACATCTGTTATGAAAACAGTTTGCAAAAATAAGTGATGGTTTTCGCTTTATCTGAAATGGATACGGTCAGCAGTACTAAAGCAGCAGCTAAAAAAAACATAATCTGCGAATTTTTGTATAAAATTGGCAATATTTTTTGCATAACACCTTGGTATGACTTCGAAAAAGTCGAATTGAAGAAGCCATTTTTAAACAAATTATATGCTTTAACAAGTGGAGTGATAGTAGGAACTTTGCTAATAACTATAATAATAATGAGGCCACTGGATGTTGATCAAAATATTTTGGAGAAACTTCTAACTACTTGCAATGCAGCAATTACGGTTTTATTGACAGAGTTTCTGATTTTTGGATCTAGCTTCATTAAACAACACCAATGGAGGATGTTTTTGAGCAAATTCTGTGAATTGGAAATGCTTATGGAAGGCTTTAACCGTAATGTATTTTCATTTTACTTGCAATTTTTCTTGGGACATCTGTTTTTCGCAGTTATCTATGGATACCATGGTTTTGTGTGGCATTCTTTTATTGGTTCAAGATGTTTCTTACCTTTTTTGTATATAATGGTACCGGAATACTATTGTGTTTTATATGCACTGATTTCGAGTAATTTGGCTTTAGTCTTCAAATGCATGTATGAAGATTTAAACAAATCGTTGGAAAAGATTGCAGAAAATTATCATTTAAAAAGCAGTAAAGAGATGACAGAAGAGAAGTTATTTGTGAACAGAATTTTAACTGTAGGCCAGCATTATAGAAGTATGGCAGACTTACTGGGTCATTATAATGATATTTTTGGGTCGATAACAGTACTAATTTTTTTACATTCTATAATTCAACTACTTCGAGGTGCCAACTTGATTTTAAGAATATCGGAAATACCGGATATTCCTTGGACAACGTTTATTTCTATATTGTGTGCTCTGATGATGAGTATGGTAAGATGACTCCTTTTAAATTTTAATTAATCTGATTTAGTGGTAATTTAGTTATAGGCCCATGAGATTCGTTAGTATTCAGTTGAACTAATTTTTAGATGTTGGCAATGATTAATGCTTTATTAGTGTTTAATATTGCTTAATAGTGTTTTTGCATTATCGCTCCAAGATATATTGTTTCTTAGAAACGAACGAAAAATTAAAACTCTATTCAAGTTCATCATTCGGTTTGGTGCACATCGACAGTACTTGTCAGAAACTGGCTGTATCCAGCGATTTTTTTTTAAATTTAGCCACACTTGCTGTGCGAATAAAAAAAGCCGTATTGATGAAAAGTAGGGTTGGGCTATTTTAATCAAGTAAATTTTAACGTTAAATTTATTTTGACGTTAAGTTTCGAAGTAAGAATTATTCTTTTTCTAATAATGAAAAGCAGTTTGGTAGTAAAGTTTATTTAGTTATTTATTTATATATATATATATATATATATATATATATATATATATATATATATATATATATATATATATATATATATATATATATATATATATATATATATATATATATATATATATATATATATATATATAATACAAATACATAAATACACATAAATTATTAAAAAAAAAAATAAAGAAAGATGAAAGAGAAATTTTCATTTTTTTTTGCCGACAATAGAACAAAAAGAATTCAGTTTAATTCAAGTTTTTTATGTTTGCAAAACTACAACTGAGAATATCCAACGATGGATCTAACTTATTATATATATTACACATTTGCTGATAAAGAGAAAACTTTTATATTTTGGCCTTTTGTTATTGGCAAGTAAAAGTAAAATAGATTGCCTAGATGTTGTCCTGAGAATTTGAAAATTAGGCATGGTTAAAATGTCTCCACAAAATTTTATAGAGAAAAATTAAGTACGATTTATACCTGCTATTTTCAAGGCTACCATCGAGAACTCATTAAGAAAATCAGCATGTGGGTAGTCAATAGAAGGATAATCCTCTTCTACTTTAAACTTGGCATATTTTAAAAAAAGGGGTTGAATTCGCTCCAAATTTTGAGTATGTGTATCGAAATTAGGGAGTCAAATTATTGAGACATATTCAAGATGCGATCTAACATACATTGTGTACAAACGTATTAAAGTATTAGAGTTTGTAAACTGTGCGGACTTTCTTATAATAAAGCCGAGTATTTTGTAACTTTTAGAAACAGTATGGTTAATGTCGTCGTAATATCGTGTTGATGGCGCAGAGCGAGTAGGTTGTATTTAAAAGATATAAATAAAAACGTAAATTAAAGTGCAAAAGTATTAGGTATGGTAAAAATAATTGAACACTTACGTATTTTTTGAAATTATAATTCCACCAAAAATAAACAGTGAAATGAAATCTGTTATAAAGGAAGTAAAAAAAAGAATTCCTATCCGATGAAGAGCTTATAAATAAAATATTAAGCAAAGTCGCAGAAAAAATGGAGAATTTAGAAAAACAGTAATCGACAGTAATGAAAAAATTAATAACTTGGAAGGCCAAGTAGAAATAAATGTTACAACAAAATTACAGAAAATCTCTCCTCAAAAATTCATGTTATGAGTTATTGATATAAGCAAGCATTATAGAAACACTGTTCAATTGGTCGACTACTATAATGATATTTTTGGATGGGCCACTGCTAATTTTTTTGAATTCTATAGTTCAACTACCAAGATGGGTCAATTTAATTTTAACTGTAATAAGTGAACCTCAAGTAAGCTGGACAGCCTTCATTTCACTACTATTTGCTTCGATATTCAGTATGGTAAGATGATCCCTTAAATTTTTAAACAGCTAAAAGCTATACAGAGTATTCTAAAATGCACGGCCAAGTTCAGGGTCGCATTTCTTGTGTCAAAATAAGACCAAAAATTCCACGATACTTGGCATAGGGTTACATAGGGAGTTTGTGTGTTATATTGGGAAAACTCGTACAACGTTGCATCGTTTTTCAGAAAATCCACAAAATGTGTCTTTGAAGCCAGCAAAAGACTCGAAATTAAGAATTTGATTTTCTGAATTTAAAAATAAGATATTTATTGAAATAAAAAAAAATTAAACCCTAAAATCCTCAAGAAGCAGTTAATTTTCCCAACCTAAAATACCTAATTAGTCAACTTAAGGTTTGAAAATACTTATTTTGGGATTTTACCAACTCGAGAAACAATGAAACTCAATAATACCATCCTAAAATCCTAATTCTAATAAATATTTCAAGAAGTAAATTTAAATAATTCTTATTACAAATTCCAACTAAAAAAAAAACACAGGAAATTATTGACTTATTTTATGATAAGTTTTTGACGTTATTTTTAATAAGTTTACCGGTAACTGCTTTGTGTGTATTAATTTTTGTTTGTTATTCCAATTTTGTTTTGTTTGTTTATTCAGAAAAAATTGCACTAACAAAGAATTAACTGATATAAAGTCCTGATTATCAATGCAACATTCATACAATAAATGCATCATAGCAATTATTAAATTGTGACAAAATAAGAGATTTATATAAAATTGTTCTTAATTTTTTTGGTAAGTATATATTTCCCTGTGCAGAGAATTTTAAAATTATGATGTCTTTCAGATCATGATATTTTGACCAATAATTACTCCTAATTTTTTTATTTTTTGCACTGCCGTCAATAAGTCATCCTCAATATTTCATGAAATGTTATTTTGTACACCGCTGCTAAAACATTTTTTTTGCCAAATACATACATGCCAATTTGCTTTCTCATGACATGTCACTATTTTGTATTTTATAATTTAGGTAAGCCTTCTTCTCAATCTTCTCTCTTTCGACGGCTATACTCGTGTAATGTCGTATTGCTTTCGACCATAACTTCATTTCATAAAAACTTCTATTGGATATTTATACGGTTTTTTTTTTTAGGGAGAATCTGTGTACATAATCATGTGTTGTGAATTGTCATCTTCCACTGGTAAAAAATTCCAGCAGCTCTGTCACAAATTCCAAGCGGACTTTGACGTGAGTTCAAGATCTAGAAAAGAATTATTTAAACTGGCGGATATCGCAAAAAGTTATAAACCAAAATTCACCGCAGCTAATTTTTTTGTTGTAAGAAAAGGTACTATTTTAGGAATAATTCACATCGCCACTACTTACTTAATTGTTATTATTCAATTTAATAGCAAAGGGCATGAAAAAAATGTTAAAGATACAGCATAATCTATGTAGAGGTTGAAAATAGGAAAAATAATAAAACTCAGAAATAATAAATTAGTAATTTTATTTAAATATTAGTTAATTTTTCAGGAATTAGTTTACTTATCTCGTGGGCGTTTTCTTTTGGATCTACTCCCACTGTCAACTCACAACACCCTACATTTTATGACTAAATAATTCTCATGATTTCGCTACCAACGAGAAAATTAAAAACAAACCAGAGTGTTGGGTAGTTTTCTTACTCCTACTTTGAAAATTCATATACGTGTATTCATAAAGGTATAATAAAAGTTATTAATACCAAATTATTCCAACATAGAGGGTAAAAGTTAATTTACAATAGTAATAAGATAAGTGATTAAGCTCATTTCTCTTGGTATGTTACAAATGGTATGATACAAATTTTAAATCATTAAGAAGTGTGTGTTGGCAAAAAAATTATTTAATCTTCAATTAAATAAATTGAGAAAATTTCGAACTTCATATACATATTTTGGAAAGCCCATGTTTCCTGTTGTCCTAGAAGATACTACTATATTTGTGCTGATTTCGAAGCATAAGTCATTTAAAAACTACCTAAAATGGGTTTCTTATTTCGAATACCCTTTACAGAGGTTGACATAGTGTGTTCAGCACACGGTACATCCGTGTGCATATTGTGAACGTATTGGACGTAGTGACAGGTGATGTGTTGTTTCTTATGAAGTGTAAGTAGTATCTGACATTTTTTCTCTCAAAATGAAATATACCTGTGTTAAAAGTAATGAATGCCAAAAAAGCGGCTTTTATAATTTTGTAACGGTTCAAAATCATCACTCACTTAGTAATATTATTATTAACAAAGGAAAGTTGCGGTGTGTGTGTGTGTGTGTGTGTGTGTGTATATGTGTGCTTGTGTGTGTGTGTGCGTGTGTGTGTGTGTGCGAGTGCGTATGTGGGTGCGTGCGTGGGTGCGTGCGTGGGTGCGTGCGTGCGTGTGTGTGTGTGTGTTTCCGCGGCAGTTAAGATTTTCAACAACATTTTAGGTGACACATTAAATTTGGTGAATGTGGTACCACCATAATAGACATAATGAATAAAAAAAAGGTACAGTTTCGGGAAAAAAATTAAAAATTTCTATTGCATTTCTGGACGATTCTTGACGAATGATAAATGAGAAAACATAACTTTATGAGAAAAAAAAATTGTCCGCATGTCTGTAGTATCGCAATAGCAGTCACAGTTTTTGAGGTGAAGCTCTTAAATTTGGTACACATTTTCTAAAGGCCGAAGACATTGATAAATTCGATAATGATGAAAATTGGCCAGCTGAAGGAGGTCAACAGAACACAAACTATTTTGTATTTGTCTTTACAAAAATATATATCTGTGATAAAATATTATACATTATGTCAATTATATCAAGTCAATAAAATATATTTTCCAAGTACTTAAATAACGCTAATGTAAACTGAAATTTTTTACACATTTGACCTCAAAAAAGGGGGTAGGATAAATTTGTCCATTTTTATTTTGTCCCTTAATCTCTTGAAATTTGTTGAAACATTATTAGATTGTCATTTTGTAAATCCGCCAAGTATTTTCTTTTAACCAAATGTTTTTCCTTATATCTACGTTAAACCAGGAAGGAAAATTTCTTTAACTGGTGGTGCTAATAACAGGAACATACTTTTTAATATCTGATTTAGTAGGCTATAGAAAGAAGCACATGCTTCTTCAACGTCATCGTAATCGTGTAAAAAGTTCCAATTAGTATTAGGAATATGTTCGTATAACAAAGGAAAATTAGCCTTACGAAAATTAAAAGTATTATTGAAGTTAGTAGGAACAGAAGACTTTTCGTTCTCTTTCTTTGAATTGAAAGATACTGTAAGTGCGGGAAATATCTTAACATCTATCGACTAAACATTGATAATAATTAGGCAGGACAAGATTAAGTATTCTATTACTATAATGTTATAAAGTTAAACTGAGATAAGTTAAGGAAGTTCAAACATTTATTTAGGGCTAAAACGGGAGGATTTACTTGATGTAAATAGCTAAAATAGTAGTTAGGAATATTAAAATCTCCTAGTATTAAAATATTATCATTATGAATTATGTCAAGCGAGCTAATAGTATCAGAAATAATTTCTAATTCAGTAGTATTTATGGAAGGTGGTACATAAAGTACAAAAATAAAAATAGCACAGCGATAAATTAAAATTTTCACTCCTAAAGTATCAATAAGACTAACAAACTCTGCATTAGTTGTGCTGCCAATAATTCACCACGACTGCAATTGGTAGATTTGAAGTCGCGATCAGAGCAAAATACATTATAGTTGCTACTAAAAAATTCGTTATCAAGGACGGATGAATTAATCCATTTTCTTAACTGCCATTTCATATTTCTCGATGCTTTTGATTAGAGGATTAAATTGTAGATACAGCGATATGACCTTCGTTATCCAAGCTAATTTTTAAATTTTTAAGACGATTGACATTTAGAAGTCAAATATTTCCAACACTTTCCTCTTCCACATGCCACGTTTTTTATACCAGCGTATAAAATCCACAAAAAAAATAGATTGCCATTAAAACAAATGCTGATGACATCATAGCTCGAAACGAAAACAAAACACAATTGAAGAATGCCATTTATCAAAAATGATGCCTTTTTTAAAAACAAAATTGATTTATCCGAGGATTTTTTGCGAAAACCTTCCTGGAAAGTTTTATTGAATTTGTTCCATGCATTATCATCAAACTGTATATTTTAATAATCGAAAACTAGCTCTCATGTAATTATTAATGTTCATTAATTAGTATCTCTTAGCTAGTTGTATTTCATTTTTCTTCTTAGGCATACACATTTTAATAGACCGTTTACTTCCTCTGTCACAACATAAACAGAAAAGTCAATCTATATGGTACAAACAGAAAAGATAATTCCATTTGAAAGGAAACAAAGCAAATCAGGTATTTGTTCAAAGACTTACCTCCAAGGATACCACTGATTGTATAATCCTTTTTGCTATCAGGATCGTCTCTCCGGTTTCCTCCACGAAGTAATCTGCTTATAGACGAGACGCTGGGCGGGTCGGTTACTCCCTCCTGTTGGATAAAAGATTTCTGACAATATTATGTTTTGTCTAACTTACTGCTGAATATCTACTTATTAGTGCACTGACAAAAGGTTGTTTTGTCAAAACCGTGGGTAATTAATTTTTTAAGCGTATGGGTGTGAAAATATTTCAATAAAAATTATAGCCATAAAATTTGCAAATATGAAAAGTTTTAGTTTATTTTAAACCATTTTCTTCTCAGATTTAAATCTGTTGATTTGTATTTTGTATTTTAATCACTTAAGTGGCAAAAAACTATATCGGGGTTTAAACAATTTTTTCCCTAATACACCTACATTTTTACTTTTCATAATTCTATTGAGATTAATTAATCTTAAATATGGCTATCCAATTTTTATGTAGCATATTTAAATATTGCATAACAAGAGTGAAAAAGCTGTATGTACGTAAGTTATAAAAACAATAATTCAACTCGAAAAGAGACTTGAAACGGCAGGTTAAAGACAAAAACTTGTATCGTAGAAACAATTAAAACAGGTACTTAATCTAGAAGCAAGATTGTATTGGGTTAAATAACAGTATACTTAGTATTAGAATCAAAAAATTTTATGTAATGCCAGTTCCTGTCACGTCGGTGCTAGTTGGAAGATGTTTGTTCCAGGTGAGTTTTTAGTCTAGGATTACAACCAGATATTTTACCTCAGTACAATGAACTGATTATGTGGTTAGCTAATTGTGAAACATTGTTAAAATTAATAAATACAAAGAAATTCTTTGCTTTTTAATGTTTCAAAAATACTTTGTTAAAACTCGAAATGTATTTCGGCTTTTTAGGGTTTTCCAAGGGTACAGATGTCCTCTTGAGAAAGGTCTAAAAAGCTGAAACATGTGTAAAGTTTTAACAAAATATTTTTGAAATATTTAAAAGCAAAAAAGTTTATTTTTAATAATTCTACTTCATCAGATAAGTCAATTGATTTTTATTAGAAATAGCTTTATTCCAAAATTGGATATCACAGTTAAAACCGTTCAAATGTTACGTTAGAAAATCAACAGTTATAAACTCTTTTTGAATGGTTATTGGAATAAATTCATTATTTCTTAAACCAAAAATATTTACAAAAGAATCATCGGATACGTCGATTTTTAATTTTAATTACGCACCTTCTCACTTTTTTGGACGTCATCACTGTTTCCGTTATGACGTCATTGATATTTTTTTCTTCACCAGCTGATTCTAAATATGGGGTTATCATAAAGTAAGGTGTCTATTTTAAATTCTTATATAGTTTTAAGAAATTATGCTAGTAGCAGAAAGTAAACAGAATCTAGTTGCCTCAATAATTGGATTTTAGTGTATCTATGGAAAACAAAAGAATTGTCGTGACAACTATTGATACAAGTGTCAAACGAAATAATCGTAATTTAAAGAATTGTTCTCAAAACGAAACTCGCGTAACGTGAATTGTAACAATTTGAATATGGATCTGCAAACAAGAATTGGTTTAGTGCAATGTTGTTATGGAGGCGGTAATAATTACATTACTGGGTTACGAATATTTCGTACGAAAATAGGTTTGAGAGCAGGGCCGTGCAAAATGAAGGCGTATCGTAATTTGATTAGCAAATTTGAAAGAACAGGGTCTGTACAAGACCTTCCAAGGTCAGGAAGACCTAGGATTAGTGATGTCCAAGTTGCAGAAGATCTTCAGGAAAATCAAAACGTAGCCAATACTAATCTGTTAGCAATCAGTAGTGTGAATGCGATATCAAAATGTATCCCTATAAACTGCAACTGCTGTTTGAATTAAAGTACACATATTTTGCTCTCAGATACGATTTTTCATTACACGTATTGCCTCAGATTGCTGAAATTAACCCGAATGGTTATCCCGTATTTTATGGACAGATGAAGCCCATTTCTCTCTTAATGGTAGAATTAATACTCAAAACTGTCGAATATGGTCAACAGAAAATCCACATGAAATCGTTCAGCAAGGCCTTCATGACAAAAAAGTCACCGTTTGCTGCGGTTTCACAGCTAATTTCATCATTGGTCCATACTTTTTCGAGGAAATACAAAATGGGGAGGCCGTGTCTGTAACTTTTACTGGTGAACGGTACCTGCAAATGTTAAGGGATTATGCAATTCCACAGTTGCAAAACGAGCACGAAGGAATTGAAAACATGATTTCTATGCAGGACGGAGCACCTCCATATATTTACCGACCAGTTAAAGAATTATTAACTGCGGTTTTTCAAGATCGTGTTATAAGCAGACATTTTGCAAATTCATGGCCACCAAGATCGCTTGATATTAACCCAACGGATTACTGACTGTGGTGTTATTAAAAAAATTTGGTGTTTAGAACACGGCCAACAACGTTGGAGGAATTAAAGGACAGTATTAGAGAGCAAATTCGTGCAATTCAACCAGAAATGTTGAATTGTGCTGTATACAATTTGGAGGAACGGTTGGTAATTTTATAACAACAAAATGGAGGTCATATCGAGCATTTGCGGTAACTAGTGTTTGACATCAGTAATCCCATTATGTAAGCAACTAGATTCCATTTACTTTTTGTTATTAATTTGATTTGTTAAGAATATATAATAAGTTGAAATATATCCCTTACTTTATAATCACCCGTTATGTATTAAACTTAGAGTCTAAAATTGTTAAGTTGAGAGATACGGCCACGGTCATTAAAAAAAAGAAAAGTAGAAAAAGTATAATAAACACATTTTTTTTAATTTCTGAAGTAGGCCAGTTTTATTTGTATTTTTTTTTGTTATATCATTTTCGTCTTTGACAGTGAATCAGTTAATAATACTTTATCCCAGTAGTGGTTTCTCAATAATTGTTGTCGATTTATTTTAATTTATAACATGAGTGTATCTGGAAAGCAGAGAATTGAAATTCTAATGATGATTGGATATAGTGATAGGATGCGAACTCAACAAGAAGTAATTTATTTAGCACTAAATATCCAAACGATCCATAACTCAATCGACAGTGAGTAAAATTGAAAAAAGAATAGAGAGACTGGTACGATGGAAGAACAAGTCGCCCAGGTGTTGATGAGGATACAAAATTAAATATTTTAATCTCTGTTGATGAAAATCCACATACCAGCATTCGCCAGATTATTCGCGATTATGATGTTACTAAAACGTTAGTACATATAGTATTAAAATTAGGAAAATGGCATCCCTTTAAGATTCAGCTTGTGCAAAAACTAAGTGATGATGATCCAGATCAGAGGATACAATTTTGGGAAACAATGATGAATATGTGCAATCTTCTGATAAAAAATATAATTTTCTCCGATGAATGCACTTTCAAATTAAATGGTGAAGTGAATCGTCAGAATTGTAGATACTGGGAAAGGGAAAATTCTCAATGGATACAGGAGCAGCACATTAAACGTGTTTGTAATTGTTTATGCTATGCAATTGTTTTAATGTTATAAAACAAATTGTTTCCTTATATTGTCTTAATTTAGTAGCAAATATATTTGAATAACCAGATGGAATATACATATATTCAGTATCCACAAAAGGTAAGTGTGTGGGCGGGAATTGTAAGAAACAGAATCATTGGACCCTATCTTTTCGATGAAACTGTAAACGGATCTTCGTAACTCCAATTTTTAATGGGCTATTTCATCTCAACGTTATTAAATTTATTCCCCAGTACAATTAATACTGGAAAGCGTGTAGTATCAACAGGATGGTGCACCTCCCCATTATGCAGCAGACGTTCGAAGGTATCTTGACCAAATATTTCTGAACATGGATTGGTAGACGTGGATCCATCGAATGACCACCAAGGTCACAGGACCTCAATCCATTGGATTATTATCTGTGGGGTCATCTAAAAAACTTAGTTTATAAAACCAAACCGGAAAACATTGTTGAATTAGAAGAGAGAAATCGAACAGAAATAAACAACATTTTTCAGGAAACTATAAACAAGGTTCAGCAACACTTTATTCATCGTTTAGGGTACTGTCAGCTACAACAAGGAGTACAATTCGAACATTTACTATAAATTGTTTTTATTATTAACTAACCGATAGTTCTAGTGACTATTATATATTCAAACAAAACATGAAAAATTAGTAAATCGTTATATTCAAAATGGCCGTATCTTTTAACTTATCAATTTTAGACTGTACATTTTTGGAATCAGCTGTTAATTCAGAATCCAAAATGGAGGAATATGCAGGGTGTTTCATTTAAATAATATAGCGATGAAGTCATAACAAAAAAAAAAAAGTGCGCACCTGAAATTAAAAATCGACATGTCCGAGGATTTTTTCTAAATATTTTTGGTTTAAGAAATAATGAATTTATTCCATACTGTACGAACACACTGTACAAGTCTTCAAGAAGGCATGTTAGGGGAATATATATTAGAGGTTTTGTTCATAGTTTAACACAAAACTCCTTATATACTACTTAGTTATTTTAATAGCAATAATTTATTTATTCTAAACCAATCAGGATTTAGAAAAGAACATTCTTGCTTTACAATTAACCATTTCAGAGTGGATTCGGAATGTCGATGATAATAAATATATTGTAGCAATATTTCTTGATTTTAAGAGAGCGTTTGAGACAATTGATAGACATCTGTTATTAGAAAAACTAAAATATTATGGTATTAATGGAATTGTACTTCGCTGGTTTGAAAATTATTTAACAAACCGCTTTCAAATTACAAAAATTAATAATATTTTTTCGCCTCCTGTAGAAAATAAATTTGGAGTACCCCAAGGCAGTGTACTAGGTCCAATTCTTTTTATCATTTATTTAAATGATTTTGTTAAATGTACATTATGTGATTTTGTAAACTTATTTGCTGACGGTACACTGATAGCCGTTGTAGATGCAAATTTAGATGCGGCCGTGGAAAAAAATGAACCATGAACTTATTAAGATTGAAGAATACCTAAACACTAACAAACTAAAATTAAATATTGATAAAACTAAAGCTATGATTATAACAACAACTTATAAATATAATAATATTAATTTAAATAATATCAACCTCAAATTTCAACAATTAAATATAGAAATTGTCAGAAAAGTTAAATATTTGGGATTTTTTCTTGATAACCATTTGAACTTTAAAGAACATTTCAAATACATAAAAAATAAAATATCAAAAAAAACTGTTTTTTTTCTCAAGAGCATCGAAAAACTTGTCTTTAATGACAAATATTACAGTTTATAAATCTATTATTCAACCTCATTTTGATTATTGTTCTAGTA
Source organism: Rhamnusium bicolor (assembly GCA_029963845.1). Lineage (NCBI taxonomy): Eukaryota > Metazoa > Arthropoda > Insecta > Coleoptera > Cerambycidae > Rhamnusium > Rhamnusium bicolor. Next base: position 488,656 of record JANEYF010002289.1, read on the forward strand.
TCTTATACTTATTTGATAATAATTCAATACAACAATTACAAAAACTACAAAACAGAGGAATGCGCATTATTCTGAGATGTAACAAGTATACTCCAATAAACTTAATGCTAGAAACACTACAATGGATGTCAGTGAATACTCGTTTAAAATATTTTACAATGATCTTTATATACAAAATTATAAATAATCAGTTGCCACCTTATTTTCACCAGTTTATTACATATACCAGTGCATGATTATGAAACCAGAGGTAGAAGTCTATTATTCTTAAAAAAAGTTAAATCAACTAAAGCACAAAAAACTTTATTTTACAAAGGTGTAAATGAATATAACTTGTTACCTAATAGTATAAAGAATTCTGTATCGGTCAATGTCTGCAAAAGAAAACTAATTAATCATTTAAAATACTACTGAAGTCTTTTCGATGAACCTAACTCAAATGTCATCAATATATTGCTGTAATTATCTGAATATTTGATTTTTAAGTACGAATTTCAGTTATTTATTGTTTATAGCCATATTCAGTATTTGAATTGTACAACCTACCCGATTTAATTGTTTAAAGAGAATGTATATTTCTTTGCTATTTAAAGTACAGTATTTTTTTTATGTTTAATCTTATGTTTATCTAAGTCTCACTTTTAGTATTGTTAAAAGTTTGATAAACACAATTAAGTGTTTTTAGTTTATATTATTATACGCTGTATTTGTATTTTTATTTTATATTAGGCTTGCCTATTTAATAAATTACTTACTTACTTACTATTGTAGAATTGTATATTAAAAAACTTTTAATTTAGTGGGACATCCTCATTGTAATTTTATTTTGAAATTAAATACTATACATAGATCAGATTATCAACTTCCAAATATACTGTACATTTGTTTCTTAGTTTTAATTTTCGAACAGCATATCTACAGGCAGAAGTTTTCCAATATAAATTCAACATCCCAACAATTCATGCATGTGAGCAGTTTATCTATTAGTGAGCGATTAAACTTGAGAACAAAAACAAAAACCTCGCAAAAAACTACCGTTATTTTTCATCACCACGTCAGAAAAATGTTTCAATTTATCATGTTTAATATCTCTATTTCATATCTGATCAAATCTGGCATCGCATCTACTCGATTTTCAGAATTCTTCTGGTAAAGATCATCGATCGAGTCATCGAGCCATCCAGAAAACGAGGCGTAGTCAGGCGTTTATCGAGCCTGCAGCGGTGCAAGGCGCGTATTCTTCGGTGGGCTCGCATGGTCGCGATGGTATCTCCAGATGTCCGAATGGTAATTTGAGGGCGGTACACAGGCACGCTCGCCACGTCAGCCTGACTATTATCATTGTAATGTGTCCTACGGCAGGCTGTAGCCCTTTCATCGCTCGCCGACACTTCATGTTCATTGCTATTATCTCCACTATGCAAGGCCGTATCGTGATGGTAGCAAGAGAGGTAATCGCGCTGATACAAGTCGAGTACGAAATCGAACAATGCATCAGACTTCCGAGTCCCGGCCGTTATCGGAGGGATGATATGTAATTTAATTAGGGATTGTTCTAGCTAATATAATTCGAGACTGGCTTTTGATGGTTTAGAAACACTTCGTAAATTTTGTGATACAAATGGTCGACTGTAACTAATGACGTGGGTATTTTAATGATGGAATATATGAGGCTTATATAATCAAATCCTGCTAACTCCTGTTACAATACAAAAAAAATACGGAAAATATAATAAAAAAAAAATAAATATGATAGGAAGTAAAATTGTTAGTAAATGATGTGCAGAATTAACATTTAAGTTCCAGTTTTGTAATACGGTTAAGTTAAGCTGGGATAAGTAATCATTAATAATGAATGAGAGCAGATTATTGTAACAAAAATTGTAGAGTGGAAATACCAAAGGTGGTAAGTACCAAATAAGAAGTCTGGAGTTATTAAAGAAAAATATTTTATTATGATTTCTACCACAACTGAAGCGAAAACAATAAACTATATGTTTTACATTGTTTATTATATATTATTTTATCTATATATTAGTTGTAATTTTGTACTTAAAATACAAAAAAAATCAAATATCCTTAGAAATAAGTAGAAAGGGGGCAAGTACCACAGTATATTTTTAAAGTTCTAAGTGCCATTATTACTTTTTATATGCTGAAAATTTATTTTACCGGTTCTTCTTCAACACCTGTACTATCCTCCCTGTTTAGCAATTTCCTGTAATATGATTTGTGAGCTTCATCCTTCAGATACGGTATCATAGACAACAATGATTTTTTTTTAACATCGTTAATTTTGTTTTCTGGTGCTAACTTCAGTAGTTCGGCTTTTTTAAAATCATTCAGTGTTTTTCCTTTCTTTAATACATTATAAATCTGCCAATTCTCAACATCACTATATGTTTGCTTAATTTTTATTTTAAAAGGGCACTCTTTCTCGATTCTTATACATACCGATTTGGTGATATTCACTTTTGTTGTGTTTAAAAATTCTTCTGCCAAACTTTTTATGTCCCAAAACCCATGAATTTCCATGTCGATTACTTCAAATGGTGGAGTGTAGCGTGCTGATGTCACAACTTCATGTAAGTCCTTAGGCACAAAGGCTTTCATTAATCTTTTTCTTTTTTCTATTAAAGCAAAGTCGCGGTCACTAGCCATAAAACTGTGCCCGCTTATTAGAAATTTATGCTCCACCGTTTCAAATATTCCATGAATGACAAAAAAAATTAGAACAAACAATATGATTTTATTCTTATTTTGGCCGACACAGTTATCGCTCCAAATAATAAGATGCTTTTTGTTGGTAACGTTATTATTAAGAACACGTAATAAACATGAAGCCATCTCGCTAGCTCCTCTTCCACCGACTCCCTCATTCCACATACACATAAATGATCTATTTGTATCCCCCAAATGTACATTAAAGTTGTAACAAGATAGTTATCTCAGGTAGAACATGTCCGAATGTGTAAGAGACGGTACAAACATAACTTGTTGCAAGTCCATTGAAAGGCAACATACAGAACTGTTCGGTAGAGGAGAACTTAAAAAATCATTTTTCATTGACAGAGATGAATATTCCACTTTTCTATGGTGTAGCTCTAGCTGCGTTTTCGCTGTGTTACTATTTCCTGCAATTTCACATTGCAATCTATCGCAAGTGTGACATGTATCTACCCTCGGACGGTGAAAACTTAGATTAGGAAAGTCTTTTATGAAAATAGATCGGTAATACTTATAACTGACAGCGGTGGAACGAAACTTTTCAAGGAAAGCTCTATACAGCCTGTTGATATTTAAGTCTGGGCTAAGATATTCCTTTGTTGATTTTGTGCGATTGTAGTGACTGACCTCTCAAGGTATGGATAGAATATGTTGCCTTATTTGTTCCCTATCCACTTCACTGAATTTTGATTTTTTATTGTTTGTTCTCCTATCTTTATAAAACGTATCACCCATTTTTTTCTTTCTAATGATTACTTCCAATCTTTTTTTTGATACGGAAAAAACGTGCATGAATGTAGATTTACATACTTGGATAAATTCTCCATCTAATGGTATTGAATAAGAAATGGTATTTTGTCGGCGACTGCACTCTGGATTATCGTATGCCCCGTGCCGTCGTCGTTTAATATTCCCCAAATGCAACAAACCCATAAGATAAGTGCCTTGAGTATTAAAATCTTGCTTATAAAATTCGTTAAAAAGCCTCAACTTGTTTTCATGTGTTAGTTTTTTACAGTCGAAATAACAATTGCAGGTCCACTATAAAAATAATAAATAAATCAGATTTAAATAATCTATATTAGGTTATGTTGTAACATACCTGTTGATCCGGTTCTGGTTTCTTTGGTATCACACGCTTTTTTTGAGTTTGATATTCTTTTCCGGATACTCGAAGCTTCCTTTGACCTTCTCTGAAAGATCCAGTTTTATTCATCTTTAAATTTAATAGAATAACAGCTGAGAACAACGAATTTACACCACTTCTTTCACCATGTGCCTTGAACACAAAACCCCTTTCTAAGGAAACTGCTTCTGCACATACATATAATGACATCTTTAGGATTAGCTTGTAGTTAAACGAAATGAGCTGGCACATTGCACCTTTGTTGGGATATTGGCGATGGTACTTAGAACCTTTTTATGATAAAAACTGAAATTTAAATTTTCTGGCACTTAGCCCCTTTGGTATTTCCACTCTACAATTTATTTTTGAGTGCGCCACTTCCGTATCTCTCTTTCACGAACTGGCCCACTGCACGGTCTAGCTCGAGCTGGGGTGGGTTTCCTTGAGCCTTGGAATGATAAATTTGGATATAGTTTTCACACAAACAGCATATGACGAGGAAGGAAAGATAGTATGTTTTATAAATTTTATAACAATTTATTCAGGTTAATAAATACATACAAAAAAAAAAACTATGGTTCAGATCAGTGTTTAACCACTGATATTTCCAGATGTCAAATAATCTCTTAAATTAACCCAGTTTTACGTGATCACGCAACCCCTGATCCGATACACAAAATTTGAAAACAAAAAAATAACTGGTAATGACTTATTACTATAAAATAAAACCTAATACTATGCAAGGGTATAAACAAATATTAAATTGTCAAACAGACTGGTAACTGTAATTATATTGACTAAATATTATACAGTCTGTGTACATTAACCGGTAAACTCTTTTATAGAAAAAACAATATCCTGAAATAAGTGGTTATAGATATGCCTTAAAATAAAAAAAAAAACACTGAATATGAAACGATTAAATAAGTGGGGAAGGCAATAAAACACTCAGTATATATATGTTTTTTCTTAAAACACGAATTTAGGGACTTATTTGAGTCCAACGGCGGTTGTGTAACAGGAACCGACTGGAGGTGACTACAGGGCTCCTGGATAGCGGCGGACGTCGCTCAGCGTAGTAGGACACCAAGACAGCCTCAACCCAAAAAAAAAACCAATCATATATAAGCCTGGACTTCCAGGCGGCAAGTATGCCTACGCAGAGGACAAAATGGAACTGGTTCAATCAGCTTTGGTAACCAAAAAAAAGAACCCTGTGAGAGTAAAGAAAAATATCCCTAAAAAAAAAGAACCCCAAAAGAACATATTTAAACACTTACGCATAAACTGCGGTTCTTGATTGAAATTTGCTGTCACTCGCAATTTCCTGACTCCAGGAAAGGACGACACTATTAGGATAACTTGAATGAAAATTACGAAAAAAAAGACTAAAAGATCACATGGACTTACCAACAGGCTGAATTCAAGCCGGCAAATCCGACAGACATCCATATCGTGATCGCACAAACAACTACACAACGGCAGGTCACAACTTATGGTACCCCCGAGATAAATCCCAGAAAAAGAAGGACGTTTATTAATATATAAAATATAACATTAAATCTCGAAGGCGACCAGACTTAAACTGACGCTTCAAGATGGCCATGGTACCTTCAATCCTTGCTACGAGCAGTCCAGGATAAAAAGAAAACAGGAAAAGGAACCAGAAGCAACACAATTCATGCGCAGGATACTATTTAAATTAACAAAATATACAAGAAAATTGTTAAAATCTGAGGTCGATGGACACCGCAACCCACATTAGTCTCGCTTGTGTGTTTAGTTGCTCTACCGATTTTATTTGATTAGATTAATTGGTTTTATCGAAATTTCTGCACATAACACTCCAAAATGCAAAATTTTACAGGAAACGAAAAAAAACTAACTCTTAACTAGTCTCCCAAAAATGTCATCAAAAACTTTATTATACCTTCTTTATAGCAAAATAGTGTAGTTTACATAAAAAAATCCATTATAGGTACTTTTTCTTGGTGTATTTTGACGAATTTTAAATGGAGTTAGCGGGATTTGATTATAACATTCACCGTAGTTGTCAAATGATTATCAATTATATTTATAGAATTAAAAGTTGACAAGACGAGACCATTAGCAACGTGCTCACGGTGACAGAGCACTGCTATTGGCTAAAATTGAGATGGTGGCAATTCATTGTAATAATTGGGTGGAAATAGAGGGTTTTGAAATAAACCCCGTTCTATTCACTCCGTTTTAAGTTTTTTTTTAACGGGATTTGAAAGGTACTGTTTAGATGGATGGATTCCTTGAAAATTTTGTATAAGATCCGCCAGAAATATGAATTTCGTTGAAAATTGGAGATAGCGGGATTTGATTCTATATTTCATATCCTAAGTCTGTTTTAATTTATTAGTTATCATGAACAATTGCTATTACGCCAAAGTGTTAAAAGTTACTTGTTTTTATTATTATAAAAAAATCGTAGGTAAATTATGAAGGTAATAATTTCAACCTTTTTTTAGAGTGAGACAAACTATTAAAATAACTATTTATTTATCGATTCATTAAATCAGGAGCGGACTTGCTTTAAAAAGAGGCGCGAGTTCCTGGTCGACCAGAGGGGCTGAAATCTTTGTTGATGAGAAAAATATCTGTATTTAATCAAATGAACTCTTTTAGAATTCTTGCAAATAACTTACAGGTGGTCCCATAAAAGCGGGACAAACCAAATGTTTTTTTAAATGGACTACCCTATATTTTTTTATATTTTTGAAATCTGTGTTTTTCTTTTGTGATATGAAACATATACATATATTGTATCTTGGAAATGCCCATGTATTCCTTAGAAGAACGTAATGATTTGTTAAACATATATTTTTGATTTTTTAAATATATATTTTCATTTGATTAAAAGTATAAGTAAAGCCAAACATATGTACCAAAGAAAATATCCCCAAGTAAGTTGCCGACATAAAAATTAATTTGAATATCTTGCAAAAAATTTAAAAGAACAATAATTTCGTTGCGTACTAAAAGAAATTTTAATGTAAATAAAAAAAATAGAACTAAATGTTTTATATTTTACCAAACAACAGTAAAAATCTATTAGGGATGGAATACGAGATCTTGAAATATCCTACAGATATACTCAAAGTGCATTCGAGAAAAATTAGTTCAAATCCTATTAATTTAATGCGGTCCAAAAGTTGAAGTTAACGATTACGATTACGAAAAGCGTATGTATTTTTGCAATCACATATTAGCACGAATAGAATCAGACAATAATTTCACTGCAAACATATCTTTCACAGACAATGCTAATTTTATTTTATCTGGATTATTATTAGAAGAAATAAGCACTTTTGGACTTGGGTCTACAGGAGTTCGTTGTGGAATATCAAATAAGAAAATTGTTAAGCCAATTTTTTTCGACGGTGATTTAAATGGAAAAAGATATAAATAATTGTGGACATTGAAATAGAGGACTTTATAGATTATCTTCCTTTAAATATTTCTGACTAGATATGTGGCAGTGAGACGGAGCTCCATGTCACTCAACTAGGGAGATAACTGAATTTTTAAACCATGAATATCAAACGTGGAAACACAGAAGTGGAATTATACTATGGCCTCCGCGAAATCCGGATTTAACATCCCTCGTTTTATTATGGGGTACACTTAAAAATAGAATATATAAAGATAGACCCTCGATGTGATAGTAAGCCGCAATTAAGAAAAAGGAAAATTTAGAGAATGCCACAAATATAACATTCAGACAATATAGACCTAGTAATGATTTAGATGAACTGAAACAAAAAGTTTAAATGAAATTTTAACAATAATCCAGAAATATATGAACAAGTCAGGGAAATTATATAAAAGGATTAAATCTTTGTTTGGAATATAATATTGGAATTTTGAAAACATGTTTTTGCTTGCTTGTATGTTGCAATATATGTATATTTAAGTTGTCAATTTTATTAAAAAAATCAGTTATAACGGAAATCAGTTTTTGTTTGTGACTATGTGGCGCCCCTAGTATATTCATTATGTTAGACACCAACTCAGCGCATACAAACACTTGGTCATATATGCTATTGCTTCATTTTCTATGTCTTTTTGTAGTTAAATTTTTAACAAAAAGAATTAGGTTTAAAAAAGAGTTTTCAAAAAAATGAGAAAACAAAAATAGTTAACTCAATAGTGGTAGTATTAATATTGTTGCATAAAGATTGGATCATGTTGTCGGTTCGGTATTAAATTTACAACAATCGTTGAGACAGTTGAGTGACGCTATAGGATTTACTAAATCGTAGGGGCGTCTGGGGTCGAAAAGCGTAGGGGGCGGCGTCCCTTAGTCCCCGACCCAGTCCACCCCTGTATTAAATGCAACTTGAAATCTTGCACCAAACGTTCAATATGATATATGAAGAAAATCTGACAGGCCAATTTAGGTGTTAGAAAATATAATAGATTCCAACAGGATGGAGTATCTCCTCATCATAGTATATAAATAAGAGATTCAGAGATAGAGTCATATCGTGGACGGTAGATTAGTTGTCGACATCCAATACAATGGGTCGCTCGCTCCCCCAACTTAACGTCATTGAATTTTACTATGAGAGTATATTAAATCAAAGGTGTACAGTAGACGTATAATTGATATGGCATATTTTACGTAAAAATCATCAGCATCCATATCACTTTAAGCATGTGCATGATCCACTAGTTGAACTGGTTTGACTAGAAAAAAAATTGATTTTGATATTTGGACGTTAATTACCCAAAAAGTAACAAAAAGTGTGTTCCAAAATATTAAGGGAACATGTAGTTTGCACCTAAAAAGTCTATCTGCCGAAGTCTTTCGGTGAAAATGTAATTCAGTAATTATTAAAAAGGGGCATATGTGAAGATATATGACGACATTGCATAGTTACCAAGGGTTAGCTTGAGAAATGCAGGTTCAGTCTCTTTAACATACGACTATTAAATTCTGTAAATCGCATGATCGGTTTTTAGTGCGTACCTACATATTTTTTGTCTCAATTTAATGTTGGTAATTTGACTAATATGTAAAATGGAAGGTTTTACAGTTCGTGAACCTATCTGTGAAGACCGGATTCGAGAATGTTGAACTTGTGTACATTTCGTTTTGAACATTTATTATAACTTCTGTTAAGTGTTCTGTAGTTATTTGGTTATTTTCTTGTAAAGTTGGTAAGAAAAAATTTTTGATAGGATATTATGCATTATTAACAACTAATAAGTATTTAGTATTTAAGTTGTAACAATTCTGAATTAATATTAATAATGCGATTATTTTATTATTTATCAATAAGGTAATGTAAAATTTTTCCCAGCAAACTTGAAGCTATATAATTGTATATAACCGATGTAAGTTAGGTAATGAATGTGTTCATGCTACTTTGTCCTAGGTTAGATAGATACTGTACAGCAAGAATTTCCAAATACCCCATGTATTCTTATTTAATTACTTGGTAAAGGTACATTTACAATCAATTTGGTACGTATGGGCACATTCTGCGGGTGGATAAACTTTTAAGTCTGCACGACCTTGAATTGCACTTCAGGTTTCAATTGGATGCTTGCAAATCGCAAATATTCAATTCAATTACGGTACGAATTTCAAATTGCGCATGCGTACTACGACACAAATTTATTGTTTATATTATTTAAAGTCGATTTTTGATTTGAAATTGGAAGATTAGATCTGTTAGTATTAGAAAATATGATGTTTTTAGAAGTTATGTTAAAAAATTGTAATTATTTAATCAAACTGAATTGGCACACACGTAATATTAAAAAATCTTAACAGATGGCAGCTTGCAACTCATTATAAATGACCTAAATTTTATCTCGGCACAACTCACAAACCGTTAGCAAATTGTGCCTGTAGCGAATTGGTTGTAAATGTACCTTAACTGTATGTACTTAACTATTAGGAATTTTTTGCTCCTTTTAGTCCTGTTAAACAAACATATTTCTAACACCCCGTATATCGTTATACGTAATGGATATACGAATGCTGAAAAAATTGGGTTCCTGTTCCTAATAATATTTGCTTAAATTCATAGTATATAACTTAAGATCATTGCACGTTCTTAATTTCAATTGCTGATCATAATTGTACCATTGGATATATTTCTATCGGTAACCTGCAGAAATACACGTTCAACGTCCACTGCCACCGATAATCGCTCGGCTTATTAATTGCCATTATCAATCAAATGCAATATTTCTCTGTGCAGCTGTCGGTAAACGACACAAGCATAGCATAATTCACGACCGTTCCTCAGTTTGCATGCAAAAACGTCCCAAGTAAATGTATATAATTTCGCATACACAGTTATTTAGCATAAATGCGACCAACACCTGTGCTTTTAACGTTGCCAGGATTTTAAATCCGTAACGTATATGTTCGGGATATCCTTCCAACCATTTTATTTATTAATTTTAAGTTATTCGACTAACGATCGGGTGCTGTTCACCGTTTTGCTGTTAGCTATCGAATGCGATATTTATGAAAGTGTTATTTTAAATGTTACTTAATTTCTTGAGTAATAATGGCATGCATTTTTTATGCCTAGAGGAGCAGTTTATGCACCCCACGTAGCCTGTCGGTTATTGAGATGTTTTATACATTTTTTAGTGAGGAATATGATTACATTTAAAGCTGTTTAAAGCTAGATTATGTTTACAGCTGTCCGCATCGTATCGCTTCGCACTGAATCGCTTCTTGTATAGAGCAAACACACTTGGTTCTGAGTAGCACAGAGGATGACAGGATATTAAATGCGTTCGTCTAGATGAAATAGTAAATAATAATAGAAAAAAAGCAGAATTTGGATATTAAAGATGAGATGAGAGCTGGTGATTCCGATACGATGCGCCCCATGTGGACAGATGCGCGCTTAGCTTAATTTTGAATATTGCGATGTGTAAGTAGGTTGGGAGACAATGTAACTCTATGATATTTTAGTTGTAATAAGCCGTTCCGTGATTGTATCTTTTCACGACCTACTAGAAACAATTAACTGTGTTCCCAAGTAACATTTTACCGACTACCGACTTCTTTTTCCCGGAGCAACGTAGCTTGAACCTTGCAAACCTACTATTTACATTTAGCATATTTACTAACGTTGGTTTGATGTCAGAAATCTACTTAATCCGTTGAGTGTGTTTTTAGATTATTATCCAACGTTGATTAGACGTTGGTAACTGATTAAGAAGATTTGGGTAATTTTTGGGTAACATTTCAACGTTGGTTAGACATTGCTGACTGATGTACTCATCTAGCAACGTCGGCTGGACGTTGGTGTTAGGCTTTTGGGCCTTAGTCTAACATAACCTCAAAATTAATGTCGAAAATTCAGGTATTGGTAGATATTTAGTAAAGATTTATACACCAACTGCAACATACGGTCGATATTATCGCGATTGTTTGGAATGAACGTTAGTGTTAGTGCAGATTTCTGCACCAAAGCCTACTAAAAGTTGGTGCAGGTAAAATTATTTAACCGTGACGTCGCTGTTAGTAAAAATAGTTGCACTTATTTCCGCCCTCGCCATATTTTCTGGTTCTACAGAAGGAAATAATAGGCGGCCATGTTGATTATGTGTACAATTATTTCAAATATACAAAACTTGCCTCTTTTTTCAAATAAAGTAAGCAATATTTCAATTGGCTTTCTTTGGAAAGGAAAAATATTTTTTTAAAGTAAAAAAAATAAAAATAGTACTTTCGTTCTTAAAATAAACATTATTCTTATGGGTTCACTATATTTTTCGACCTACTTTATATATATGTATCAATAAAATTTCTTTCGTTTCAGTTTTTACCCCACCAGATTTATTAAAATTTTATTCGAAGTATTTTGTATATAATACGTACTCAATGATAAACACGCCTTATCCATTTTATATAAATATATAGGTACGACAAAGAATAATATACAAAATTGCTTAGTTTCACTACTTACACCCGACTTTTGTAGGTCAGATTAAGGGCAAATTTTAAATAAGGTTGGTAATAGCCTGACAACCAACTTAAGCCGACGTAAAATTTGGTGAACATTTGGTCGTAATCACAACGACTAAAGTCGGTCCTCTACGTCGAATCGACCCATATTTTATTGACCAGATTAGTACAAATATGGGTCAGCCCAACGTTTTGTGTACGTCGCACACCGACGTTGCGAACAGCAACGTCGGTTCGTCATCAGAATGTTGCTTGGGTTTGCTACTTGATTAGCCCCAAATATCGAATTTTAGTAAAAATAGTAACAAAGTCAAAGTAGGCCACTTTGGTTGAAAATGTTCGTTTCGTTCTGAGTAACTTTTTCTTATGATATCTTTACGTATCTCTGAAAAGTATATAGTATATGAAAACATAAGTAATCATCTTCTATTTCAGTTATGTGGTCCTAACGGATACTATCACAAAGTGTGACGAGTTACTGCTTTTATAAGGACGAATACAAAGAAACATTTCAATGTACTAAAGTACAATAAGACGACAGACACTCAAGAAGTTGACAGAATATTTTTTATTTCATGTAAAAACTCTCTTGAACTTCTATTTCAATGACCAGTATTATCTGGAACAATACATATGTGGTCAAATCTGTTACACTATTTTCAGTAACCGATGGAGGGTTAAAGATATAGCTTCCATTTGACTAAATCGACAAAGATTCATTGCCACAAGATTTTCATATCTGTATCTGAAAATTTTCCCTTTGAATAATGCAACGCGATTGGAAAATCAACACTCAAAAATAAGTTAACGGGATTATCCCACAGAAACCTAACATCTCCAGATCTGATCTGGTGTCTTAATATTGCAATAAGCTTGATTCACATAACTACCATATAAGTAGTGCAAATACTTGTCGGTATACTTGATGGTATAAATAATAAGCGACATTAAGAAAGAAATATGAGATGTCATACGAAATATTATTATAAAGATATTGCTGAGCTCAGGAGGATTTTTACTTATGTGCATAAACATACGTATATGGGATGTTAAACATTCTTTAATCTGGTGTCATGTCCGGCTCAAAAGTAAATTAGACGAATGATTAAGATATGTGCTTATTGTCACAATAACAAGTCAAATTATTTGTTAATATACAGACTGTAATAAGAATTTTTTGTTTTTTTGACTAAACCTCATATATTTTTCTTCCTCTTTCTTGGAACTTACTATAGCATAAATAATTTTTCTTAGCATAATAAAGGACTATCTATAAAATGCAGTTATTTAATATGTAAATGTAAAAACATTTAAACAATCTTGAGTTATGGGTCTCCAACAATATCGTAAACAATGAAATATATGGGCGAAGTATTTTTAAAAGTGGGTTCCACACGGAACTCATACAGGTCCATTATAGAAATAACTCTGTGTTAACGAATTGACAAAACCAGTTTATTATGATCTTGTACATTTGCCAAAAGCATTAATAATTAAATGAAATTATGTTTTTTTATAATTCTATTCTACGAAGGAGTACAACTAGAACACTGGACTACTGGCTAGATGAAAGAATAAGTGTAAAGCTTAGTATTACTAAGTATACTTACTTTGACTAATTTCTCTCTAATCTCCCACGAAAAAATCCCAGGTTGTTCTTTTTTCAATTGTTCTATCCTCTCTTCGATTTCAACGGTGGCCACTCTAGGTTTCGACCCGCCTATAACACCTGGCCGAATGCTACCGGTTTCTTGGTAGCGGTTCAAGATTTTAGAAACGCAACCGTGCGACACTCGAAGCTGCCTCGATATTACACAGGGTCGTATTCCCGCAGCAGCCATTTCCACGATTTTTAAACGAATGTGATTTGGTAACGGACGACCGTTTATGAAGACTCCACCTAGTTGATTTACACGACCTTGTCCTAAAAATAATAACCAAATATTAAAGGCGATTTTTCAAAATCAGCACAAAGTGTGATATAATATCTAAATAATGTAAAACTGTTCTTATTTATTTACTTTTTGTTATACTAGTAGAATGCGTCAATATGCTATTTGTGACTTCTGTGGGGGTTTCGTTGCTACAGGCAGAATTTTATAAAACTTAAGTATGATAAACTAATCACTACTTGTTTCTCAATTTTATCACGGATTAATCTATAAGGACAGTGGCCTAATATCCAAAGAAGGTGCAAGTATATGGCTGATGGTCGAGAGACACCGTAGTTGGGATCTCGCCAAAAAGTTCTGAGTTCGATTCCCGATCGTGGCAATGGAATTAACTGTGAGAGAGTTTACTTCCACTGTGCATGAATATTGGGTGTGTGTGTCCGTTGTCTCTAAATATGTACCCCCTCAAAGACAATGTTAGTTTAAGGATACAGAGGATTATACTATATACGGTGTTTACTAAAATCAAAATGGTATAATACGGCACAAACACATAATTGTAGACAATAAGTGATGTTACCTTTTCCCTATCAAATGTTTCTTATTCTTTTCAACGTATACATGATTTATTCCTTTAATTCAGAACTTGGAATCTACACAGAATTATCCATTTTTTAACATGCAAAGGAACTATGAGGAGAAGTGGAGTGCAATATGTATTATTGTAGTGGGTACGCCTAGTACTCGACTTCAAGCGGACAACAAGAAATTTGCATAGCATTGAATTTAGTTCTATAACTTTTTATTGTTAATCATAAAATTATAAACGCAAATAAAGACATAGTGAGTGATAAGTGTATCCCTCTGGTGGTCAGTGCTACTACTCATCAGACACCACTGATCTCTTACTAAATAAATAATAAATAAATAAATAATAAATAAAAATGTCTTTATTTAACCTGGTGGGGTGTCAGCTCATTGAGCTGCTGTGAATGCCAACCAGGGCTCTACATTATATTAAACAATGTGTGCATAATTGTATCATTTCAGTAGTGGTAAAAAATATCCATAAGACTTACAAAATATGTGAGAAGAGAAAAAAATACAAAAAACAATAATTTTATAAGACAAAAAAAACATTTAAAAGAAACTATTACAAGTATATAAATATTTAAAACTGATTCAGAAGAAAATGCGTTTTTAATTTTTTCTTAAATAAAGAGTAGGATAATGACATAAAAGACTGGGAAACTTTATTAAACAAATCTGACGCTAAAAATATGAAAAAGAAGATTTAAAGAGAGTTTTTACATGCCTAGGAATATGCAAGGTATTTATTTGCTACAAATCGGAGATTAGCATTGTGGTATTGGTTTCGAAAAATAAGTTTGTTTTTGAGGTATATGGGTGATTCATTTTTTAACACTGAGTAAACCAGACAGATAAGGCGGAGCACCCATCTTTGATGCATATTAAGCCAATTATTTAATTTCAAATGAGGAGTGATATGCTCACGTTTGGGTACATTAGCCGAGAAACGAACACATAAGTTTTGGACCTTTTGCAATCTATAAGCCTCCATTTCTGTTAAACAAGGGCCATAAACAACATTTCCATATTAAATCTTGGACAGGATTAACGAGTTTGAGAGCCTTAGCTTTGTTTCTGTCGATAGTACATGTTTAAACTGATAAATTATTTTGAGTTTAGCATATGAGGATTGCACAACCTTTGTTACATGTTCTTTAAAAGTTAAATGACAATCGAAAATAACTCCAAGATTTCTCACCGCACTTTTAGTACAAATTTGCTCTCCGGCTATTGATAGTTTTACAAGGTTATCTTCAAAATCACTCCTAGCAGATCTAAAATGTATAGAAATGGTTTTATTGCAGTTAAGTTTTAACCCCTGTTTATCTAACCATACGGATATATTAGACAGATTTTCGTTAATTTTTGCCACGGATTCATCAACGATTGTAGGCCGATAAGATAAATATATTTGCGTGTCATCCGCATACGAATGTATTTTACAATATTTTATAACTTTCGGTAAATCTGCCAGATATAAAGAAAACAAAATTGGACCAAGTATTGAGCCCTGGGGTACCCCCGATTTAACCACTAAACTATCAGATATTTGCAAATAACCTCTGTTATATATTTTAACGGTTTGCATTCTGTGTGACAAGTAGCTACAAACCATGCTATAGCATTTGATGTTAAGCCGAAGTAGTGCAATTTTGCTAGAAGCATTTAATGATTTATACAATCAAACGCCTTTGTAAGATTAAGCAAAACGGCTGTAGTTATCATAGAATTATCTATAGCTGCTAAGTAGTCATCATTTATATCCAAGAGAGTTGTAACAGTACTATGGCCGGTGCGAAAACCAGGTTGATAGCGACCTACAAGGCAAGTACCAAGAGCTGCGACCTCTAATCTAGGTGGGCTAAACTATAAACTGAATAATTTACAGGAAACAACTACTCAGCTAGCCCCGACCTACGTTGAATTAAACCTACAAGTCTTGTTTGGTAGCTAAGAGGGATAAACTTATCAGTTACTATTTATGTCTTGCTTAGTCTGCTTCAGGCTAGTCTGGTTTGCTATTATTATTTGTATTTTCCATTACTTATGGCATAACAAGTTCGAAACCGGTCTATGTCTAGTGAGGAATTGACAAATGATCTTACCTACCAAACAAGACTTGCAGATTTAATTCAACGGAGATCGGGGCTTTTGTCCGCTGAGTAGTTGTTTCCTATAAATCTTATTCAGTAAACGCAAATATGTTCAGAAAGGAAGAGTACAAAATTTTTGTTTGGTCTTTCGTTTCTGAGATAAAATTAGGAAAAGGCAAAATATTTCTAAAGTGATTCAGATTTTGAAGCATTTCAACGCAAGAAATTGCCGATTTAAATTTTATTCTCTCATAAGCTCAAATGTATAACATAATAAATAAAATAAATTCTAATAATTTTCCGTCAACAACGTACCACGATGGAGATGAATATACCAGCATTCAGGATATCACCAATGCGTTCTCAAATTTTTTTCGAAATTTTTACCCTATACCAAGTTCTGATCAAAATGTGACAGCTTACTCATCCTCTAATATTCTTAATCTGAATGAATTTTCTGAAAATGATGTTATTAAAACTCTTAAAAATCAAGACTAATAATACTATGGGACCTGATAAAATTCCTACTTTTCTTTTTCGTGACAGTGCTTGTGTTCTTGCTAGGGCTATAACCATACTTTCTCGTCTCTCATTGTGACTTCATACAACTACAACAATCTTTCTAACGTATTTGAAATTTTAATTTATAAACCAATTTTTAACCACGTGAAACATCAGATTACTTAATATCAGCATGCGTTTATATGTGAATTATTTACCACAACTAATATGTTTTGTTTTACTTAATACATAATTATTCCCTTTGATGCCAGTACACAGGTCGATGTTATTTACACCGATTTTTCTAAAGCCTTCGATAAGATGGACTATAGCGTTTTATTAATGAAACTCGCAAAATTGGGTTTTTCGGGAAACTTACAATAATTTTTCAGCACCTGTCTCAAAAATGTGCCACAAGGCTCTGTATTAGGTCCACTATTTTTCAACCTGTTTATTAATGATATTGTTGCTGATATTGTCATTTGCTGCCTTCTATATGCAGATGACCTAAAATTGTACAAAACTGTTAACACCGTAAATCATCGTAAATGAAAAATATTTCTTTTACAAAACCTTTTGTGAAAATTTACAAAAAAATCGCAATTTGTCTCTTCTTTGCTACTATATGCTTAACTCGTTTTTAACTTAAGTAACCTATTGCCCTTGACGATTTTTGACGACATCGGGATTTTAAAACATCAGTACGGAAGCATTTGTTGTATATCAAATTCAGCTGATATCAACGAAACCCCCCCAAAAATTACTTTTTTCGTATGTTTGAGCGCCATCTATTATATGGTGATTGATTAATTTGAATATATTACCTACGTTATATGTTAATTTTTTAAAAACTGCTTTGTGAGTTAATTGAATTTAAAATTCATTAGTATTAGTAATTTGTGGTAACACATTCATTATGAATACGACGGTATGAACAATAAGTGTAGAATCTAATATTATCATATTAATATTTAATATTGTTAGTTGAAATGATTATAATTAGCTATTGATTCTAACGATATTATAATTAATTAATACATTGTAATTAAATTAATATCGTACTCAATGATTTTGTATAATTAGCAGTGGGCAGAGCAATGGTTAAATCCGTAGCAAATTAACTACATTTATGATGAAGCGCTGAGAATTTGATACGCACTGAAAAATTCGATACACAATTTCAGAACTATTTAGGTTTAGATTTATCCCGCGGTGTTATTTTGTACACTAAATATTTGTCTTTATCTAATCTATATGAAAAGAAGTTCGATATGCGCGGTTGGATATAAAACAAATTGAATAAAGTTATATATCTCAAATCTCCTATACAAGTAATATCAATGTGAGATATACGAGGTTGGACTATTGGATCATAAAATGAAATTGAACAGTAGTGTAGGTATATATCAAAATTGTTTAACCTTTAAGTATATATCTTCAAAGGTGAAATGCAAAGATATAGATAGGAATTTTGGGAGACATTCCAGAGACGGGTTTATTACATAATATTATATACCGAAAAACGCGCGATAATAAAATAAGTGGTAATTTCTAACAGTGTATTTATAGAATCGACAAAAGTTATAGTAGAAGGATGAAACAAGACGAAACGCATGTCCATCCAGGATTCCGTTGTTCTAAGTAAGAGAGAGATTATGTGTTAGCTCGCTCTCGACCACATGTCTTACTACGGCCGTCATCTACTATATTTGCCGATACCATACTTACACATTAAACTTATTATTTATTACATGTAAAACTTGCATCGATACGGGGTCGTCAATCGTCGAGAAAGGTGGAGAAGACCGAATAACTTTGGTATCAGCGACTACCTAGATTTTATATTTGTCTACTGTCTGGTCTTGGAAAGAAAATCCGCGGAAGAAATGTGATCTCTGCATTTCATTTACAATTAAGCGTAAACGAAATAAATTAATTAGTGAATGGCAAATTTTTGTGACAGTTTTTTTTAATTTCTGCCTTTAATAAAAAAACTGCAAAAACATCTAGTGTTATTCTTGTAATCTATGCTTTACAAAAAACATTTAAACTGCTATTGGTACATCCACCAAACTTTAAACCCTCTTCAAATAGCATGGAATAATTAATTTGTGCAATCTATGCTTTAAAAAAACTATCAAAACTGTTAATTTCAGTGTTATACCTATCAAATTTTTAACCCTCTTCAAATAATATGGAATTATTTTATAACTGCACCTTTCCGCGGCCTCCAATCTCTTCGAACAAACCACAAAGAAGCTCGTATTACAACGTTAGACATTGTTTCATTATGAATGGAAAATTTTGTGAAGGTAAATGTGTATAACGCAAGTACGTCTTTGTTATTTATTTCATGTCGCCCGAAATTCCTATCTGTCTATATAATAGCTATTAATGTAACGAGATTATTATATGATTTATAACAATCGAAGACGTTGATGGTTTAAATCACATAATAATCGAGTTACATTCAAGGCTTTATCGTATCATTGAAAACGATGACGTGAAAAAATCAACAACTTTGGTTGTCATTTTAGCGTGCCATAAAAAATAAGATAGTCTTAATTACGACAAACTTTGGTGAAATCATGGAAGATACTGTGTTTCCTGAATATATACTTGCTGCTGATAACACTGTAAGATTAGATTTGCTTCCGGATAAATCAAAAATCCTTTACGAAAAAGAATATCTTCAGTTTTGTGAGTGGCGAGATAGAGAACAAGTTCAAGGTGCTGGAGAAACGGTAATACTTGCTTGTTTTGTGAAACTCTCAAATCAATATTCCCCGTCATCGTCATCTTTGTGGCCTAAATATTCTATGTTACGAGGTTTTTTGGAGTTGAAGGAAAGAGTGGAAATCGACAAGTATGGCGCTTTGATACGATTCATTAAGAAAAAAATGTGGGATATAGAGCTAAAAAAATCGAGAGTATTCACGAAAGAGCACGTTAGTGAATTTGTTTGTACTGCCCCAGACAAGACATCTTTGATGATGAAAGTAGCTTTTTTAATTGGAATTAGCGGAGCTTGTAGAACCAATGAATTAATGAAAATGTTCATGGAAAATGTTGAAATTCTAGAGAGCAAGCTAGTAATCACAATTCCTGACTCAAAAACCCACAAGAAAAGGTTTTTGTGTTGATATCTGACGGAGACGTTAATCCTGTGGCTTTATTTAAAAAATATATAGCATTACGTCCAACTCATACTCTGCATAGAAGATTGTTTGTATCATATAGAAACGGAAAATGCTCCATTTCTTTTCTAAAATACCTGAGAAAATTGCTATGTATCTCAAACTTGAAAATCCAACTATGTATACTGGTCATTGTATTAAAAGATCTTCAGCAACTTTTCTTGTTAATGCTGGTGAAGACATATTAGATTTACAAGAACTTGGTGGTTGGGATTCGAGCAATGTTGCAAGAGGGTATTTAGAAGATAACTTGAGTAAGGTTTTCATTGCGCGAAAAATTCAAGTTGGAGACGTTTCTGTAAACATTGTATCATGTACTAAAGAGACCATCGAACTGAAGAAGAATGTTGCTAGGCAAGATTCAGTGGACATGCCCATCATTTTGTGTATCAGGTGTATCTATCAAATTTTAAAACTGTCAGAATATTCACGTCAATGTTCATAAATAATAGCTATAAAATAAAATTCGTATCTAGGGTATTATGATATGGTAACTAACGTATTATATATTGTAACTAACGTACTATGTGCTATTAAGTTATTGTGAAGTTATTGTAATGTTATGATATTAATAATTATCAATAAAGATTTAACTTAAAGGAACCTTAATTTTCAATGATACGATAAAATATATAATTCATAGTATTTAGAAACAAACAATAATCTCACAACATATGGCGGGTAAAACCTGATATGAAGGAAAGCAGACTTTACTAATTAATAAAGAAAATGATACAAAATATATGCAAAGGCTTGACCTCGAACCAATCTGCATTTTTCAGAAATTTCTTCATGCTCCGTATTAAAGTAGTGAAGAACACCTTGCCAGAACTGAAATATCAGAATAACTTTGATGAGGTCTGAAGTAATATTTCTATATTTCTCGCCCTGACGGGACTAAGACTAATTTTAATTTTTTTAATTACTTATTTAATGCCGGCGCACTGTTGTTCACATCACTAAGCCGAAACGTTTAAAGACTTGACCACACCCGAATCTTCCTTTGTGGTTATCTCATAGAGTGCATTTACATCAACAAAACCCAAACTATAATCGAGCTGAGGACCACATGGATGAGGTAGCTACATTACCACCAGATATTCTTCAAAGTGTAAAGCAGAATGTCCTGAAAAAAAACCCGGCTTTGTTAACAGAATATGGAGAGCATTTAATTAATTTCAAATTGAAATATAAAGGAACTCCAAGAATATATTTATTCTATCCTAGTTTAAATATTGTTTTATTTTGTTTTATTACGAACCTTAAAAGAAAGACAAGCACAAGAGTGGTTTTTTGCGCCAGCTTATATTAGCATGGGTACAGAAAGGAAACTAAAAAGTGCACAAATAAATAACAACAGGCGTTGGTGTATCCAAATTGATGTGAAATGAAGATCCTTAATTATTTTAATCATTTTCTGGTCGAGGCAAACTGTGCAATATGCCAACGCCACATGGAGATATGGTTCAAATTAATAATATCAGGTATATATAATAATTGGCCAGCCTCCTTTCGGAAGCCCATCTAAAAATCAGTTTCAAGAGTATAAAGTGTAGAGTCTTAATGATAATTTAATCACATTTGCAGGGGTGGGCCTGAGTAATTTGGAAGGCCGGATCGAATTTGTACTACTATAATTTGTTAAGATTGGTGATTTAGCCTCGAGACATGGGCAAGAATGATAGATGAGCGGGTTATTCGTTCTCTACGGAAATCGTTGCGATCTTTATAATGAAACTATTATCTGAGGGTCGTATATCGTATCTGTTGAGATTCGCAACGTAGTTTTCATTAAAAAATAACGTTTTATGAAATTTTAATGTGGGATGTTTTTCTGAATCAATTTAAACGTCTCAAAATTAGATAACTATTATTTTTTCCGACCAATTTGACACCAAGAAAACACTTCAAAATGTTTTTCAGAATGTACGGAGCGATCCAATTTCTACTACCACGCCTAATTTCTTAAAAATTGTAGAGGTTATGCACAAGTTGTTACCGGTGACTAAAAGTAACTTATATAAGCTATACGTTATGGTCAATTGTAAATTACTTCCTCAATTACTCAAATTTAAGGTCAAAAAATAAATAAATAACATGATCCGGAAGGCTTATCGTACTTTGAAAATTATGTACACTAGCAAAGATATATTTACTAAATATCTTTACGGGAATCTTTTGTTTTGTGACAATTTGGTTACTTTGACTTGAGTAGTGGTGAGAGGTATGAAACTTCTCGTATGGTCTAAATGCTATCCGACTGATATCATAGATGTGTCTGTGGCGGATAGCGACTTGCGACGCAAGTACCGAGAGCGGCGACCTCTAGCCCAGATGGACTAAACTACTGTTATTAAATATGATTTGAATGAAACAACTACTCAG
The DNA here is from genome assembly GCA_029963845.1 of Rhamnusium bicolor. NCBI lineage: Eukaryota > Metazoa > Arthropoda > Insecta > Coleoptera > Cerambycidae > Rhamnusium > Rhamnusium bicolor. The sequence continues at coordinate 511,143 of JANEYF010002289.1, forward strand.
CGGGCAAATACCCCGACCTGCATTGGATTACACCTTCAAATCATGATAGATCGATGCCAATATCATTTGTCAATTCCTAACCAGACGTAGAGCGGTTTCGAACTTATTTGTTCTCCTCAGTATGCCATATGGTTATGCAATAGACAAATGATAGTGGTCAATCTGCTAGTCATATACTAACTAAGGTAAACTGAGTAGTGTTAGTCTATGTCTGATTAGGAATTGACAAATGATATTGGCTATCGAGCTATCATGATTTGAAGGTGTAATCCAATGCAGGTCGGGGTATTTGCCCGCTGAGTAGTTGTTTCGTTCAAATCATACTTTGACTTATTGTATAGATTTTGCACTGATAATCAGGACTGTTAGAGAATTCAAAAATTCCAAAATTCTTGTATCAGATTTATATACGGTATACCATAGAGTGATCTTGTTGAAATAACCACAATATCTACAACCTTAAATTTTGTACAGTCATTCAATATTAACATTAGAAAAAAAGATATGCTCTCCATGCTCCAATATAAATCAGCCCTATATGAATGGTATTTTTCATATAATATAGTAGAGCTATAGTCAAATTGATCACAATTATAAAACCATGCCAATATTGACATTTAAAACAAAACTAAGCAACCGTTTTAAAAGATTTGTCTTGTTTTAATTTGTCTTAAGTGCTTAAAATATTATAATATATTATTTAATTTAGGCATAGCAGAAAATACATCTTATTTATCACATGGTAATAATATTTTTTACGTTCCCTTTTTTTATTTATGCTACGCCCCATTCGAAGGATATATGGAAGATCTTCGGCTGCTTTAGCATTTCATTAAATACACTATATCGAAATAAATTATTTAGTTTTTTTTTTTGTTATTTAATTAATAGGATGAATAAATGTATTATTATCCTAATTTCCAAAAAAATGCCTTCCATTTAAAAAACAAAAGAGAATGTTATTTCCGGTTATATAAGTGTATGATGAGGTCTGACACAGGCAAAAAATGATACAGTTAGTCCAGAATTAAATCCCGAAACTCATTTTTGTAAAATAAAAATGTAAAAGGATCTTTTTTTTTTGGGGCACAGGGAGTATACTTGTATATTCATATTTTTTTTCTGTAAGACGTAATCAAATAAAATCGGTGTTAAGCATATGAGGGATAATTATTTTACTATCTTTTAAATTTATCAAGGTTTGTCTTCTGTCTTATCATTGATGTCTCTAAATAATGTGAAATTAAAATGTTTAACAAACGGTTTTAGTTTGATAATATTGTTAAATAATTTCAACTTTTGGGTTTTATATCTGATGTTCATTAAATTTTTAATATATTATTTGAATAATTTTGGAAAATCATAAACTGATTTAATTTCTTTTCGGAGAATTTATTCTTTTTATATTACCATAGGTTGTAAAATTGTACCTATAATAAAAATAATGACCATGAAAATTTTAGTTGGATCATCCGGTATATTTAGATGTGCATGGTTCGAACTCCACAATACCCACTTAGCAAAACTCACTCAGCCAGTCTAAGGGATATTTACATTTACATTGAGTCTTACTTCTTTACATTTTCAAAAAAAAAATTACTTTTACTTCCCCCCAGTGAGGAAGGTATGTAATCGTGAACAAAATTTTGAAAATTTTTATTGCATTTCTGGACGTATCTCAATGAATTATGACGATACATAAAATTTCAGAGAGAAAAAATGTGTCTGTGTGTCTGTGTGTGTGTGTGGTTCACGATAGCAGCTACAGTTTTTGAGATAAAGTTTTCAAATTTGGTACACACATTCTAGAGGTCAAGGAAGAGATTGAGTTCGTAGTACAGAAAAATCTGATCTGTTATACAAACCCATTATAATATTGTGTTCAAATGTTTAAATAAAGCTATAGATTAAAATTTTGTAAACATTTTGGCAACACCATAAAATCTGGCACTTCCTAAAATTTGAAATGTCTAAAAAATATATTAGTGACATTCTACCAATGTGACTCTTTTGAAACGTCCAAAATTACTTTTATTACAAACTCCACCACATATCGAGTTTTACTACGGTGCGTGAGGAAGTTCTGATACCTAAGTAATTGGCAGTGGTTTTTTATCGCATGAACGCTAGGCGTCGCGGCACAATTTTTTATTTATTTTCCGTTAACACCCAATTTTCTCTTCGGCTTTAAAAAACTATTTTTATTTTGAGTAATTTTTGTGCCCATCACTTTAGATGACTTTCTAATAGTTTAAGAATTACAGCTTTAAGAACATCAACAAGTAAATTGAGTAGGTGTTTCAACTTATTGTTCTAAATAATATTAGAGTTAAACTCTATGAAATTTTTAAATAATAAAACCAGTTAATTATTTGAATGTTTTTTAACAGGTTATTTTGAAAACAATTCGACTTAAAGTATTAACCACTCGCAAAGTGTTACAGAGACTACAAAAATTAATAAATACATCAAACTATTTCGGTAACAAAAAATTATGAATAAATTATTTGTAGTATATTACAATATATGAGCATAACAAATATTCTACATATCCTCGAGACATCCCACTTCTCTTCTGTACATAAAGCCGACCTTTTTCCGACTTCATTTGTTGTCACATTTTGGAGAATGTGCCCTAAGTTTTCAACAGAATGTCAACAATTTTCTTCTTTAAATGTTCGATTTCATTTGAAGGCGACTCGTACATCATATTCTTAACGGTACCCCAGAGAAAGAAATCCAATGCAATAAGGTCAGACGATCTCAATGGCCACTCAACAGGAACACTAATGCCCATTCACCTACTTTGAAAATACTAATATAGATGTTCCGCAACAAGCTTGAATTATAGGCAGGTGATCCATCCTGTTGGACATAACATCCAAGCTGTATTGCTTCTAGCAGAACAGATAAATCATTTTACAAAAATTCAAGATGCTGAGGAATTATTAAAGAATATGCTCCTATAAGATGACTGTCAAGCACTCCACAACACACATTTACTCCAAAGTACTCTAGATTTTGTACTTGATTTATAATATGACGATTCACATCAGATATGTTTTTTTTTAATATATCTTAACCGCCTCTTAAGTCACCGGAGTCACTCCCAGAAAATCCTAGGATTTTATGTTAGGTAAAGAGTGACCAGGCCCTACAGTTTATTGTGGAATCCGAACCACATTTAGGGCATCAACAGTTCTCTCCCATCTTAATCCGAGACAAATTATAAATAAAATTTCTAACTTGCCCCGGGATGGATTCGAGCCATCGACATTCGGTACCGAGTAAATAGCTATAAGCGCTTTATCCACTCGGCTACCATGCCCCTAAATTGAAAAAAATTTGGATGATTGTTTAATATTACTAAAAATTGAGCCACAAAGTTTTCTATTCTTTGGAAATCAGCAGGAGAAAATCTTTGTAAATGCCAAATTTTGCGTTCTTTAAACTTCTTTGTATTAAGCGCTTGTTTGAACTTTCGGTTTTTGATGGAATTAGCGGGATTTTGTTTAAATGATTTTATTACCTCCACAATATTGCCATCAGTGCGAACATATTTCTTATATGGCTTATGCTTTTGTGTTTTGTATGCATCTTCATTATTTCGAAGAATAGTTTTAAGTTTTTAATTATTTTGTTACCTGGAAGTTCAGGACCTGGACATCTTTCATGATATATTCGCTTGGTAAGAGTTGCAATTTTTCTTCCTTCTACATGTGTTAAACGCTTGTCAATTTTGTGGTTATGAATCAACATTATCCGTAGTTTAAGAAACAACTTAAACTTGGATAATTATGGTTTAGCATATTTTGACCTTACTATTTGTATTAAAATCTATTATAAAATCGCATAAACTCGTTTACTTCTGATCGCCGCTAACAATTTGTACATAAATTCTACAATTCAGATAAATTAAGCGTGAGAGTTAAATTTGGATCGCCTTGTACAGATTGGTCAAAAGAGTAATATTTTTTAAATTGCTGTTTCTATTATATAATCGTTTTAGTATGAATTGCAGAATTTTTGACAAGTTAAATATAAGGCTGAATTGTTTTTGATTTCGTAAACATTTTTCAAGACTATTTTGAACAATTCCTATGCAATATTGATTGTATTATCTCCAAGAGCTTTAAAAATAATAGTAAATTTAAAAAGTGGAAGATTATTATTGTTGCCAATGCAAAATATTGACATCGTTACGTACTACACTATTATACGATTTGAAGAAAGATATTGTGGTGTCACTAGATAAGAGTCTAAGTGTATTTCAAGTTGCAATGGATCTCATATCAAGCAGTTTTCATGAATGGTAAATTCTAAGCTTGTATGAAATTATCGAAGGATTTTGGCTGAGCTACGAAACTGGAGAATTGCAGAATTTAACTACTATTACTATTCGATACATTCATGTACCACTTGAAGCGTTCTGGCATAAGCATCACGGAACATAATTTGTAGAGACAGAGGAGCTAGGGAACATATTGTTCTCGTATAGTGTCCTGATTCTTTTTTAGGAGGCGCTGCATTTCACGATGACACAATTATACAATAGATATAAATGCTATAGAATCTCAGATCTGTACGCTTAATTATAACGACAATAAGCCATACTGTATGCAGTATGATGTACCATTTCTTGAGTTGTTTCATGGTACCAATACACTGGATCAGAATCTGAGATAGTAGTGGTCGTCCAAGAAAAACCAGTGCAACTCAGTTTCGTTACATTTGTCTGACTTCCAATAGTGAGAAATACTGTTCTTTAAGAAACATAGTAGACGCAATAAATAATACCCATTCCTTTTCCATTTTAATATATTTATTTTCAATTAATATATATTTTTTTTAATTGAAAGAATAGTGACAACTCAAGTGTATGTTGACAATAGCCTAAATAACACTGTTATTCAATTCATGGCCTCACAGGTGAGAACTTTTTTTCTTGGATGATAATACACGTCCTCATCTTGTAAGAATCGTTACCAATGCATCACAACACTTTGACATTCTGGCACTTCCACTATTTAAAAAATTAATACATAAGAGGTATTTTGAAACTAATAACCTTTTTTCGCAGGGCAGTTTCAGAGCAAAGAAATCCACAACAGATGCAAAAAATCAACTTTTACAGTATATTATAGATGCATATGAAAATAAAGAATACGCTGGTTGCACTTTCTGTGACCGTTCGAAGGCGCTCGTCTGTGTTCGGCATAATATACTACTTAGAAAATTGGAAAAAATTGAGAATTGAAATCAAGTGACAGTTTATAACGATGTAAACTCCTCACTGACATAAAGTATGGAGTACCTCAGGGATCCCTGCTTGGACCCTTGTTATTCTTAATTTATGTCAATGACCTACTTCAATATGTTTTAAATGTCAACTTCGTATTATATGCAGATGGTGCAACTAAAGTAAATATTCATAACAACCTAATTGATTTTGAGAATATTATGCTACAAACACGGTCGACGACTTCTGATTGGTCTCAAGACAATAAATTATATTTAAATGAGAGCAAACATGATATTTTCCACTAACGATATTGAAAATTATCAAAATCCTATAAATACAAAATTTCTTGGAGTAGTTGTGGACCTCAAACTGTGCTGGGATCAGCACGTTGATTATGTTTCAAAAAATTGTTGAAGTATGTTTATATGATTAACAACTTGGTCGGGGAAATGTCCCTAAATGTTATTAAAACAACATATTATGCACTGTTTCAAAGTACCTTTTCGTATGCAATCCTAATATGGGGGCATTCAAAGCACCTAGATAGAATATTTCGGTTACAGAGACGTGTAGTTAGAATCATGTCAGGTCTAGGATATAGAGACGATATAAAATATAAATTTTCTGAACACGGGGTATTAACAATTCCTTCTTTTTATATATACACGTTTCTAGTATATGTAAAACAAAATATAAATAGCTAGATCGTCCGTGGGGATGTGCGTGGTCATGATACAAGGTCTAATAACAAGATATCTTTAAAATTTTTACGATTGGAAAATTGCAGAAATGGGGTTAATTACTTTGGTCCCTGTTTTTTCAATAAACTTTCAACTGAAATCACTGTGTTACTATATTAATAAACGGAGCTTTTTATAATTTCGAGGAATTTTTGAGGACTGATCTTTTCTAATGATATTAATTTATAAATCAATTTGTACAATACATTTTTAATCTATATATTTGTTAATTTGTTTGTTTGTTTATATACCTGCGTGTGTAACTTATTTATTTACTTATTTTAACTTTGTTATTTTGCTTAATGCAGTATACAGGGTGTGGTCATTAATTTCTAGGGGTGATTCTACATAAAAAAATACGAAAAAAAAGTTCATATAAACATGGGTCCGAAAATCATTCCTAAGGGCGCTGCGGGCCTCTGAAGGGGGCACCCAAAATTGACATTTTATTTAACATCTCAGGAACCCTTTTGCGCTACAGTGACTAGATTTGCTCGTGATTCGATATCAATAAAGGTCATTATCTGATATTATTTACCAAGGGTAAATTCAGTCAGGGATGCACAAAATTGGAAAGGGGGGACTTACTTCTCCCTCCAATTTTTTTTAATGTGAATTTTTTGTGAATGTCTCATCGGAATATGATGCCTTGGCTATAAATACACAAAAAAGGTTTTCTTGTAACGCCGTAGGACCAACCAGTTTCCAGAAATTTGAACATAAAGAAACGAATGCATTGCCTAGGATTCAAAAATAAGGATAATGGTTTCTCGCTCTTCTGCATAATTTAATAAAAATAAAAACCGCAAGCAGTCAATTCTGGTTACGCAAAAAGACTGGAAAATTCCTTTATGTTCAAATTTCTGGAAACTTACAACAAGAAAACCTTTTTTGTGTATTTAAATAAAATGTCAATTTTGGGTGCCCCCCCTCAGAGGCCCGCAGCGTCCTTAGGAGGGATTTTCGGACCCATGTTTATATGAACTTTTTTCCATATTTTTTTTATATAGAATCACCCCTAGAAATTAATGACCGCATACCCAAAACACCCTGTATAACAGCATATACTGTCACTATTTTATTGACTTGTTAAAACTTTATATCATTAACACCATTAAATTATTTCTATTTCTATCACCGAAGTTACCAGACCTCAATCCCATTGAACACATATGAGATATGTTCAATAGGATCATTTGTGACCATCAGCCTCATTCACAAACAATAAGAGACTTGAAAATTATCATTCCAGCGACTTGGGCCAATATATATAGCATCATTGACACTATGCCTAGATCAACTTTCTTGGAACAGTTTATATAAACAGAAAACTGCCCGTATTCCAAAACGTCAATTTAATTTTCTATATAAATATGTATGTTCATATGCTATTAATATCAAACACAATTTTTTTCCTGTTAAATATTCTCCCCAAAAATAATAAATGTTTCTTTTAGTAATACTAATAGTTGCGAAATTTTTTATATTTTTTCTTCATTATAATCCCAAAACTGTCAGAAAATACAGACTTAGGTTTTAAGAATAATCAGGAAGAAAATACATATGTATTAAACATGTGATGTGAAAAGATATGAGCGTAAAATCTTCAAAAAAGTAGCTGTTAATTCAATGTCTCATATTTACTATAAAAAATTACACATATATTGAAACTGAATCCTTTAAAAAAATAAATAAACGTGTATCCCAATGTTGTCTATCTCTCCTCAGAAATATTGATTGGATGCGAACGAGGATACGAACTATTGCATTACAAAATCATTTTCGTATAGAATTATAATAATTAACTAAACTTTGGAGAAACGTTTCCTTGGGTTTTTTTGTATTAGAAGTATTTAGAAGATAGCGCTTTATAAATTTTATTACCGTGTAGAGGAAAGTAAATAGTTGGTAAATTTCATAATACTCAATCCATTCTGTATATTGCCACTATCTTAGTCTCTGATCTATCTCACGTCGTGACAACAAATACATCGTTACAAAATACTTTTATGTTAAATAAATTTCCCACTTTATGCAGCTGTTTTTCAATCATCCTCAGGCAAATTCGAGAAATAGCTTGATATTTCATAGAAATAAATATCAATTCGATCTCCTAATAATTAAATCTGATATAGAAATATTATAGGCGTTCCTCAAGGACCTATTTCGACAGTAATATCAAATTATAATATTATATTACAACTAAGTGGCAAACAACAATGCAACGGAAGCTGTTGAAGTTGTAATCGTATAAAAGATACAACTGTCCAAAATAGGGTTAAAAGTTACAAATCATTTCCGATGTTTACAATCTACTACTTAAATTTCTTTTATATTGATCATCAAAACAAAACCAAGTATAACAGTTTGACGGACACACACTATACTAACAGAGATGTTAGTCTCTGGCTATATGGACGACATTCTAATGTCAATTTTAAAAAATTCATTGTCGTGAGTTGTGTGAGATAGAGCAAAACTTGTATATTTTTTGTCGAAATTCTTAAAAAATTATGATTATAGAAATCCAAACGCACTTATATCTTTAAAATCCCATCCTTATATATGAAAATATTCCACACATTGTTACAATAATTAAGGATACCGACAAAATGACACAAAGAAATTATAGACAATAGCTGAATATAAACGACGCAAAGGAAACTACATATAAATAAATAAAATAGTATTTGTAGGTCTTATTTGACTTTTACCAGTTTAATAATAAAATTAATTTAAAAATGTATATGTCAACATTAGCGATTTCTATTAGCATTTTAAATAACAAAATATGGGGACAACTTGTTATAATGAATCAGAAATTATGTATTCAATAAATGTTCACGTGATATAAATATTAATATTAATAGAGTATTTGGGTATTTATTTATCATATGAATATTGGCTACACCTTTTTTTACATATCGTTATTTATTATGATAATTAAAAATCATTTAATATCTGTCTATCTATCCATCTTTTTGTGTACCTATCTGTCTATATATTACCTTGAAATGGGTATCCGCCGAAAATAGGCCGCATATCCATTTTCACAAAAAAAGTCCTAAGCAACGGCCGTAACCAAAAAGACATTTAGATCATTTCTCGAAAAACAAGACACTCGACGACATCGTTAGTCTGAGGTAGCCGAAAAGCACATTCGCGCAGTAACCACTAAGAGGTAAACTAAATTACAAACGATAATAATTCAAGCGTATAAAAAAATAAATTTTCATCTGGTGGTAAGTTTTCAGTACTCTATTGGCTGAGAGATTCATATGTTCTATTGTACTTAGAGAAGTAAATTTTGGTATAGCTGAGGGGTACCATGGAAGCCAGTCGAGCGGTAAGCAATGGACAAAAGTTACTTCCAGCATAACCAAACGATTTAATATATGGGAGGGACTTAGTTTTACCTCAATGGGTGGGACTATGGTCGAGTACTGCCTTAACACTGCGAAATATTGGTAAAGAAAGTATTAAATTTATTACGATATTATGAAGTATGCATGTTGAAAATTCAAACAAAATTAGTTTTAAAATGGCCACATTAATGCAGTCTACGTGAAGTTTTATTTGAAACCAGAAAATGAAATTTATAATTTGCTGTGTTTATTGTCGTTATTGATTGCTGTTATTTAACAATAGTAAATATATTGTTATTAGTAGGCAATAAAAATCATAAAGCGATGTCATATTAAAAAATAATTACTGCATTGGAATTAGTTCTATTTATGTATTAATTAATATATCTAATTAAAATTCTATAGTACGTTTTCCACGCATTATTAATTTATGGCCTATGCTAATGAGGCAAAATGAATTTTATTTAGGGAGTTGCATATATTTACGATGGTTTTTCTCATTTTTAAACAAATTTTAAGATACAAAAAAAGTCGAAAAAGGACAAACCCGATATAAGTACTAAAAAACTAATAAAGTGTCATAGTTTCAACATATGAAACAAAAAAATTACCTAGTACTTTTTGTATAGACACTGCCTTCGCGATTATCTTGGACGAGGAATCTGAAAATGTTTTAGTAAAAGAGATTTATACTAATATTTGGAAAAATGTTGTTCTCTACCTATATTTATATGCAAGTTGTTTTTTCAAAACTTTACAAACAACCAAGATATTGACGTGTCTAAAAGTAGAAAAATCGAACTTTTGTTTATAACTCAAAAACAAAAGACGACAGCAAATTTTTGTTCTCGCCAGTGAATTTGTCTTAAAAAAAAAAAGAGATCGAGAGGTGTGCCTTCTATTTTTTTCTCTTACATTTCACGAGTTACGCTATACAAACATCGAAATTTGCCCGCCCTGTACATAATAAATTTTGATAAACATTGCCCTAATCACTTACACATTAGAATAGTTTTATTGTTAGCGCATCTATATCATATTTAATTACTACCTATCACTGGCGGTTCTTCTATAGGGTCATTTGGTCAATGACCTCCCACATACAAATAAAAAAATAGATCTATTCATTTTTTGAAGTTTAAAAATATATAATATATATATTTTTAATATTCTTAAAAAATATATTAAAGTTTCTAGTTCATTCTATGCACAATACTATTCAAATATCGACCCTCTACATAGTCATTACATTATTCATTTATATAATTTAAAAATCTTGGGTCAATCCACAACTTGTCCTCAAAGCTAGCTACGGACCGAATTTATAACGAATTAAAGTGAAAGAAACTTATGCGCGAATCGTCAGAAAGCAAAAGAGACAGAAAACACTGGCGGGGACAATGTCCCTGACACATTTTACGGAAACGTTAACGCACGAAGTTCGCTAGTAGAGCAGTCTTAATGCTGACTAGGTACGCGTTGGTCGGTAAATTTTGTCGCGTTGTTTTTAATGTTTTTATTTGTGAACATTTTATTAGTAAATCTCTACTTGGCGTGAAATTAAGTAAAACAGTATTTTTAGTGTTTACTATTAAATATGAGTGTTGTACAAAATATATTAAAACTGAAAGATGGACACGCATGTTGGGTTATGAAGACCGAGTGAAATCCAAAGGTGGTGGCCGTACAAAACCTAATATGCGATAAAGCAAACATCTCTTGCAAAGAAAAAAGAAGTTAATAGGTATTTTCGAAATTCAATGTACGATTTATCCGAGTGGATTTGCGGATGCGAGGTAAAAAATGCATTTTTTTGTTTCCCATGTCTCTTATTTGGTGACGATCCTGATCCTACATGGTCCAAAATAGGTGTAACTGACTTGAAACATTTAAAAATAAAAGTACAGAAACATTCGCTCGCATCAAGTCATATGAATAACTGTTGTAGTCTGGCAACACTTGGTACAGTTGATATTAGATGCAGTTAGACAGTGCCTATAGAAAAAGTTTAAAAGCTTACAACGAAAACGTTTCTAAAAATAGATATATTTTAAATAAAATAATAGATAGTTCCAATAAAGTACAAGTAGTTTTTGTGTTTAGATATGTTTTAGACGGTGTTGTATGTGAGAGATTTTGGAAATTCATTCAGCCTCAAGGAACGACATCGCAGCATTTGACAGATGTAATTTTAAAAGAGTTAGAATGTCTGAAAATTAATGAAAGTCCTGAAGAATTGATAGCACAAAGTTACGATGGAGCATCAGTAATTAGTGCTTTTGGAGGTGTTCAAGCCAAAATTAAAAAAAGTTATCCTTCAGCAAATTTTATTCATCGTTACGCTCATCAACTAAATTTAATTTTACAAAAAGCATCAAGTCAGGATAAAAGCATAAAATTTTTTTTTGCTAATTTACATAGCTTTTCTTCATTCTTTGGAAAATCGCCAAAAAGAACAGCCGTATTAGATAAAGTTGTTAAGGTGAGATTACCTAAAGCGGTTCCAACACGATGGAATTTTAATACAAAGTGCATAGAGACTGTTCATACCTATCGAACAGAATTGTTAGATTGTTTAGAAAAAATTATTGATAATGATTCAGAAAACAAAACTCTAAACCAAGCTATTGGTTTAAAAAACTACTTACAAAATGAACATTTTCTTTACTGGTTAAAATTTGTTCATTTAGTTATGCCTCATTGTGATGTATGTATTGTTCAATCAATTACAAAAATGTAATATCGATGTCATAACAGTAAATAAGTGTATTGGCGTTTTTAATAGTAAAATTGAAGACATCAGAAATAAAATTTTGAATAACTGTTTGGAGGAGACATCCATGCAGTCTGCCCAGAGATGTAAAATGGAAGAATCGAAAAGGAGAATTTCATTAGAAGTTTGTGATATAATTACATCTGAGATCAAAAACAGGTTTGGCTTCAGTAATCATTTAGCAGTGTCTCAGTTATTTCACGCAGATCGATTTAAATATTATAAAAAGATATGTTTAAATTAGTTAAAACGGAGTATCCAGTCATAAATCATTTGAAACTTAAAACTGAATTAGAAGTATTATATAACTGAGAAGATTTTTCCAATAATGAAGGTGCAGTTGCTTTGTTACAGCTTTTTATTAACAATAATTTGTGCAATACTTTTTCTGAAAGTGTCAAACTGTTAAAAATCTTGTGTACTCTCCCTATGACTACCGTCGAAAGTGAATGTTGTTTTTCCACCTTAAAAAGAATAAAGACATATTTAAGAAATACCATGGGTCAAGAAAAGTTATCTTCTTTTTGCTATGCTTACCATAGAAAGAGCATTAATAAAGAAGATAAAAGACTTTAATGAAAAAAGTAATTGACCACTTCGCATCTCAAAAAAGACCGGAGGATCGACTTGGAATTTAAATCACTTTAAAAGGTAGGTAATACAGTAAACTTTTCTAATTGACCTCCCTATCTCTTGACCCACGAACCGCCACTGCTACTTATTATAACTTATAACATAAACTTTATTATATTTAATTAAAACGTAACATAAGTTTTTTATTTAGACATGAATAAATGTTAGAATATAAGGGAAGCAGCTCAATACGCAGATAAAAAAGAGGATTACATTAGTTGCCTCGGGATATTACATCATACTGGAGCATAAAGAAACCCAAATGTGTCATGTTACAGCTCTAAATATCACATTACTTTCCGCAATGCCCTTAAGAGTTACTTTTCACTTTTTTACTTCAGATATTTTATATACAGGGTAAGTTTTAAATGCGTAGTTATATTTTAAACCTCAATATATTTCATCGAGTACAGTTGATTCGTACTGTCAAACAATTTTTTTAAACTTTTGTGATAAATGTTTCGTCCTCCAGCAACTAACATATTGATAGTGACTGGATAACTCTGTAAACACCGTTCACAGAAATGACGTAAATAATAAATAACAGTTGAGGCAGTGTTGCCACTGCCAGAGTTTGTTACCTTATCCGTTACAATTATTATCTTATTTTAAATCAGTAGAACTATGGTTTAAATTTAATATGGTTTCATTCATCTTCTAAAATTGAAAATAATCATTTTATAAAGAAACACCTGCTTTAAAAGAACAGAAAAGCAGATTTGTTTACCTAATACAACAGTTGCTAGGAATGTATGATCATGTGGGGACTGAGATTTGGTTAGCGTGATTGCTTGTTTTACATTTTTATCAGCTTGAAAATATGCCTTAACATATCCACCAGTTCAGCCTTAGAATAATAATTATTCGCCCCTGTTAGTAACTTCTTTTCACAAAATGAACACCAAACAAAATAAATGTAAATAATAAAGAACGGTAAGACAGTAACTAAAAACTTCGATTCACAAATTTAATCATAAAATCTATAAATAACGGTATAAAACACACTTTTGCAAATTCTGGCACAATGACAGGTACGCATGATTAATCGCCGATGACATGATTCTTAAATGTGTTGTTTTGACTTTCTTAACCGGCTCTCAAGTCACCGAAGTAATTCCCAGAAAATCCTAGGATTTTGTGTTGGGAAAAGAGAGACGAGGCCCTACATTTTATTACAGAGTCCGAACTACATCTAGCGCATCGCCAATTCCTTCTCCCATCTTATTCTGAAACAAATTACAAATAAAATTTTTAACTTGCTCCAGAATGGAATAGAACCATCGCCGTCCAGTACCGAGTAAATAGCTATAAGCGCTTTTCCCACTCGGCCACCATGTCCCCTGATGATAATGATAATGATTCTTATGTGGTGGTTACGGTTAAGCAACATGATGAGTGTTCTTTCGCTTCCACGGTTCATATCGATATGATATGTTGTCGTCGTTCTTTCGACGTAGATTACTTACTACTTTGTTTAAGTTATCGAAGACTCGAATCTATGATATCTAAAGGTGGGTTACTTGCAAATAATTCATGCGCGCATGCGAGTGGGAAGAGGTTGAAGTTGCGTAAAATGTCAAACAAAACGGACCTTCAAAACAGGTTAGAAATACATCCAAATCTTTTGTTTTTGTGAGAAAACCACTTTTTAAATTTAAATAAACTGAAAAAGTGTCAGTGGTTAGGTCAGAAATAAATCTTTGTAGCACAACACATAACAAAAGTTATAAGTTACGCGAATTTATTGTGTACAACAACAAACATCTATGGATTATTTGGATATGAAACAGAAAGGCGAAAAAACATCAGTCAGAGGGGTCACATGATCTAAAAGGTAGGTTCATTACAAATGGTAATTATTTAGTTAGTACTCGATAAAATGCTTCAAATTTACCGAAAAATTTTAATTTCCCTTGCCGTTGCTTTAAAATACAATAACCATTCAAATTTATATAATTCCACTTAGTTTTCTGTATCCTAAAATGTCCTTTTTTTGTAATTTTAGATGTTGTTATAAAGGTCATGTGATCAGTGATCGAAAATGAAATGATGTGCAAGGGAAATTGAATGGAATAATGAGATTTTAATAGTCATTTTAGGACAAGAAAAATTAATGGGGATTGACATAAATTTGAATAGTTATTGTAGGGAGAGGAAGACAGTGAAATTATTTGAGCCGCACTTTAAATTTCAAACACAGTCTAAAACGAGACGCTAACTTCACATTATAATGTCGTTGAATTTAGTTCATGTAGTGGCGCTATCCCGCAAATGAACTGTTTTTTTTTTCAGGAAAAAATGGATTTTTTTATAAAAAACTTTGTATCCTATCCACCTAACTGTCCAGAGTATTATTGAGGTAAAAAATGCAAATTGTTAGTTATGTCTAGTGTAAAAATGATAGAAATGTTTGAAAATACTGTAAACTACTTTTCATCATCCGATTAGTTACTGTGTTGCACCTTCAGTGTATTATTATTAAATGTCAATTAAAATAGTAGAGTGCTGATTTATTCCCCCAACCCCTGCACATTTCAAATTATTGTAATAACAGATGGTAAGTAAAAAATAATAATCCTTTTACAAACTTTGAAAAAACGAAATAGAAACATTAGATTCCTCTCGAGATTCCTTAAAAAAGTTTACTGTTCATTGGAAAATTTGGTTTTAGTTGTACATTTTATACAAACAGTTAAGAGCACTCCCGAGTCACCAGGCAACCCATCATACACCTAACCCATTTTTGCCCATAAATCTTGTAAATATAAATTTATACAAAAACGACAGAACTTCTACATCTTACGTCATTGCTCAGTGGAGAAATTAGTTTAAAATTAATTTTTTTTTCATAAATACCTAATTTTCACTATCCTCATTTCCAGCCAAACACAAAATTACGCTCTTATGAAATGTAATTTTGATTTTATAATAATCTGTCCACATGGCAATGTTGTTATAAAATGTAGGAAGTTCTGTCGTTTTTGCATAAATTTATATTTACAAGATTTAAGGGCAAAAACTGGGTTAGGTATATGATGGTGGATTGCCTGTTGACTCCGGAGCGCTCTTAAAAAAGAAATACTGATTGGTGCAGAATAAAGACAAAATTGTACATTACTTTCATTGAAATTTATTTATATTTATGTTTAAAAATTACTTAAATGGAGCAATTAATCGCTTAAGTAGGTAATTCATCCAAAATTATTACAAATTCGGAAACGAATTTACTGCTAAGTGAAACAGATGCATAAGAAATGCGGCAACGTTGCTCCAATCCATTACACCATTTTAGATAAGACAGAGATTGTTTTGCGTAACCAGCAGTTTCAAAACAGTTTCATCGAATTTTTTTAAAAGTCGATAACTCAGTTACACATGGGAATTAAAAAAAAAGTGTCAGTAGGTTTCTACAGATGTCAAGAATCGATGGTTTTAATATAGCTACACACTTCAGACTCACCCTGTATAAAAGAAAATTTAGTAGGTAACCAATTTACCAGTTGTTTCAAGGAAATGTTTAAATAATTTAGGAAAATAATTTTAGCATGTATTGTTGGAGTTTCATTAAAAATAAAACTAATTATACGAGTATGAACTATAGCTTTAATGTGAACTACATGATTTCCAATTTATAAATGAAATGCAATTCTTTTGTTTTACCACAAATTATGGATTCACAAACATTACTGTTTTTCTGACGAATTGAAATGAAATTATTTGAACCCTATTCTATTGGTTTAGACACGTCCTAATTGATCAAGTTAGTGTGCAGAAAAAAATATCGCCTAGTGTTTCGATTATTTCCTTTATGTATTGTAGTGCCGACACGAACCAGCGAGGGTTAATTTTGAAAAGTTTATGTGAGAAACCCATTTAATTTATATTAGGGAATCTACCTGCCAATAATTTGGAACACACTGTATATGTTTCTTAAAGTTATTTGTAATTTTAGAAGATAGTATGGAAATTTTAAAAACTGTTTTAAACAACCTACAAATAATTATAAAATAATGCTACTGTAATTACTTTGCTAGTTAGATATTTAAATAAAAAAACTTGTTCCATAATTTTATAGATTACACCAATCACATTTCCTGTAGAGCTAAAAATATATTTTAATCCGACCTAACGATATTTTATATTCTAGTTTCTTCATCCAACTTAGAGATTACATAAATACGAATTTGGAAGTCGACAAAGAGTAGGTAATTCACAAATTCACAGTTCCCAGGTGGTCCTAAGCGCCTACTATGATACTGATCCTAGCACAAAAGATACAACAGATGACTTGCCTGATTGGATTAGACATGCTTTCAGCCTTCCACATTCACATTGTACGTGTGGTTCCTTGTTGCTATCTTTGTATCTTTTCGACATTATTTACAGTAGATAAAAATCCTTATAAATGAGATTTAAATCAATAAACTCACATAGCAGCAAATACAAATTAATGATAATGAACTATATTTTACAATTTTGATGATTTAAGTCCTTGGGTGCCCTATTGCTACTTTTTTCTTCTTATTATTATTAGTTACAGTTAATTTTTCTTTATGTATGTATTTATTTAATTAATTATTATAAAAATAATACCAAAGATAGCATTAGTAATGATTTTTGATTTTCTACAGTTAATGACAGTTGTGTACGGTTTGTATATTGCCACTTCTCTCCAAAATATTGAAAAAAAATTATAGAAACTCAACTACACATAAACAATAAACAAATAATTCCCACATAACAATCGGGCTTTTGACCACAGTATGGCTGCCTTATGGTCTTGCTGAAGTGATGATATGATGGCATCTACTGATAAAGGCTAAGCTATTTGACACTCTAGACCATGATATATTAATTCCAACATTGCATTTCATAGGCCTTGCTAAAGAAACAGTTACCTTATTAAGTAATTACTTAACAGGAAGAAGACAAAGAGTTGTAGTAAATACTGAGACATCTAGTATGCTTGAAGTATCAAATGGAGTACCACGAGGCTCAATATTGGGTCCTCTGTTGTATACCATACATACCTGCAATGTTTTTCTTAAATTATATACTGCAAACATCACTTCTATGCAGATGATACTCAGTTATATTACTTATTTAAAGCTAGTGATATTTAGCAAGTTAGTGACAAGATAAATTTCGACCTCTCAAATTAAGTCAAGCTGCTGCTGAACATTCTTTATATATAAATTCTGGCAAATCGGCGTTAATTGTATTTGGCAAAAAAAAGTTTTAAGAGAGGTAATATTTGATTAAAAATTGGAGATGACTTATTGACAGCAGTGTAAGAAGTGAAAAATTTAGGAGTAATTACTGACCCAAATTTAAGGTACAAAAAATAAGTAAGTAACATGATCCGGAAGGTTTATCGTAATTTGAAAATTATATATACCAGCAAAGATATACTTACTAAATAATTAAGAATATATTTATGTGAATCTCTTGTTTTGTCACAATTTAGTTACTTTGACTTATTGTATGGATCTTGCACTGATAATCAGGACTGTTACAGAATTCAAAAATTCCAAAATTCTTGTATCAGATTTATATATGGTATACCATAGAGTGATCTTGTTGAAATCACCACAATATCTACAACTTTAAATTTCGTAGTTATTCAATATTAACATTAGAAAAAAAAGAGATGCTCTCATGCTCCAACATAAATCAGCCCTATGTGAACTGTCCTTTTCTTATAATATAGTAGAGCTATAGTTAAATTGACCACAGTTATAAAACCATGCCAATATTGACATTTAAAACAAAACTAAGGAACCATTTTAAATAATTTGTTTTGTTTTAATTTGTTTTAACTGTTTAAAATATTATAATAAATTATTTAATTTAGGCATAGCAGAAAATACATCTTATTTATCACATGGTAATAATATTCTTTACGTTTATTTTTCTTTATTTATGCTACGCCCGATTCAAAGGATGTATGTAAGATTTTCGGCTGCTTTAGCAATTCATTACATACACTCCCTTTCACCCCATATTGAAATCAATTATCCTAATTTCCAAAAAAAATGTCTTCTATTTAAAAAACAAAAGAGAATGTTATTTCCGGAAGTGTATAACATAGGCAAAAAATGGTACAATTAGTCCAGAATTAAATCCCCGAAACTCATTTTTGTAAAATAAAAATTTAATAATATCTTTTTTTTTTTTTTGAGGCACAGAGTGATGTATATTCATGTTTTTTTTCTGTGAGACGTAATCAAATAAAATCGGTGTTAAGCATATGAGGGATAATTTTACTATCTTTTATTTTAAATATATCAACGTTTGTCTTCTGCCTTATCATTGATGTCTCTAAATAGTGTGAAATTAAAATGTTTA
This sequence comes from Rhamnusium bicolor, assembly GCA_029963845.1. NCBI lineage: Eukaryota > Metazoa > Arthropoda > Insecta > Coleoptera > Cerambycidae > Rhamnusium > Rhamnusium bicolor. The sequence goes on from JANEYF010002289.1 coordinate 530,244, forward strand.
ACAAACAGTTTTAGTTTGAAAATATTGTTAAATAATTTCAACTTTTGGGTTTTATATCTGAAGATCATTAAATTTTTAATATATTATTTGAATAATTTTGGAAAATCATAAGCTAATTTAATTTTTTTATATTTTACCATAGTTTGTAAAACTGTACCTATAATAAAGATAATGACCAAGAAAATTTTAGTTGGATCATCCGGTATTTTTAGATGTGCATGGTTCGAATTCCATAATACCCACATAGCAAAACTCAATCAGCCAGTCTAAGGGTTATTTACATTTACATTGAATCTATACTTCTTTACTTTTTCAAAAAAAAAAACTTACTTTTTCTTTGTGGGACTCTTAGTAAAATTCTAGCAATACTGGTGAGCTATGTTCAATCAACCATAACTACACTTAAAAGAAAATATATGTTTTTGTTGCATACCTTGTAAATTTTATATAGAATTCCCAAATTAGAGGAAAATATAATCTGGTTAACTAGAACAACCGTAGAAATCGGTTATTTTAGTTGTTTTTATTAGACAATTTCAGTAGCCCAAAAAAAATTCATTATTAGTTTTTTTTGGGCAAAACCCATTTTAATACAATTTGCCATCTCTCGACGTATGATTTCCATCAGTATTGGCCGATTTCTTCCGGTATTTGCTCTTTCAGTTCATTGATTGTATGGGAGCATAACCTGTAAACACGACTCTTTAAGCAGCCCTACAAAAAAAAATCGGGGCCGTTAAATCTGGCGATCTAGCAGGCCAGTTAATGTCTCCAAATCGGTAAATAAGTCTACCAGAAAATATCTCATGAAGAAATTGCATATTAATACGTGCAGTGTGACAAGTAGCTCCATCTTGTTAAAAACATACATTTTCAATTCCAATATGCTGTAATTGGGAACAAAAAAATTTTCAAGTATTTGGTGATACCTTTTAGTTGTTAACAATTTTCAAAAACTACGGTCCAGTCACTGTGGAAAACGACATCACACATCAAACCGTCACGTCACTTTTACTGAATATAGAAGAACTAGCTGCATCTCCTGTGAATTAATCGGAGCCCAGTATCGACAATTTTATTTGCAGACGTAGCCTCAAAGATAAAAATGCACTTCAGAAAACATAAAGAGTCCATTTTCGATATCTGGAAATTCATTTATGAATTGCTGAAATCACCTAGAAAATTTCCCTCATGTATAAAAATACCCATAAGAGATGTACAAGTTTCGATAAATTATACCGATTATTTCCCTCATATTATAAGAACTAATGAAATAGCAAGATTTTTAAAATTTGGGACAATAAGAACAAACTTTCAACGAAAATTGCATTCCAGGTGAAAATGTTACATGAAATTACAGCGAATATTACATTGGGCTTGACAGTTTAAAATTTCAGTTGAATCAATATAAAAATTGAAGATTTTTTTTTCTCTTTTATTTTCCTAGAATCAAAATGGACATAATTAATTACCTACTTTTTAAATATTTTGGGTTTTTCTATAAAAAACAATAATTTTAAAATGCGACTTTTAAATAAATCCGCTTAAAAATTGTGACACGGGAATAAGAGTATACCCAGCCGTGATTGTAATAATTTGAAAAGGTACCCTCGACTGCGTCTCCGGCACTTTTTGTCAAATCACATCAAAATGATCTGAAGCAGTAACACGTTTTCATGCGCTGAATTTTCGATAATTTTTAATGCACTTAATATATTAGTACAGAAAATTGCATAATAGGTGAAAATTGCAAATAGAAAATTTAACATCGAAAATTTAACACTGAAAATTCAACTGTGATGATGCATTTTCATTACATTTAATTACTAAATCACATATGTTATGTTTAAATAGAAGCGTTCAGAGCCATTGCATTAGAAATTACAATAACTGTAATATTACCTACAAAAAAAAAAAAAAATTAAAAAAAGTAATGTGTTCATCTTTTTTTATTCTATAAATTTTCTACGGAATACCATTCGTACATAAAAATTAACCAGAAAATTCTGAAAAATGCTTGTTGCCTATAGAGAACTGCATTCGTTTACTTTCATCGTTGTTTCAAAAAATATTTTAACTTTGAAACAACGAAGAATACTTTTTTCAGAATTTTTGGTAATTTTTATGCAGTTACATACGACTTTCTTTATATGTCTACAGTAGCTGTTGGACAACACTTATTTTGTATTATGTATGTATATACACTACCCAAAACAATTATTAAAGGATCGTAAGTTAAAATTCTAATAGGTTTTTTCTAAAATTATGGTATTTTGGACAAAGTCGGTATTTCGACCTTCTTGAAACTCGAACTCGTTCATCATTAACCTATAATTTAAATCTCGATTCATCTGAAAACTAATTTAGCTCCAGTTGATTTTTTAGAGCAAATCTCTCCTACTTATGTTGCATGTCTGGGCAATCTAGGTTATTCTGTGATCGTCTAAACCGCAGATTGACTTCTCCGAGTCTATTACGCACTGTTTGGATCGAAACCTGAACTCTTCTAGCCTAGCTCTAAAGGGGTAATTTATTAGAGCTGATGCAGTTAGAAAACCGTTCCGAAGGGCCTGTAGTCTAAGAAATCTGTCATCGGTTGTGGGCCTGCACAGTGGTCCCAAATCCCAAGAACGTGGCCAAAATATAAAGGCGTTCTTCACTATAAACGAAAATTGGTATACTAAGGTTTTCGAGAGAGCTTAATACGAATCAAAAGTCAAAATTACAAAAACAAAATGGCTGATCCAATATGGCGGACGTATATATTTAAAAAATATCTGAATTAGCCGAAACTTGGTATTTAGTGATTTTCGAGGTCGCTGAATAGGATTGTAAAGTTAAAATTAAAAAAATTAAATGTAAAATTTTTTTTAAGGATTTACAAGCAGATTCTCAATTTTTTCTAATGCTACAACAAGTGTACTATTTAAATTGCAGTTACAAAACGGTTCCGAAGAGCCTGTAGACTAAGAAAGCTGTCACTGGTTGTGGGCCTGCACAGTGGACCCAAATCCCAAGAACGTGACCAGAATATAAAGGCGGTCTTCATTATAAATGAAAATTGGTATACTAAGGTTTTCGAGAGAGTTTATTACGATTGAAAAGTCAAAATTACAAATACAAAATGGCTGATCCAATATGGCGGACATACATATTTAAAAAATAACAGAATTAGCCGAAACTTGGTATTTAGGGGTTCTCGAGGTCGCTGATTAGGATTCTAAAGTTAAAATTACAAAAGTAAAATGTAAGGATTTACAAGCAGATTCTCAATGTACTAATTAAATTGTCTTTTAGTGCAATAAAAATTTCCTTCCTGAACAACAACTGTATTTCTCTAGAGCCTGAAACAAAGATATACGTATATTCTTATATTATTTCACATGCATACCAATAACGTTATTATTATTAAATAATTTTTGTTAAATATTTTAATTTTATGAGAACAAATTATAACATAGTAATAAATTTAATTTCACACGTGATACACTAGACAATAATAAATAATACCTTGCGAAATAAAAACTTTTATATATTTTATTTAAATAAATAAATAAATAGATAAATAAATTTTGAGATTTCCACATATACACATGTAACCTCCTGAGGCAAAGTTAAATTGCATGAATTATACACTGGAAATACTTTAATTTTTTAGAAAAATGGTTCAAGTGTAATATAAAAAATAAATAAAGCTACAACTTTATCAATGTTTGTAAAGTACAGATCATTTTGTATATTAAAAAAAAATGGCAAGAAAGACATATAGAAATTAAACAAGAGTAATATTTTTTTTGTAAGGAAGAATGTTTTTTCAGATTTTCGATTCATTTTGCCCACAATTCCACAGGCAAAAAAAATGTTCCTCGACTTCTTCGTTTTTGTTCTGAGTTTTTACTAAATCACACTAATTTTGGTCTACTTTTATATTTATTAGAAAAACGTAAGTAACATATGTTTAATAACGTACGTTATTACGATCTTAAATAATTGTAGTATAAGGTCTTACAGATCCTTCTTGACGTGTGAAAAACAAATAAGTAGCTAAGAAAATTAAAATATAAATAAATTTATTAATTAAATTACAATGAGGGCTACCGCGTTTGAATTCACCACGAGAGGCACTAGTGTAGGGTAAGGTCCATGCCACTGAACATTCATGTTTACTATGGCTTTTTAACGCAAGTTTTTAGTAATTTTTATAAAAATTGCCTGAAAAACATTTAAAACAATGATGGCAGAAGAGGAAAGTAGTAATTTACTTGCTCAGTAGGGAAATTATTGTACCTGTCAGAGGTGTTTTATGTCATTAAAGTTAGGTTATATCAAGAATGAGCATGATGAAAACAACGAATATGCATCATTATTACTTACGATTTTCGGTAGTAGGCTCCTTTGGTGATGCATAATCGTCAGGATTAAATTGTTCCTTACAAACACACGAATGTTTCGAAAATGTAAAGTTATCCCTGCGATTCGCTACCAACCACTGTTTTAGGTGAGTTTTGTCTCTCGGAAGCATATATCCGCCTTTTGTTTCCCAATAAAATGGAACTGCACAACACTGAGGCATAATTAATAAGTTTATTTATTTACAGGCGTACGAAATAATTATGATAAAACCCTATAAACTTGTTCCGCGCCTAACAATACCTTCTGACAGGACCTTACTCGCCAGTGGCGCCAACTGGTGAGTCTAAAAAACGTAGCGCTCATTAGGCAAGAAGTCTACAAAAATTGTTACAAGATAATAAATATGAAATTATTTTAAGGCCAAAACTACTAAGATTATCTAATTTCTAATAAGTTTGCGGATACAATAGAATTTAACAAAAAAAGAAAAAAAAATAATGATTGCAAAATGTATTTGTACAAAATTAAGAATTAGAACTAAGAAAAAAGAATAAATATATAGAAAACCAATAAGGTAGTTGTAAAGTAAAATATCTTTAACTATAAAATACACAGTATAAGAAAATGGCAAATGATCTTTCAAATAATGAATCTATAGAGAACTTATCTTGAAATATAGCAGCGCAGGCAGCTCCAGGAACCAAAGTATTCTGCTCGAGCTGGCTTGATAAAAATCAACTACGGTGGAGTCGTAAACCTTAACTAGGATTTCCTCGTAATTGTTCCAATGAGTGATTCCCATATAAAAATTTCTAAGACAATAGTTTTATATGAGTTCTATACTAGGGACAAGCAGTAAAATATAACCTCCAAAAACCAACTTCCATTAACCCGCCAAATTACCAAAATCCAATATAAAAATTTTTATACTGTACAAAAAACTCTACCAAAAAAACTGTAGATATCAAAATGTAAATTCCAAAACGCACGGTACCAAAAATTCACGGTGTCAAAAACTCACGGTGTCAAAAACGTCTAGTATAAATTAAGAACAAACATTATTTAAAGTTAACCATCGCACACGTGGTCGTTAATAAAAAAATTGCGTCACGTTAAAATTACTAGATGTTTGAAATTTGGACATTTCATGCAAGTGGTAGTACGTTCACCAAGTTGGGAGACTAGTATTTGTGTACTGCCTTTTAGGATGTAATAACTTAACGTATGTTTAATAACAGTTGTTATGTCGAGTTTTTAATAAATCACACTGATTTTTATCTTCTCTCACATTTATGACAATGCCATTTGTAATGGCAACAAATAAATCATACGAAATTAAGCTAGTATGACAGTAGCTAACTTGATTAATAACTTTATGAAATATTAGATGTGAATCAATTTTCGTCGAAAAGATATGACTTTTTGAAAAAATGATCCTCTAAATGTTTTGGGTAGTTTATATGCAATATTCTTTCTCTCTAAAATGTCGAGAACTGCTATGTCCTCTAATGGATTTTTTAGGACTTTGATTACCGCATGCATATTTAAGACTCTATAGACACAAGTAGACTTGTTACAGGTGCTTGAGGTACAATCCTATACTTATCATGCACATTGCCAGTCTGTCATCACTTATAAACCCATCGTGTTATCGAATTTGGACAAGTACAATTTCGATGAAGAAACTGGCGCTGAATAAACATTGCGGTTGAATAATAGACTCGGCATTTACAAAAAAATTAAACACATGTAATCCTAAAATGAAAATAAAAACAATTGATTATACCGAAATTGCCTGTAAGAAAGAGTTCGAGGATGTGACATCCTTTTTTTTGCAGCTATTATAATTCGCCATATTAGTAGAGGATCCGAATTAAAAACGACCTTCATCCATCCGTTTAATGGATGAAAAATATTTTATATTAATTTTAATATGTTATAAAATATATCGCGAGTGGGTTGGCTAAAAAATTCCTGGCAAATTCCAATCGAAACTATGAAGCCTATAGAATATGCAAACGTTAGGTTGTCTATTTTTTTCCTGGCGTAACTATTGGGTTGGCAGGTATAAACAGGTAATTCGATACTAGTAATTTACATTCATCTGTTTAATGAATAAATCTCATATCAAAATAAAGGTAATTAAATTGCGAACAGAATGACATAGGGTTGTCTGCGAAAAATCTGGTTTAAATTCCGGTTGGCGAGCTTTAAAAAGCGAAATATTGGTGAGAATGAAAATGTACGACGAAGAGGTCCGAGCAAACTATCCGGTGCGATAGAAGAGGACGCATATATATATATATATATATATATATATATATATATATATATATATATATATATATATATATATATATATATATATATATATATATGTATATATTTATTTATTTAACGTAGATAGGTTGATCCCATATGAGTAATTATTCATGATAAAGGAAACAGAAAAATTCTCATAAAATTCCTTTATTAATGTGACCGGTTTCGTGAACAAATTAATTACTTCACATCATCAGACACAGGAATTTTTTATAAATATAAAACCAGGGTAGTCAAATTAGAATTAAAATAGTTTTGCAACATGTCAAATTATAAGTAATTGTAAGATATAAATTTTGTTAGTATCTAATTAACCTTTTTAATAAAATTTCTAAAATTTAACGTGTTTCTTTTAAACACATACATATACTACAATAGTTAAAATCTAATCATCTAATCATTAGATTTTAACTATTGTAGTATATGTATGTGTTTAAAAGAAACACGTTAAATTTTAGAAATTTTATTAAAAAAAGGTTAATTAGATACTAACAAAATTTATATCTTACATTTACTTATAATTTGACATGTTGCAAAAAACTATTTTAATTCTAATTTGACTACCCTGGTTTTATATTTATAAAAAATTCCTGTGTCTGATGATGTGAAGTAATTAATTTGTTCACGAAACCGGTCACATTAATAAAGGAATTTTATGAGAATTTTTCTGTTTCCTTTATCATCATTTATTTATTTATTTATATTTATTACATATTTATAATTTTATTTCAAATCTACTGCCAGATGTTCCAAAATAATGCTCAGAGTATTTACTAGTCTATCGCTACCCTTCTCAATTGCACGAACAAATAGTATGCGCACTCTCTTTCATCCGATGGACGAGCCGCGCGCAGCTGCAATGCTGCGTCCTCTTCTATCGCACCGGATAGTTTGCTCGGACCTCTTCGTCGTACATTTTCATTCTCACCAATATTTCGCTTTTTAAAGCTCGCCAACCGGAATTTAAACCAGATTTTTCGCAGACAACCCTATGTCATTCTGTTCGCAATTTAATTACCTTTATTTTGATATGAGATTTATTCATTAAACAGATGAATGTAAATTACTAGTATCGAATTACCTGTTTATACCTGCCAACCCAATAGTTACGCCAGGAAAAAAATAGACAACCTAACGTTTGCATATTCTATAGGCTTCATAGTTTCGATTGGAATTTGCCAGGAATTTTTTAGCCAACCCACTCGCGATATATTTTATAACATATTAAAATTAATATAAAATATTTTTCATCCATTAAACGGATAGGTGAAGGTCGTTTTTAATTCGGATCTTAGACTATATACACTGTAATCTCTTGGGCATCTTTCAAAGATCCTGTACAGTAGCAACTTAGAATATTGAAATCAATGAAAGTCATATACACATACATTTTTCCACAATAGCAGCGCTTTAAGATAACAAATTGGTTAGAACTGTCTACATTTGAATTTTTGATTGATCCTTGACGCACGATTATTCCCTAGCGTACGTAACAATGATGGCCTCACTTGACGTCTAAACTGAATTCAAAACCCAGTAGGCAATAGAATGCAGGAAGCTGAGATATTTGTACATTGTGGTTAAATATGACATGAAGGAATTTGTTCTAGGACACTGGGGAATAATTCGGTTTGACGGTTATTATACATTTCTTCTACAACAAATCGTTTTCTTGTGAACTGTCCAGGATTCTAGGTTAGTAGTTAAGTTTTATTTAAATACTATAATTTACTTCGTGGAAATATGTAGCTAGAAAGTGTTCATTGAAGACAGTGTTGTGACTTTGTATGAGAATATAAAGCTGTGTAGTGATAAATGATGCTTTTGTGTCATCATGATTGACAAGTTAACTTATTTTATATAAAAATACATGTTACAATGTCATATGTAGAAGTTACCTGTGTCCTGTGTCCTGTTTCTTGATGACCAGGTACATACAACTGAAAAAAAGATGTTTACAAATACATAGATAATGTCGAATCCACGTGCATATTTCTCCCCTGGATGTTTTTTTTTAAATAGCAAAATCTCGTTAATACATTAAGAGATCTTCCTAAGAAAGAAACTGACCTTGCTACCCATATGGCTGTCAAATTTTCAAAAAAGGCAGAAATTTCCTTTACTCAAAAAATTAAAAAGATAGACAAAAAACCCTCTTATGAAAAAAATGCCTATATAAAACTGTTTTCATTTTAATATGTATGTGTGCCTCGGTTTATTGACTGTGGTTGCTTGGACTATTCGTCCACCTTTATTTTTGTATATATTCATATTATTTCGATACGATTTAAAATTCCTGAACAAAATTGCTATACATATATAAATTTAATACATATTTTTATGAAATGAAATGGAAATATAATTATAACGACAAAAAATTTGTTTGCTAATTATTATGTTTCAACTTTTACAAAAACTTCTCAAACGCTGGAATTTGGATTATAGGAAAGTCAATATGCCCATTATGTTTAGTACGAGTGTTTCGAAAATCCTACATATTATTATGAATATTGTTAACACATTTGCAAATTATTTCTTTTGTCAAATCAAACAACCCAATTTCGTCAATGCTGAAAATATTTCATCTTTATGCATAAAATAAATCACAGAGGAATCAAGAAAATTAAAGCTTACATGACCACATGTCCAGATCTAATACCAGCATTTCTAATAAGAGACTGTGTATTCATTTTTTGCAAACCATTGTGTATTTATTCAATCTAATATTAAGAACGTCTATATTTCCAGTCATGTGGAAAATATCCAGAATTTGTTCTATATTTAAAAAAGGTAACCGACACAACATATTAAATTATCGACCTATTGCAATCTTATGTAATTTCAACAAAATTTTTGATGCAATACTGCACTATCATATTTCAAATCACGTTTAAAATTCAACAACATGGATTTGTTTCCGCGCGTTCTACTATATCTAAACTTGTGTGTGAAACACAATTGTTTTAAATTATGTTATAGTTTATACGAGCACAATTGAAATCGTATAAAAACTAAAAGCCAGCAAAAATAGTCGGCATCTCTTTATTGTACATATAAAATAATATATAGAATAAAGAGATGCCGATTGTTTTTGCTGGCTATTAGTTTTTATACGATTTCAATTGTGCTCGTATAAACTATAACCCTGAGGGGAATTTCCTATATATAATTTAAATTTTTCTCTTTTGTTAAGCCGTTGATATTTATTATATTAGGATTACCAAGATTCCCAGTTACTTTCAGGGCTCTGAAAAAGCGACAATGACGACGCAGAGATGCAGAAACATGTGTCTGTGGCTGTTTTAAAGTTTTGAAATGATTTTTGCAATGGTGACTACTTTGGTTCTATTTATTTTTTTCTTGTACTGAATGACCCAAGGCCATCATAAAGCAAGAAAGGATCAAAATTTGAGAAGCTGCTCCCGAGAAATTACCCTCTAACTCGTATTATTTGTATCTCCAAGAGGGTTACCATACAAATTCTAATTTCTGACTTACAAATTCCTTGCAAGTGAGTTACTAAACATTGATAGAAAGATTTAACAATTTAAAGGACACCGATATATATATATATATATATATATATATATGTATATATATATATATATATATATATATATATATATATATATATATGTATATATACATATATATATATATATATACATATATATATATATATATATATATATATATATATATATATATATATATATATATATATATATATATATATATATATATATATATATATGATTAAATATGATTTGGAAGGAAACAACTACTCAGCGGGCAAATACCCCGACCTGCATTGAATTACACCTTCAAATCATGATAGATCGATAGCCAATATCATTTGTCAATTCCTAACCAGACATAGATCGATTTCGAACTTGTTTGTTCTCTTCAGTATGCCATAGGTTATGGAACAGACAAATGATAGTGGTCGACCTGCTAGTTATATACTAGCTATGGTGAAGTGAATAGTGGTGAGAGGGGTACGAAACTTCTCATATGGTCTGAATGCTACTATCCGACCGACATCCCTCGATGTCTCTGTGGCGGATAGCGACTTGCATCACAGAGACGCTATCCGCCACAGAGACATCGAGGATGTCGGTCGGATAGTAGCATTCAGACCATATGAGAAGTTTCATACCTCTTACCACTATTCACTTCACCATAGCTAGTATATAACTAGCAGGTCGACCACTATCATTTGTCTGTTCCATAACCTATGGCATACTGAAGAGAACAAACAAGTTCGAAATCGATCTATGTCTGGTTAGGAATTGACAAATGATATTGGCTATCGATCTATCATGATTTGAAGGTGTAATTCAATGCAGGTCGGGGTATTTACCCGCTGAGTAGTTGTTTCCTTCAAATCATATTTAATCACATTAGTTTAGTCCACCTGGGCTAGGGGTCGCCGCTCTCGGTACTTGCTGTGATGCAAGTCGCTATCCGCCACAGAGACATCGAGAATGTCGGTCGGATAGTAGCATTCAGACCATATGAGAAGTTTCATACCTCTCACCACTATTCATATATATATATATATATATATATATATATATATATATATATATATATATATATATATATATATATATATATATATATATATATATATATATATATATATATATATATATATATATATATATATATATATATATATATATATATATATATATATATATATATTCTACTATACACAATCTTTGGGCACTGAATACCTAAATGATTTTAAAGATTTTATAACAATATTGCACATTTCCATTATTTAAAACAGAAAATTTATCTGTAAAATTTAATAAATTCTGAATTTATTTCATCGCATAAATTTCTAGAAGAAAATGTACGCTGTAATTAATATTTCAATATAAATCTCTTCCTGCGCATTTCTGGAATATTTTGATTGTTCCGATTATTTGTTACTATAGCGCCATCAATTATTATTTTTAAATGTGTAGGTAGGTAGATTCAAGATATTACGGTGTACTGTAAATCATTTTGAAATATACCCTTTCAACAAATTTAATAAATACCTCAAATATGAACGCACACAGCATACGTACAAAAAATTGGAGACATGAATTATACCTGTATTCAAAGGTTTTACATAATTTTATATTATTCATATTGTAAAAGTAAGTGCCTACTCGTCCAGTGGCGTCTTAGTAAATGGCATTAATATTTGTATATAATTTGATGAATAATTATTTATGATCTAAAGATTTGTGTAGGTTCGTTCTTATGAGATAATCAATACACAGTAATTACTACAATAATTAAATACAAAAAAAATAACTAAAATACTTAATTTGCACATGAAAATATGGTTATTAGAGGGCATTAGTTAGTATATATTGTGGTTTTATGTCAGAAAGTGGGTATATGATTTAAATATTTAAATCTGAGTATGTAGTGATATTCAGGGGTGCAACATTCGAATATAACCGAATATGGCCGTACTGTTCAGCTGGTGAAAGAAAACCCGCATGACAAGGGAGAGTATTGCCGATAAGTCGCCAGTTTTCTGCGAAACCACATACTAAGAATATAATATTTCTCCCAATGAGTAGGTGTGGATACAAACGATCATAATAGTCTGCCATGCAGTAATTCATGTATTTCATTTATGGATGCAATACAGAAATAACATTCTTTCCGCAGGTCTTCTTTCCGCGACCAGACAATACACGGTTTGCAAGACATGAAAATCTCTGAATTGAAATATTTATGTCAGAAATGTTAATGTGCTACTGATTTTTTAATAAAGATTCAGTTTTGCTGAAATACCGAGTGAAGGAATTATTTTGAATTTTTTTTCGAAAATTCGTAACACGGAGCACGTAGTGCACTAGCAACAACAGCACATTACAATTTAGAGATAACTAGAGTTGGCAAAAAAAGCGCCGCGGGACGTAGGCGTACGCATCATAAAAGAAATTAACTAGTAATAAAAGCAATAAACTGTAACAAAATGCACAACTTACCCTCTTAACTAGCTTGGTTATCACAACTGGAAAAGATCTGTAAAAACTATGCATTATCATGTATGCTATGAAATGTAAGAAGACGTTTATGAGATTTAAGGACCACTTTTTTGTATTTGCTATTAATGCATCTATCTACCTCTGGAAAACCTTATCGAATACTTTCTGCCACAAGGTGTAAAGCATGCACTTTACACGTAACATGTACCAACCTACAACCGTCTTCTTGAAGAGAACGGCCTACCAAACGCATTGTCCCGGCATCATGGGTCACAAACATCAACACCTGACTTTTTGACAAATTTTTCTAATGTCTCCAACACCACCAGCGTAATTGTATTGCCAGTACATTCAGTTGGTCTTTTGCTAGCTAGTAACGGTGAAAATGTCGGTATAAGGGGGTCCCGTACACGTATTACAACATTTAAAATAGAATTTTTTTTACAATCTGTCATCTCGCCAACACATAACCACAGCCGTGTATTTTTTTTACACATTTGATCTTATTTACAATGTCTTCGTATACAATTGGTACATAGTTATGCAATGTTGTGCGACTTGGTAACGTCACCTTGGGATTATATTTATTCCAGAACTCTTGAAATGGTTGTTTATTAAGTATGTGCAGCGAAACATCACAGGCAATCAACATTAAGAGTAAATCGAACAAAAACTGTGTTGTCGAAGGCATGCCATTTTTTTTAGTTTTATGTTGCATAGAATTTACGTGACGTTTACAATCACGTATGTCCCAGCACATCAGGTCTGTCTTATAGCACCATTGTATAATAAATCTGGGAATTCACGCCTTACAGTGCGTAGACACGCCTTCCCTACTACAAACCCCACCGCGGACGTAAAGTCAATTTTTATTTTCAAAACAAAAAAATCATTATTTTGAGCAAGTTTTTTGGAACTTTTTCTGTGTATATACAATCACCCACATGTTCTATGTAAACTGACTTTAATTATTAATTTTTTTTATGTTTTATGAATTATAATGTATTGTTTGTTTCTGTGAAGGAAAATGCCATTATGCACAATGATAAAATGTGAAAAATGACATGAGGTGCCACAACACCGGCAACCAGGAGGGCCCAGCCGTACCTGGACGATATTGTCGTCTTGGCTGGATACTATTTTTGTCAACTTTATCCCTCATGTTATATTGTTTGTTTGTTTTTATGTACTCATATATTATGAAAAAAATAAAATAAAAAGTAGCCTTAATTACAAATATATATAAAATAGGAAATAAAGCTGATTAAATTGGAATTGGAATTGGGAATTCACTGATAAACTTATTCATTTTGTCAGCGTATGGCCGTTTTTTACCCTTGGGCAGGTCTGACATACTTTATTATTAAATTAATATCAAGAATAAAATACAACAAATAAAATTATCAACAATACAACGGAGAGGAATAAATTACGTTATACACACCACGTGGCATAACAATAAACCAAAATTAAATGTTAGTCTTTGCTAAAATAGCAAACAAGTCTCGCTTACGTATTTGGGTATTTCTCTACCTGGCACCGCCCCTGACTTGCGGACCGACATTCCAACTCTAGAGTTAACTCACGCCTCATCTCAACATTTTCCTTTCTGATTTATTTTATTATCTCTATTATCAGGTGAAATATACAGTTTTATAGCGCAATATCATTTTATCAATTTTAGTTTATATGCATATAGCGGAAAATCTGAAATAAGTAGCAGACTATGGAAACAAGAGACTCAAAGTGTCAGATAGCTGTTGTGCAAATGGATGCGTTAGATTTCTAGATTCTTTGCTGTGGCTTTATCGTTAATTTAAATCGTGTGCTAAATTGTAGTATCATGGATACTCAGCAACATTTAACACGTCATTTAACCGATGATAACTGATCTCTTAGCACCTGGAAATATAAATCGTCTCCCTGGAACAGCATTTAAAATTAGTGGTTCCAGGTACACACTTAGGTATTACCGTATCGCACATGGGGTTGCTAGGTTACAATTTAATAGAAAGCACGCCGATTGTGGTCTTGAAGAATGGTCTAATGTACTCTTCACTTATGAATCAAGATTTTTACCTACATTCTTTAGATAGGCGTATGTCGACATACAGAAGATCAGGTGAGTGTTATTTCCAATATAACTTTCGGCTAGCGAAAAGTTTTAGAAGTGGGTCATATCAACCATTGTATGGGGAGGGATATCTTCATGGGCGCAAGGAGTTAGTGACGGTCAGTGATGGAATGATAACTGCCAATTCGTACGTAAGGGATATTCCAAAACTTCATGTGATCCCATGTGGCCCTTTCATAGGCGACAACTTTGTGCTAATGCAGGATAATACAAGACCACACTCTGCCACTGTAGTGACTGAATATCTTGAAGAAGTTAGTCACTTGCCAGCTCGCAATCCAGACATTAATCCTAAAGAGCACGTATGGGACTAATTAGGATGGGCGATTCAGCAGAAACCTGAATGAACTTCAAAATAAATTGACAATGATTTGGAACAATACTGATGAGGATTATATACACAATATCTTTGAGGGCTACCAAGGTGAATACATGATATAATTACGGCGAGGCGGGAAATACTCGGTATTGGAAATTATTGTACCCTAAATTTTGTTTTTATAACAATTTTATAAAAATTGTCTTTATTTTTACTTTGTATTTAATATGATAACATAGATAATAAAGTGAACCAAAAAGAAGAATATTAAACAAAGATCAGGCGAGAGTTAGCTCTAAATTGTAATATGCTCTTGTTGCTGGTGCAACGAATTCGGGGCAAAACATTGTCACACCAGGTATTCAATCAATGCTGAATGTTTACTAAAAAATCAGTAGCACAGTAACATTTCTGAAGAACCAATTTATAATACAAAAAAAGATAATCCGAATCCAACAAATTACTCAGAAAAATAAATATAGTTAAAAAAAACTAAAAAACACGCTTTTAAAGCACATCAAACTAAAAAGTGAAAAATAATTATTAATATAAACTGAAAACAATAATGGACTAAAAATACTAGTATTATTGTGAAAAAAGCGTGGGGCGCTTTGTGCCATATTTTTCGTATATCGAGCAACCCACGCTTTTTTCACAATAATACTAGTATTTTTTCGTTCATTATTGTTTTCAGTTTATATTAATAATTATTTTTCACTTTTTTAGTGTGATGTGCTTTAAAAGCGTGTTTTTTAGTTTTTTTAAACTATATTTATTTTTCACTTTTTAGTTTGATGTGCTATGGAAGCGTGTTTTTTAGTTTTTTTTAAACTATATTTATATTGCTTATTGATGCTGATATTATAACATATTACGATCCAACAGATACTTCTGAAAAAAATATATATTTTTTTTCAGCCAAAGACGAGATTTGAACTCACGCCAGAGGAGTCCGTCGTTTCGCGTCGACTAAGACTTGTGCCTTAGCCCGCTCGGCCATCAAACGAACTGAGAATCACGGAATATACTAACAGTAATAAGCCACTTGCTCTCACACAGAGGATACGTGAGGAAAGGAAATTATTTAATTCTGGCGATCCTGATCAGGATAATCATATAAACTTATCAAATTATTGTATTGTTACCGGTTCTTCGTAAGTGTACAAAGTTTCAATTAAATCTGTCCGTTTAAAGTGGGTCAAAATCGAGTCCAATGAGTGGGTTACAAACAAACATACAAGTGAAGCTAATAAAAGCATGTTAAAAATGAATATAGTTTAAAAAACCTAAAAAACACGCTTTTAAAGCACATCAAACCAAAAAGTGAAAAATAATTATTAATATAAACTGAAAACAATAATGAACGAAAAATACTAGTATTATTGTGAAAAACGCGTGGGTTGCTCGATATACGAAAAATATGGCACAAAGCGCCCCACGCTTTTTTCACAATAATACTAGTATTTTTCGTTCATTATTGTTTTCAGTTTATATTAATAATTATTTTTCACTTTTTAGTTTGATGTGCTTTAAAAGCGTGTTTTTTAGTTTTTTTTAAACTATATTTATTTTTCACTTTTTAGTTTGATGTGTTATGAAAGCGTGTTTTGTAGTTTTTTTTAAACTGTATTTATATTGCTTATTGATGCTGATATTATAACATATTACGATCCAACAGATATTTTTTGAAAAAAAAAATTTTTTTATTTCAGCCATGGAATTTGAACTCACGCCCAAGGAATCCGTCGTTTCGCGTCGACTAAGACTTGCCCCCCTCTGCCAACGACCGACCTGACAATCACGGAATATACTTACAATATTAAGCCTCTTGCTCTCACGCAGAGGATACGTGAGGAAAGGACTGGCGAACCTGATCAGGATAATGATATAAACTTATCAAATTGTATTGTTACCGGTTCTTCGTAAGTGTACAAAGTTTCAATTAAATCTGTCCGTTTAAAGTGGGTCAAAATCGAGTCCAAAGAGTCGGTTACAAACAAACAAGCAAACAAACATACAAGTGAAGCTAATAAAAGCGTGTTAATGAACGTCAAACTTGTGGTTCATTTCAGATAATGCGATAATTCTTGTAGGATGTACATTAACTGTGGTTACAATTAACTTTTTTTGGAGAAATTTTACACTTCTTGTAGACTGACACGAAAAAGGAATTGCATAAAACTTAAAATACCAACAAACTACAAAAGACATTGAAATTGTTGTGTTTTTATTATTTTTAATAATAATCTTGTTTTATGACCTCATAGTTAAGGAGGAATAAAATATGAAATTTAAGTTTTAACTCAAAATAAATATTATATGATTATATATTTTTTCAGTTTGTGTAAGAAGGCCTTTCATTATACTACAATGCGTAACGTGGCCATCGTAAATCATTTTTTTTAATGCTGTTTGTATTTATATACACAATAATTACAAATTTAACAAATGTGTACACAAATACCTCTCATTGTTTTCGAGAGAAAGATTTGGAAGGCAGTTTTTATCACGGTACTAAGAAAAATATTTAATAACAAAAAAATAATATGAAATCAAAAGATTATCTGATATACCATCATGAACACCACTGCTGCAAGTACCTACATGCTGATTGTTCATGCTACAACAACACAATACAATAAACAAAATTATGTTATTTATAAAATGACAAGATTTTCAATATATTTAAACAACAAGAATACCGCTGGCATTATGGCTATTGTTAAGATACCGACAGAGTGAAATACACACTCATTCAACCAGTTGCTACACAATACGTGGTAAAGAGAATACCCCCTGAATATGCAGGACCGTAATTAATCTTGTTTCCATGAGACTCGTCATGAAGTAATTATAAATACGATCATCCAGACAAAAAATGCGTCAACTACCCATTTGATAATATGTTGCAGCTTTCAATGTGTTTAAAAAATCTGAGTGGATACGAAATTACGAAATGATAGTATTTTTTAAAATCCATTACATTTTTATGAATTTAAGTGCCTCTGATAATCTAACCAAAATAAAAATAAGAAATTTCAAAACATTCCTTATTTCTCTTGATAATATGAATTAAGTTCTCAATGGATATTTCCTTTTCACTGAGCCCTTTGTGTACTACAGGGTGTTCAAATTTAAGCATATATTGAAAATTGATAAACGCATGATTTTCTATGAAACTCGTTAGAATTTCTTCATAATGTCAAGTAATGGCCAGTATTAACAACAATTTTTCTGAAACAATGAGTTTGGTATTGCAAAAAATGTGCATGCCATTAAAAAAAACATACAGAAAACCGTCTTGGCAAAATAAAGTAGGTCGATGAGGTATGGTTTATGAGCGGATCTAATCTATCGAAAATGAGGTAAAATTGAAGATTCAGCAAAATTTCCAGGAAATTTCTTCCAAATTGTAAAACAGTGGGGCACCAGATTAGGTTATGTTAGGTTAGGTTAACTAATATTACTGATTATCTTGTGAATTTTGCTTTGTAGGATTTATTTTTTGCACCATTTTTTACGAATGAAATAGTTATCATTTGTAAATGATAACTATTTCACTAACATCTTCCAGTCTTTATCATCCGGTAAAATATGGATTTATAAATAAAGAGAAAATGTTTGTATATAGTTCAAAGAATTTTATTTACCACTGTCTTGATATTTGATCGAAACTAAATCGTCCAATTAATTTTTTATAAGTTAATTACTAATGGTAATGGTAATGGTAATGGTAATGGTGGGGGAGGCTGATACCTGGCAAGTAGGCCATAAACGGGCTCTTTTTACCAACCCCCAGCTGCCCCCTGTGCCATGTACTATTCTTGTTTCTTCGGTCGACTCGTTTCGATCTTCTAATGAAAATCAGGATGTCACTTAGTGCGAGAGAGATCATCTAATCCCTTAGAAGCACCTCAGTGTCGAAGATGCGATGCCTCAGGCGCCCGAACGCGCTATTTACTAAGTAAGAGAGTGTGTGAAGATCAAATCTCATATAAACCTTTACCTGTCATGGTATACCTCAAGGTTCTATTCTGGGGCCCTTCAATTTGTTCAATAATTGTATACTTTTTAAGTTTTTGTGCGTTACAACCAAATTTAACTAGGCGTTGTACATCGCAGCCCTAAGAGAGCCATTGTTCTTTCCATTTACAAATACATTGCTTAATTCTTTCCCATTATTTTCATTCTCTAACTAGTTTTTGGACAACTTTGCTATTCGTTTTAATTTGGATACAATTGTGTAACTTTAGCGTGAAATGGAAGCTTATAGAACGAAGTTAGTTACGCTTATATTTAATATTTTTCTACATGGTCCCCATTATTAGTATTACTAACTGAGTTGGATGCTTCAATTTCTCAAAGGCATTTTGTAACATGTCTGGGGTAACTGTATTTTGAATTCTTGTTTAAGGTGTTCTTTCGGCACACAACTATTTTTTAGATATCCCCACAGAAAAAATCTGGTGGGATTATACCTGGTGAATTTGGTGGCCATGCACGTGGTCGTCCCTTACCTACTCATCGTCAGGAAATTCTGAGCGAAAAAGTTTAATTTCATCAAATGACGTAATAAATTGTTTGACAGTATTAAAACAAAAATTCATAGACTACGTTATTATTAAATTATTTCAATATGTTTATTAAGCAACAAATATCAACTTTATTTTGCACTATTCATTTATGATCATGGTGTATTGTGTACCAATTAAGACCCTTTAAAACTTACGCACTACGGTTCTGTATAGGTAGCGACATAGCATTTCTTAATTGGTTTGAAAAGTGGATGGAGACTGCGAGGGTTGGTCTCAACTACGATTTATAAATTCTTAATTATTTTATGAACTTTATACTAGTATTTCTTACTTTATTCCATGATTCAGTGTTTTGAATGCATAGCAAATGCAGGCCTTGCTGTTAAACGAACGCAAAGCATAATGTAGCGCTAGTTTTACGGCATCATAAAATATTTTACTGCGAAGCAGAATAGATGTTTAGTAGATATTGTAATATTTTAAAGCGGGAAGGTAAGGCAAGTTGTATATTTTGTTATAAAATATAGGTATACAAATGGTTTCATATGTATTTCATCTACTCGCACACTGTGCATCAAAATGCAATACACAACAGCGCATTTAAACATGCAAATATTTATTCACATAAAAATTATTAGAAAATTTGATTTCACATTTCATATATAGGGTGTTCTCGAATGATCGCAAAATATTTTAACGAATGATTTCTTGGCTTTTTCGAAGACAAACAATTTTCATAAAAAAAAAGTACTGATATACATTTAAAATAAAAGCCACTTGTAATTTCGTCTTGGCTCACTCTGTATATTTGAAAATAATTTCCAGTTATAGACTTTTTATCTAATTTACCTGCATTTTTTTTTTAATTTCGAGCTATCGTAAAATTCAAGATATCGAAGTCCGATGCACTATTGCCCCACACTGTATAAAGGCATATTAAAAAAGTTCGAGATTTGAAAAATTTGTGTTTACAGCATCTTTCTTTTTAATCTTCTTTGGATATGCAAAAAATTATAATAAAACAACCCGTAATAAAGCAGCTGATGTATGTATGTATGTATGTATGTATGTATGTATGTATGTATGTATGTATGTATGTATGTATGTATGTATGTATGTATGTATGTATATATATATATATATATATATATATATATATATATATATATATATATATATATATATATATATATATATATATATATATATATATATATATATATATATATATATATATATGGGTAGTTTTTATAATTTTTGGATTGTAATAAATTTGAATTTTAAATTTATTCCAATCCAAAAATTATAAAAACTACCCACCGAGTTTAACCAGTATCTTGATTTTGACTTTGACTTTATTATTTCAATAACTTACTTCGTTACTATTTGCTTTCATAGTAATTACATAATTTCCTTTTATTTGTAATTTATGAACATGTACTTTTGATCAGTACTGATATCTTTAATGTATGTTGAAATTTCTTAAACTTCTCCTCCTTATTATTTATATGGAAATACCGTTTATATTCTTCAATACCTTTACTATCATAATTCTTCTTTTAATTTAATTAATCTTTATTTTTCCTTTCCAGCAAAATTTTCATCTTTTCAAAATTATCAACATTCAATTCTCTTTTATTTATTTTTCTTCTTGACTACCTCTTTTTTATTATTTTTTTCAAATGTTCCCATGATAAATTTTCTATCTTATAAATGTTCACCATCTATCATTAAATTCTAACTGATTTTTTTTAAACTTCACATTTCAAATTTTAGTTTATAAACTTTTCTTCTGTCATACCCTTCATCTGTTATTGTTCAAATTATTGTCCAAATTATTACCCACTAATTTTGGCGTCATATATCAGATTAAAGTCATTCTTTAACCTCCTATGGATGATGCATTGTGATGTGATGTGCTGATGTGTGTATGATAAAGAAGATAGAGGAAGGACTAAAACAAACAATATAAATAACCTATATACTGATTCATTAGATATAGTACATTAAAGAGAAACTGAAAATTTGCATCGTTCGGATATTGTGTAGAGTTGACCTAACGATAGCTATGTAGATGGAAAATGAAATTTCTGCCATCCTAATACTTACGATGAAGAGTGACAGAATACCTGCTTCTTGTTTACACTGTAATGTTAGCATTTAAGAGACCCATGTCTAATGATTCAGTACATAATCTGTAAGTGATTGTTCTGTTTCTAGTATTCTCCTCATATCTCTTGTAGGGTTCCCTTCTCAGTATCATTGGAGAGAGGCTAGCTATTCAAAATTTTACCGCTGAAGAAAAAAGATGAGACTAAAAGAAATTCTAAATTGGTGCCTTTTGATACGAAAGCTTCTACTTCTAGACACACCACCAAAACTTGGGAGATGATAGAATATCAGTTGTCAAGAGCGAAGCTATTTTTTCAAGACGATTTTGGTCGTATTAGCATTTTTAGGTGGTTAAACCAATCGGGACATAAATTGAAGGTCAGCTTGTTGTAAATTTGGGGGAATAATTAATATTGCAGTTCCTTTGACCTTAAACCGTTGTTATTCCAGAATTAAAAAGGCCATTGACCACAGTAATAGCTGGAAAATTGTTACATTCGATATAAAGCGAGTCCTAATTGAGTTTCATTGGCGGTGTTCTAAAAAGATTTTTTCCTCTGAGCTAACTAAAAGTACTCCCCAAGGAACTCGGACGACATTACCAGGGCTCATAACTTGCGTTGAAAAAGAGAAAAAGTAATCGGTAATAATTTTGACAATAATTGTCTTAAATGCACAATATCATTTTTTCGTACATTTTACTATCTCACAGTGTTAATTACGGCCGTTAAATTTTGTAATGGCTCATCGTCGACCATTCATAGCCTGCTATTCGTTCCCAAGCAAATAAGTTACGGCTATAAAGTTACCCATATAAATGTAGCTAATTATAAAAGTGTTAATTACATATATAATGTGTGACCAAGATCTCATTTTGCAATTAGAGAATTTGCCATTACCTTTATTGCAAAGAAAACACAGCAGTAAATTTAATAAAACTTATTTTAAATTGTCAACAAGAATTTTGTAGAAGGATGGAATTTCTTGAAAAAATATAAAACGAGGTTTCGTTGTGTCATTATGTTTCTAGGAAAACAATGGATTTTTTTTTTTTTATTAAGGGCGTTCGAAAATATGGGAACAAATTTAAAACATGACTGCATTAACCTAAAGAACATTTAACACTGAACATTAGGAAAATCTTCCTATTACAGCTGTCGCTCCCTTGACATTAGTTAAACATTAATTTAAGAAAATTAAAATACGTCATACTAATTACTACAATAGACTTTTATAAACTCCCATTAAAAAATATATGCTTCTGTTATTTTCGCAAAAAAACGCAGCAAATTTTTTAAATGTAAACAACTTAGAATTTACAACAGTATTGTTATCTCGGATATCTGAATTTGACGATAGATATTTAATAGAATTTTTGATTCTCACGTAGGTTGTTTATGAAAAGCGTTTGTCAATGTTAGATAAAGGAGGTGCTTTTTGTTTATTTAATGTTTTCAGTTTGGGACCATTAATGTCTATAAAAATCTTGTTTGCTGTGATATACAGTATCCCGCTTTTCATCTTTAACACCCCAGCATCTTAGTTGTTATTATTTCGATTTCTTTCAAATTTGGGCGAGTTGTGGTGAGTTATAGTAATAAGTTAATTAACTAAATAATTATTATTTAAGTTAGCGGTGTGCGTTAAAATAGGGGTCACCTTCAAAAAATAAATTAGTGCAACTTTTATTGCAAAGCTAATATTTAATCCATTTTTACCATTCTTTAAAACATGCCGATGTAAAATTTCAGCCAAACTCGTTGAAGAAATTCACGATCAAATCTTGAATTTTTCGTATTTGTAACCGAAAATGGTAAAAAATTTAGACAATTATTCATGAAATAAAATATTTCAGTAATTTATGGACCAGTATTAAATTACATGACTTGTAAAACAAACTTTTAAAGATTTGCTACTACTAAACTGCATTCCATTTAATGAAGTGAAATGTCACGCACGTCACAATTTCTAAACAATTAAGTAATTTCCAATTAATAAAACAAATTAACAAATTAATGATTTTTATTATACCACTATCAACTTTTGGCGACAATGGTGATAGATGAACATCAAGAATGAACAGTTACACGGTTTGAACGTTCGAGCAAGTATGTACGTGAAGTGTAAAACTCCGCTGTAGGTCATCACTGTAAGCGATTTGCCGCCTATGGAATCAATGGAATCAATAAATGATTGATTGAGATAAATATCTCACGTTCGTTAGCTCACAATATGACTAGGTGTTGTAAGCATGCCTCAACTCTCGTTTCGATCCTGATTTTTTTTTTATTTATTTTAATTGACACTGCTTAGGTCAAATTTACCTGTAAATCAACGATATTTCATAACCGGAATTGACTCACAGATATGTGTAATAGGACGGTAATATATCATAATATCTATTTTTTTTATTAACTAAATTATTTCGTTGTCTTTTTTTTATTTATAAGTTTCATAAAGCATACTATTTCACGGTGGCTATTGCTATAGCAATTACACATAATTTAATTGGTGTGTTTTGGAGTATGATAATTAATTAAAGAATATCTACAGAGTGTCTGGAATTCGAAGGTAGATTATTTCTCTATTACTTCCCCACCTCTCAAAGTGAAGAAATTATGTATTCGTGAAAAAAATTTTTGAAAATTTTTATTGCATTTTTTGGACGAATCTCGACGAATTATGACGATGCACAAAATTTTAGACAGAAAGAATTTTCTGTATGTGTATCTGTGTGGTTCGCGATAGCAGCTACAGTTTTTGAGACAAAGCTTTCAAATTTAGTACACACATTCTAGAGGTCAAGGAAGAGATTGAGCAAAATCGGTTCCAATGTATAAAAAAAATATATTAGTGACATTCCACCAATGTGACTTTTTGAAACGTCAAAATGTGACTTTATTGAAACGTCAAAAAATAAGACTTTTTTGAAACGTCAAAATTACTTTTATTATAAACTACACCACACTTCGAGTTTTACTACGGCGAGGAAGTTCTGATCCCCAAGTAATTGGCAGCGGTTTTTTCATTTTTAAGTGTTTCAAATAGATTTTTTGTCTAAGTGTTCTTCTGTGAATTTAAATGTTTTACCTTACTAGAACCATCATAACATAAAATTTTTCTTATATTGTTATTATTATTTGCTATAACAAAAAAAATATTGCAAAATCAAAAATGTCAAGAGTTGTACAGAAGTTTCATGAAACAAGAAGAGTTAAAAATCGGATAATATCTGGAAGAAGTAAATCGACAACAAATAAGGATGTCTGATGTTCTTAATCTGCTCAGATATAACTAATTTAATTTCTTTTAAGTTTAAATTTTAAAGTTTATTACACCATCATCACAGAAACTGTTCAGTTACGTTAAAACAGGCAATCAAATAACACCAAACATGTAACAAAATTTAAAATAAATACGTAATAATTAACAGTTTCTCTGATGATGGTGTAATAAACCGAAACTTTAGAAAAAAATAAATAAAATTAGTTATAAATATCTGACCGAAATTCCCTAAAACACTATAAAATATTATTTTTTGATATTAAAAGTCAAAAAAGGAAAAATTGTATATTTATGTAGTACATGAATTAAATGAAAATGGTCCTGATAGAAGGGTGCAGGGTTGTCAGGAAATGATGGAATCCATTGATCTTAATGGTAACAACATACTATTTTTAGATAAATCGACGTTTTGTCTTAAAAGTTCTGTAAACGACATAATTGTCGAATTGATCAAAATCCTCACTGGATGGAAGAAACTTACAACCAATATTCTAAATAAATGTATGGGCAAGGATAATCAAAGGCAACATTAATTTTAGGAGAAAATTTAAGTTGAAATCACAATTTACAACTTGTTTATAAATTGTTCCAGCTTTAATCCATGTATTTCCAAATCCAGAACGACTATCAGATGAAATTTGGTATCAGGAAGATAGAGTTCCACATCATTATCGAGTTAATGTGCGACAATACCTAAATGAAACATTTCCACAAATATGGGTAGGTTGAAGACAACAAATTTAATGACCAACGCAGTCACCAAATTAAACCCTTTTTATAATCGGTTAGTTATCTGTAAGAAGAAACTTCAATCGTTAAAATAATTGGAAGCTCGAATTAGGATGGTTGTTCAAGAAATATCCTCGCACGTTATTCAAGAACTCCTTAAAAGCCCTTATTGATTTATTAGGATATTGTTAGGCAGCTGTAGTTCTGCAGTTTGAGCATTTATTTTGAATATTTTCTTTTTTTAAATAAATTTATTAGGGATTTAATTATTTATTGAATTAATAATTATTATTTAATACGTACTTATTTTATTGCATATTTCTGAGATTATAAGACGCACACCTTTCAAATCCTATATCATTTTATTGTTTGAAAAAGTATCTATCTGAAAATATAAAAATTATGGGATGATCCATTTAAAAAACTGCCGAAGACATCATATTACGAAAAATATAGTAGCTGTTAAAAATCAAAGTACGTCACTGAATAGACTAAAGAAACCTATAAAAACTTTTATTAAAGTTGTTTTATGACCCAACATAAAGTTTTCTCAAAAATTGGGAATTTCGACACATTTGTCCAACCCTATATCTACCATTTTGCATTAGGCAGATAATAACTGCTTCTAGCATTAGTAACTTGCATTACCATGGGTTTTAAGTCAAGTAGCATTGTACTCTCTAAAATATACATACACTCAATATTTCAGCTACAATGCAGGCAACGGTGGTTTATAAAATCCATAGCACCGGATTATTTTCAAAAAACTTTTTATTTTATTTCTAGATTTCATTACGGACAGCTTATAACCTATTTTAGCTTGTTGTCTTAATAGTGGGAAATAACCAAGAAATTCTACGATCTATTGTTCTTGCAGCTTACTGGCAAAATTCTTTAAGAATTTAAGTTTTTGGTTTTCTTCTTTACCTTGCTTACTACTAAGACAGATAATGTAGTATTTTGCGCGATATCTTATTGCAAGGCGGGCAAGATAGAAACTAGAAACCATTAACTTTTATATTCTTAATTGGTACACCTTTTAAAGATGAAATGTTTCGCCCTGTTTAACAGTAATATATGTAGTGTTGCTAAAATTCGTTTTTGAAAACTGTTTCCAAATAATTTAAAAACAAATCGGTTCAGTACTTTCGATTTCGTAAATCACCAAACTTTACCAACATTTTAGGCGATCCGCTTCAGATGCTGAATAGTTTATTTGTATTTACACTATGTAATGATAGTGTTGGTAAATGTGATCTTTTTTATGATGCAGAACACCATGGTAGCATACAGATAGAGAAGGGGGAATACACGAACGAATAGATCGTTATACAAGTAAATAATACTAACGTAATTTCCACGAAACACCAAAACACTATATGCTGCACTCGACGCAAATTTCGCCATCAAATTGGCATCATCTGTAGATGACTAAAACTAACCTTATGCTAACAAAGTACCCTATTTATACCTAAACTATTGTGACCCATCATTAACCAATAAAGTGGGCTACCTAGGATTGCCCCTCTGTCTCTATTCATATTATTTTTACACTTTGTGATTTCCAAGCTTTCAAATACATCCAGCTGTCTAGTATTTGTTACATTCCTAATCAATCTTAAATTGTTAATATCTGTTCTATGGTTGTTCTCAAAAGCATATTGATCAACACTAGACTCATCTGTTTTACAATATTTGATATGGACCATATGTTCTCTGAATCTAGTTTGAATCGATCGTCTAGTTTGTCCAACATACTGTTACGTGTTTGCTATCCACACAAACACCTATACTCGTAGATTCGTTGATTGAAAGTTCAGGTAGCACTTACTCACTACTTTATTTACTAATTATCCATTAACAACAACAGATTAATTTATGTCTTAACTATAATCACTATTGAACACATAAGTCTCTTTCTTATTTCATCTTTACTCGTTCACGTTCGACTTCAGACTGAGTTTCGGCCCACCGTGCGTCTTATTTATACATCCATTCACACGGTCTAGAGCAGTCCAGAATATTCCCGGCCGTTCGCATACAATTCCAGTCTCATCTAACCAGTCTACACAGTCCAGTGGCGTAACAATACTTTTGATTACGGTCCTTATAGCTTATTTCGTAAATCCCCGATTTTTCTAGAAATTATCTAAGGTCATTCCTATACATAAAAAGACTCAGTCGATACTCCTGAAAACTATAGACCAATATCTATTATACCAATATTTGCCAAAATTTATGAAGTTATCATGAAAATGCAAATAACTGATTACTTGGAAATAAATAGTTTGTTAAATCAAAATCAGTTCAGTTTCAGAAGTAAAATGTTTACAACTATTGATTGCCAATAAATAAACTTACGGATATTATTAGCGAAGGATTCGAGGATGGTCATTTTCACTATGCTTAATTTTTAGACCTCATAAAAGCTTTTGACTGCGTCTCACATAACATATTAATAAGGTCCAAATATCGCGATCTTCGGTACGAGCTCCAAATGCTGTACCCAGGCTATTCGGTAAAAATGGTCGTCCTTATAATCGGTGTACTCGCAGGGAAGAAGCCTACGCTGCTCTCGGAACTGAAGATTATACCGGCCTGCCAAAAATCAGCCAAGTGGCTGGCAGGCCAAATGCAGAAGGCGGTCATTCTGAGTTCTCTCCGTCTGCTTAGGGCCCACGATTCTGGTATCTAGTCACTAACCCTGCTGGATGTGGGGAATGGCTGTAGTTGATGCGCCGGCACGACTCCCGTGAGGCGTCGGAGGCCACGGGAGGACTGACCGGCATCGGATATTCCGAAAAAAAAATAATAATAATAATTATAGGTGCTGATGTTGAGTCAGTCACCGAACTTCAGCCAAATCGTCTGAAAGTCCGAATCAGAGCTGCCGAACAGGAAAATCCGTTTCGGCAGCACGTCGATAAACCTCAGCATGGTGTCTTCTATAAGAACATAGAAACACTGGGTTTATCGACCAGGCTGACCTTCGCCTTTCTAAGGTCAGCAGGGCTAAAGTCGGAGACTGAGGGATTCATTATGGCCTGCTAAGATAGTGTTATCAACACCTTGGTCTACCGTAGCCGCGTGTGGCGTGTAGAGATTTTTGATATCAACTGCAAGACCTGCCATCAGGCGCCGGAATCGCTCATGCGCTTACTTTCTGCATGCCCCATATATGCGATTTCGGCCTACATCCACCGACATAACACGGCTTTACGAGTGTTATACTACCATCTAAAGCACTCGTACGGGGTAGACCAGACACCAGTGCTGCCTTACGTCTCCGGAGATATTGAGTCTGTTGTCGAGAAGGAGAAATGCCGGATTTACTGAAACTACTCGTTCCCGTCTGTCAGGCTAATCCAAGCTAATAAGCCTGACATAGTCCTCCTCGACCATCAACTCAAGGTGATGTATGTCATCGAGTTCTCGGCACCTGCGGAGAAAAACATCACCTTGAAGGAGGAGGAGAAACGGACCAAATATCGTGATCTTCAGTACGAGCTCCAAGTGCTGTACCCAGGCCACTCGGTGAAAATGGTCGTCCTTGTAATCGGTGTACTCGGAGGGATAAAGCCTATGCTGCTCTCCGAACTGAAGATCATACCTGCCAGCCGAGTGGCTGGTAGGTATTGCTTAGGGCTTAGGGCACATGGTTCTGGAATCTACAGTCACTAACCCGGCGGGATGTGGGGAGTGGTTGTAGTTAATTCGCCGGCGCGACTCCCGTGAGGCGTCGGAGGCCACGGGAGGACTGTCCAGCATAGGATAATCCGAAGAAAAAAAATATATTAATAATAATGCCGAGTGGCTGGTAGGCAAAATGTAGAAGGCGGTCATTCTGGGTTCTTTCCGTCTGCTTAGGGCATACGATTCTCGAATCTACAGTCACTAACTCTACGAGATGTGGGGAGTGGCTGTGGTTAATGCGCCGGTGTGATTCCCGTGAGGCGTCACAGGCCATGGGAGGACTGTCCGGAGTCGGAAAACTGAAAAAACAAAATATTATTTTTATTATAATTATTATAAGATTCCTAGTTACATTTGAGGCACCAGTAAATAAACAGGGTTTTGATCAATAGCATATATTTTCTTTAGCTAAACTATAAAAGATAACAAAATCTAAAAAAGGCAAACAAGTTGGAATGTTTTCTAAGTGTGCTGCATAAACTGTTTACAAAAATTGACAACCAAAAAGATTACGTAAGGAAACATCTATTGCCAGATAAAGATCCCAAGTTAAATCGCAATAGTTAAAAACGTTGTTTTGTTAAAAAAATAACTTTGACTCTCGGTAGAGTTGATGAAGCACTTTTGGGTAGAGGTAAGTTGGATTCATTCAATCTCACCAACTATGTAGAAGTTAACAGAACAAAAAACACTGTTTCTGAATTCCATTTTCCAATATGGTGACAGTATCTCCATTTAAACAGACAGGGTCCTTTTGTATGATGTTTAATTTCTTCCTTTAAATATGTGTATCGGTTTCCATCAAAGTTATAAGACAACTTCTAAAAATAAAGTTGGCTAAGAAATAATATCAATATGATTCATGAGAATCACTGAAATACCAAAGTTTTCTTCTATCCCTTTTTTAGGTCTAGCTGTTCTACGTATACCACTTCCTTTAAATAATTACGCCCCAACTTTAATGGTTTGTTAGATAGGTTTAAGCTTCATAAAAAAATGTTTAATTACGATTTGTGATATTATCGCAACTTAAGTATTACCAAATTTGTTACAGTTTATATAAATGGGATCAAAAGTAATATAAAATTTGGCATGCCTCGTAAAACTGCTGTAAAATTCAGAATGAAAATAATTAGAACTGCTCAAATGATACTAACAAAATGCACATTTATTGTTCTTTGTGCTGTTTTGAATAACTTTTGTTAAAAGTAACGAACAAATAAAGAATAGTAATATCGCAGAAGATGTGTTAGAAATGGACTGTTTTTCGGTTTAATGAAAAACACATAATATTGATAGCAGCAGATATGTACAAGTTAAAAGTCTGTATCTCTATCACTGTTAGCGTCGATTAAAAGAATTCAATCAAGGCTTTTAGTATTAGCTAAAAGAGTAAATGTTTTGAGTAATTCATTCATTAATAATATGTATTACGTATTTATTGTTTCATTTCATTGCTTCTACGGTATGTCAGAATACGATATAAAAAATTTAGCGGTTTTCTTGTTAAGTATTTATTTTTAATCATTTTCAATAGTTAACAAATAAAATTCTTATTCGCCTATTGCACTTATGACTATTTCATATTTACCTAATATTAACAAATCAATCATTCACACTTTTTTTTTAAATTTCTATAATTTTGCGTTTTACTCGTTCTATGTTTAATAGGCCAAAGTAATCAATTACCTGTAGATCCGTTACAGTAATATCCAAAAGATACCATACAAAATAAACCAATAATTAATGCAAATTTTCATGGGAGAAACGTGTATTTTGAGAAAAATCATCTACAACCCAACAAAACCCCCAAAAAAATTTTCCAATAAGTTTACTAATCATCTCTTCCCTACAAAAGCAACATTCCAATAAAATCAAAATATAAAGAAATGCTCAAATAAAAGCAAGAAACTCGAAAAAAATAAACTTTTACCCGGTAGACTTGCCGTCACCAAGGGTGGTCCTCTTAGTCGCAACATTCGCAGGAGGCTATGGTCACATAAAAAAAGCCTTCGTTTAACACCATAGCTCCACCCATGGTTCACACGCCAATCCCTATTGGTCTCGCAACGAACAAAAGAAAGCTCTTATGTTATGGGCCGCACCGCCCAAGTGCCTCACCTAGAAGGAACCCACACGGTCATCAAAGTTAACTTCAGTCAGTTTACATCAAGTAACACACTAAGAACGATCGCCCGTTTTTTGAGACAAAATCTGTAAAAAAAAATAGTAAATCCGTGCCTTTTCTAGTGGCTTAAATTAAGTGACTGGAGTGTATACTTGTCTTAAGTAAAACGTGCGCTGCGAGTGCCTAGCTTTCCGACGGATATCGCAAAGTTATTGAGTACTGAACAGACTAATTGGTAAATGGCAGTGTCTACTCTGAATATGTCACCTTATTTTACTGGATATCCTTTTCAAGGTAGGCATCAAAAAACAATTTTTAATATAGCGCTACAAAAAACTATATTGATGATGATGGCATTAACAGAAGTATTAGTATCTACAAATTGTAAATAGGTTCCAGCCCAGCCAATTAAATAAATAAAAAAATATCTCCAATTTGAGTCTAGTACATAAATTATTTCAATTAAAGTATATTTATGCGAAAATTTCACCAATAAATGTCATATTCAGTACCTAATTGGACCCGTTGGGAACTTCTAAAATGTCGATATCCGATTTATGAAAATGTTATATTTGATCATACATGAAAAGTGTGTTATTGGCATTAAAGATTAGAGTGTATTATGAGGCAAATGTTGTATTAATTAGCAACAAACAGTTTAATCTTCTTTTTATATTATGAGAAACTCTGGCGCTGTCAATGTGTCAATTAAAAAATATTTCGCATAATGTATTCAGAAAGATTTTTTCTTATTGCTCGTTCGTGTCCGCTACTTGGACAAGTTGAGTGTGATAAACAGGTTGTTTCTTAACATCGGCTTTCTTTATAGAGTATACTAAAAAAATAAAAAAGTTGATGTCGGATGATGTATAATGTTATCCGAACTAGCTTATGTCAAAAATGGTGAGATAAGTATCATCTATAAGACGCGGTGTCGGTTACAATCCAGCCTACACAGCTTTTAATGTATTTTAATGCCTGTAATACATGTGAAAATTCAACTTAAATCTGTATTATTAACTTATCTCCATATCTAGAAACCTTTCATAAATGATTTAAATATTCATAGCGCAGGTTTTGTGATCACATCATTTTCTTGGGAAAAATTACATCTTAATAGTGACAAGTTTTTAGATTAACGATACGTACTGTATTCATTATAAAAATGGCTTACGCATAATCTGAAAATTACGATAACATTTATCGGCTAATAAAACCAATTACACTATTTGCATTTCTAAATATAACTTAGTAGAAACATCATAACTTGTCATCAAACTCTTTTATCGACATACCTGATTATGTTCCACTAAAGCTAAAGGCACAAGTGTTGTGTTGCGTTGTACTGGGAATATTCCCTTGGGAGGAAATTCGTGTGGCAATATTCCCGTAATATATAGTTTGGAATTAATCCTCAATATGTAAAATGGGTGGAAAATCAGCAACTTTCTCTTGCAGTTGCATAAATAATCATATTAGTAAGATAAGATGTCCATTCAACGTCCTTGGGCATTTTGCTAAAAGTGGGAAAGGTTAAGTTTACATATGTTGGGAAAAATTTCAAAAACTCATAAACTCAAAAATCTACAATCAGAAACACATATCTGCAAAGTTCATGACCACACAAATATAAATTTTGGCAACACTCTTAACAGAATACGTTCCCAGTACATTTCTAAAAGAAGAATATTCCCCAAAAAAATAAAATCTAGATTTATGATTTTTAAAATTAAATTCTCGATAATTTTATCATAATCATAATTCATAGAGGCTTGTTCGATAATAAAACTCTTTGTGGTATTGTACAAACTTTTTGCACATGATTAAGGTTTTTATTGTATTGTATAAACAGTTATTAAAAAAAAAACACCACATAAATTAGACAATCCTACCAGACCAAAGCCAAAGCTGCCCCGACAGGGGTTACACAGTAGAAAAAAACGCAAACACACACAACCAAACCCTTCGACTTTGCCAGAATCGAAACCGGGATGTGAACCTGGGAGTCGATAGACAGTAAATCAGCTACGTTTTTCACTTAACGCTCTTATCTGAAATTATTGATATAAACAATTTATTGAGATGAGATAATATTTAACAGAAGAATGAAATAAGATTCTTGAATTGCCTATTGCTCTATTGAGTCATAAAGAATCATCTCCAATAACATTGGTCCACAAATTTTAACTTTTTTTCTGTTAAATAGAAATGAAGAGCTGATTCAAATCGGTTAACAACATTTTTCTATCGAATAATTAACATTTTTTTGTGGTAGCAAAAAAAGTTCTTTTATTACATTATTCGACATTTTTGAATTGCCCTAAAATTAGTTTTGATAGATTTTCTGCTATACTTCATTTGAGGAACATCCCTCGTAAGTGACCAGCAGTAGTAGTTCGTTAACTCTCTTCTCTCTTTGTCATTTTTAGAAACGATAACCATGCAGATGCCTCAGCTTCATTCTCTTCATATACAGGATCATTTATTAGTCCCATTAGTTATGAATCTGCACATTGATCTTAGCATCACTTATCCTAGGAAACTTGTCGTTTAAGAAAAGAAAACCTTGTCTATTACGATCCACTGTTTTAACAAAATGCTTCATGACATCTATGCTTGATATGTAAAGGTGGAAGATAAACTTTCTCTCATCGTCGAAGTAGCTTTTTGATGATTTTTCCTACCTCTGCTGTCCCATTCACATAGGAAACAAGATAATTTTATGTATTCAAGTTGTAGTCCAAATAAATCTTCATAAATATCTCATTACTATGGACAGGTCAGCAAGATACAATTCCTTCATGTGAGTAGCTAAGCAAGTGGTTCTATGGATAATTATTTCCATTGTACTGCTTTTAAACTCAGCTCTGAAAAATCTATCGCCAATCCTCAGGATTGTGTTGCTGTGTCAACCCAAGATCTTTAGCAAAGGTCCACATCAGTGCAGTAAAAGATTCAACCCTTTAATCGAATCATTTAATTTTGTTTGGTTAATTAAATGAGATTCAGTAAACGCCGCCTCAAAGTCAATAAGGATAGTCCGTTGCAAAATGGAAGCTGATAGAAACATTCTGACTTCATATTCAGAATCAGCACCTCCAAAAATATAAGAAATAGCAAAAATTGTGCAATTAACAAAATCACTGTCGACAATTATAATTATCAATATCTTTTGAATACTTTTCAACGAATATATCAAATCGCATTAGTCAAAATATTGGAAAGGTTATGAACTATAATTACTATAAATAGCATTAATGAGCTAACCTGGTCGGCTAATTCTAGTTTACTGGGTAATACTGGTCTGTCAATCTAGAATGGTATATTTCATTAGGAGTCTAGAAAATAGGCTTTTCGTGTGCGCGCATGACAAATTCCCGTGTAAAGCGTAGCCGAATACGGGAAGTCATGCAAGTGAGGAAAAAGCATTTATGGATGAACGATATTTTTCAATATACAATATATATTTTTTTCAATATACTTGTGAAAACAAAAAAAATTGTGTTATTGTAAATATGCAATCCCAGAATAATTCTACAAAATGAACCACAATTATTGTAGTTGATGAAGTCGAAGGTACTACATTAGAAATTGTTTCTTGGTCTTCCCAACTACAATGTCTTCTGGTGTTAACGTTATATTTCCTATTCTTGAATGACGAATTTACGAGACACTTCAATCTTTCTGCTTACCGATTCTTTGTCGTAGCCTTCAGCCACAATCGAGGAATGCCAACCTCCATGTCTTTTTAGAGTAAGCAAATCACCTTCTCCTTCAACCAACATAGATGCTGAAAATCGTGTTAAGCCGTATCCAGTATATTCCTCAGACTTTTTTTAGGTTCAGATATTCAGCAATCTGTTTTATTGTACTACTTATAATATGGCAACCTACGTGTTGTGCATAATATCTACCATTGCGATACGCAATAAATAATCTTCTACTATTCATATTTGTAGGTCATAGATTAGTATATTTATGATAAAAACTGCATGGATCAAAGGGACATCCTTCCTTTCTAATTGTGAAACTTCTTGATTTATGATTTTTGCCACCTCGAGGGTACCACCAAAACACGGCCGTTATCTTCCACGTCCGAAATTGAACGAATCAAGTCATCTCCTCAGCATGCACCGAAAATACCAAATATTAAAATTACTTTAGTTAATAACCACTTCTCATCTGGTGCTTCAAGTATGCATTTGGCGACTTGATCTACAGTTAATACTTTAGACTTTTTCGGTGTGTTACCAACACTTTGTTGTTTGAGAAATGCATTAGTTTTTGGCAAATTACTAACATTCATATATTCTTTTACTGCCAAACAACTTTTTAATGTTGAAAATCGACTCCATAATGTTGATGCTTTGGTGGATTTTTTTTTCCGGGAGAAATGAACGAGAAGAGTATCATCACTTACTGTGTTAACTTTTTTTGCCACTTGCAAAATAGTCGGTACTCATTTTCGTATCTCATTAGACTTTCTGGGCAGTAACTCAACACTTACTTTTGCCGTTTCAAGTGATATTTGTTCTTCTGGAGAAGTCATTAAAAATATTTTGAATACAAATTCGAAAAACTGTCACAATACAAGCATTGCTTGTTCATTCATTTTACGTGGCTGTTATCTTAATTATTATAATTGTCATATACCTAATTGTTTATATGTTTAGTTGTTTAGTGTTTTACAAGGAAAACCTATACAAAATAGTCCTGAGGATGTCTTTAAAGAAAGACGAAACGTCGACATATTTTTGAAACTGGTTTTCTTCTTTAATTGACCACACCCCAACAATTTTTCACATAAAACATTGTTTAGCGCTGCTAAGGAATCTAAACAATCACTGCTTGCGGTTATTAAGGAACTTTCAATAGCACAATTAATTATGAGTGGCAAGTACGCAGCTAATATTATTAGCGCATGGTAAAATTTTTTCTGTGCTGGCGCACAGGAAAATCCCATTTTCCATGCGCTAAATAGGTATGTAAACATAGTATTTTTGGAGAGGTATAATGAAAAATGTGCTACATTATTCTTCAACTTATACTTGGTTGCAACGTCAATAAGCTGGCAATACTCGCAAAAGATATCGTAAATTCGCAGTAGCCATATTGTCAATAAGACAGTTATGACATAACTCAAATTATAGAAAAGAAACAAATGACACAATTACTGAAATAGCTGATTATAGCTACAGTTTTAAAATCTATGGTGCAATGAAAAAACCAAAACGTTAGAATTATCGAGCTAGATTCTTAAGTGTAATTGGGTGACAAAAATATAAAAAATGTAATTGCAAATAAAGCTAAACCCAATAAATCTAGATTTATTAATGATGAAGTTTTCTAAGATCTGGTTTGAAGAATGATGTTTAGTCAGAGTATTTTTTTTATTGGGCATGACACGAAATATATTTAAAAAAGACCTTAGACAGTTTGAAAATCTGTATTCATGATCGACTGATAATTTAAACCCGGCTCGTTTTGAGAAATTGACTGTCAAATTAATTTGTTTTTGCAAAAACTATGCTAGGGTTTAGACTTTTTTTATTTAATTTATTTTGGCATCAAAAATAAACAACCTATATTTTGGCAACACTGATCTCAAGGTGAAATCTGTAGGTTACTTAAATTTTTCTGAATAAAAATTCTTTGCAGTCAAAAGTGCAAATAATCCAGACCGGAGAAAAAGAAAATTCTGTTATTTGTCAAGCTTTGGGAAAAGATTATTTAATTTTTCAGGACATTTAAATAAAATACTGACAGAAAATTTATTTTATAGATTTTGAAAAATTACTTGCTATTGCTAACTTGAGGTTATTGAATAAAAAGCTTCATAGATTTAAGAAATAAAATTCCTTTCATATCAAAATTAAAATTCAAAAATT
The DNA here is from genome assembly GCA_029963845.1 of Rhamnusium bicolor. Taxonomy (NCBI): domain Eukaryota; kingdom Metazoa; phylum Arthropoda; class Insecta; order Coleoptera; family Cerambycidae; genus Rhamnusium; species Rhamnusium bicolor. Next base: position 567,747 of record JANEYF010002289.1, read on the forward strand.
CAAAGTTAAAAAATTACTATAACCAGCCCGGTTTTTAATCCACCGCTTACTCAGTAGATAATTTTCTTGGAAATAATAATTATTGAGATAATCGTATCCAAGGAAATTATCTCAGTAGATACTGAGTAAAGTTGTAATGTTAAAAACCCGACCTCTAACAAGGGAAAGTTAAAAAGTAAAGTAGCTACATATGTTTTCGCTACAAATAGGAGGCTTTGGAAACGATTCTCGGAAAAAATGATATAATTTCATTTTAATAGTTAGTGTGAAAACTGGTAACATAATTTATTCTAACTATAATCTAACATTAAACACAGATTATGGTATAAAACAAGTCTTGATACATGCCAATCTTAAATAATGTTACTACAGAAATATTCAAATATGTCAATACACATACCAATATCACGACATATTTACTTCAATCGATGGGAAGTTCGCTGGGATAGGACAAAAAAAGAAACTAATTCAATTCAATAGCTAATGTTTCGACTATAATTTAGTCTTCTTCAGAGCTCTGAACATATTATATAAAAGAAAACACAATTTATGGCATCTGTTATTAGCATTGAATATGAACAAAAGGGAAATATTCGTAATCTGTTATTGTTGCAGACCTATATAGGTTCACCTTGTCACAATGTGAGCTCTGAAGAGGAGTAAATTATAGTCGAAACGTTAGCGATTGAACTGACTTAGTTTCTTTTTTGTCCTATCCCGGCGAACTTTCCATCAATTAATATTTCTCAAGGACACAAAGATTTCCCTCATTTACTTTAATACTTAATCTTTACAAGCGTTTTACAAGACGAGAAAATTGTACCCAAAAGCCAATAAAAATCCTTCTATTTAGTTGATTTATTTATGTTTCTGCCATGTTACCATTTTTAATTTTGTGCAGTTGGTGCAGTTTGAAAATTTAGTATCAAATATTGCTTCAAATAACATCAGTACAAATAAGAACATTAATAACAAATGTTCTTTATTAAAGAGTTATTCTTTCATTGATCATTTCTGTACAATGTAGACGAACTCGTTACAAGTCTTTTAAAATGTCGAGTTAAAAGTTTCTACAACTGTTAATTTCAAATGCTCATTCTATCAGATTGTTCGCCTAATCAAAAACATCAATTACAGGCGTGCCCCAGGGTACAGGCCCCAGGGATAAATAAACCCGTCTAACGTAAACAGCTTACAAACATGCTTTTGTGTTGCATTTATATCTCGAAAACATTTTGCATATGAATATAAGTGTAATATTGTTTGCAGCGTCTAGAGTGCCTTTGTAACAGTTGAACGTCGCCGTCCGATTGTGTGTATGAGAGATGTGCAAGGTGGGCGTGCGGACATTTAACAAAATGAAAAGTCGGCCCGGTCAGCGGCGACTTTGATCTCACTAATGTCTGTTTTCATCAACCAGATACTACACCTGATTTTGAAACGATTTCTACGGAGCGGCAAACAGCAGTATTGTTAATCCATTATGTACGCTTTGTGTGGCACCTAATTTTATTGAATTAGGAGGAATTTACAAAAACAATCTATTATGTCACGTTGTAATGTCGAATCAACGCGTGACATTACGTTATGAGTTTTTCTGGAATATATTTTCAAGATCTATTTAGCCCGACCACATCAGTCAAACGCACAGAAAATAATAAAACTGTAACTATGTTCACATGTATTTTGAAGATTTACCATTTCCAATGAAATTGATACTTAACGTATCAGTATTCATTTGTTTACAATTTTATTACTTTCTTATCTACAAAATAAATTCAAAATCAATGAAGAAACTTTTTTTTCGATAAATTTAAGATTGGTGGGCGTCTGGAGTATTTGACAGCTACCCGCCTTTCCTAGTATAAAACATAAACAAATGAGAAGGGAACATATCTTTTTTCAATTGTTAAGCAGTTGATATTCAGATGTTCATAGACAACGTGCAAAACTTCGTTCTTTGGATATTTCTATTCGATAAATAACAAACACACACACAACAACCATTCCCTCCGATATTTGCTAGATGTCGCAGCTGAGACTCAAACTCATCAGAAATAGACAGTGACGAACCGTGTTCTGCAACCTGGGACCCCTTGGTCTCAAATCCAACGTATAATCACTTAGCCACTAAGAGTAAAGTTGGAAAGTGCATTTCGTTCAATTGATTCAAGTATTCATCTTTCAATTGTAAATTAAATTGTTTGAGACGTGATTTTATTTGTCCAGATATTTGTGATCTCAAAAAGTTTCAACCATATTTGGTGAATGGCCGTGACAGAGTTCAACAATTTGGAGATGTTTAAAACGTATTTATCATTTTATAAATTAATTATTAGCCCATCTCTATAAGTGCCTTGGCACAACTTGAATTATTGCTTTTCAGGTAACATAGATAACTCTTACTTTCAAAACGTATACAGAAAGTTCAAGGTGGTGTTCAGTACAATACTTAACAAGAAATCTACAGCTCGTACTTGTCTAGAGATTGTTGAATTGATGCTATAATTTGTCATTATCAAGCAATATAACTGACGTCATAGCCATCAGCCTTTATGGAGGTCTTCGAGATTCCAGCAGGACACTCTTATTTTTTGGAAACAGTCTATACGTCAATTAATTATTTCGAAGCTTTATTGCTTACTGAACTCATATGTTTTAGGATTACAAATATGTCCACAACATTGGTTTTTGAAGAAATAATTTTCAATTCACACTGAAAATGAAAAAAATTAAAATTGATATTTTATAATTTTACTAAAATTCTAATTAAGTTGGGCACGAACGAGATACCGCTCTATAGGAATGAATTATAATGTACACATCAATGAGAAATGCCAAGAATAAAAAATAAGCTTAAGGGTAGAACATTCTTCTTATTTAAGATTTTCGTAATAATATCGGTGTTTTATTCTCTTTTTCAGAAATGACACATAACAACGATTTGTGGTCTCTAATCCCCAACACAAAGCGGCTACCTAGAAATTTCATTAATTTCTTAATTTTACTACAGGTTATACAACATTATAGCCACTTTTACTTGATTTCGCAATTTATCTATTTTGACATTTTAACAGCTCCTTAATTCGGCCTCTTAGACCCTAAAAAACATATTAAACCAGTTTCTCTAAATTAAATTAAATACATTTTAGGTTGCAAATTGATACTAAAGGAATTCAAAGTATCCCGCGCTTCAATAGAGTTTTATGATAACTAAAAGAACAACCGAATTGAGGAAAACAGATTGAGTGTAAAATTGGTCAATAGTGCGTGAACGCTTGTTTAAATACCATGAAGTAAGACCACCCCAGTTTGTTTACAAAAAAAATAATTCTAATTCAAGTTAAGTTGCCCGAAAAACTTACAACTTGCTTCAATATAATTCCTTATTCTTATATATTCATTGTTGGAAATAGAGAAAATCCTATAAAGGACTATAAAGAAACTATACTGCTATTATTGACGAATATTATATATGGGACATTTACAAAAAGGCTAATATGTATAATCACATGTAAAGGTAATTATATTAAATGGATAGAGGCATTGTCTGATTTTTCAAAGAATGTGTACTTAATATTTTTGAAGAATGTATAGAAGATAACTCCATGTTTTTCGGTGTTCGATGCTCTCAACTTTATAATAAACTAAATTCTGTTTTCTCACAAAGCGTTCCTAAAACAACTCCAAAAAATACATCATATCCCCCATGGTTCACTGGAACAATTATAAAAGATATTAAGCAGAAATCCCGTCTATGAAATCTATATAAGAATAATAATGAGGAGCACTACCTCAATCAATTCAAAGCTCTGCGTTCCAAGATAAAAAGAGACGTTGAACATGCTCACAAAAGATACATTCAATACACAGAAACAAACATTAAAACTAACCCGAGCAACTTCTGGTCATTTCTTAACACTATGAAAAATGCAACCAGTATACCGAATTCGATGCGCTTTAACAATAAATCATTAAACGACACTCGGAGCATTATCGATGCATTTGCCCAATATTTCCAATCGTCCTTTATCACATCATCCACGTACAACTTAATGGAACAGGAAAGCACAGGCAATGTTCCCCAACTTATTATTCCAACCATTACCGAAAATGATGTTTTAAAAGCACTAAAAAAGTTCAAAAATAAACTCACAACGGGTCCCGATGGTATACCAGCTTTCTTATTAAGAGACTGTGCCTCTATCTTTGCTTTACCACTCTCTATCATTTTTAATTTAGCACTGCGAACTACTACATTTCCCCAATTATGGACTCAATCAAAAATCTGTCCTATTTTCAAAAAAGGTGATAAGACCGATATTGAAAACTACAGACCTATAGTTATCCTGTGTAATTTTGGCAAACTTTTTGAAATTGTCTTATACGATATAATCTCCTTTCATGCTAAATCTCAAATCTCTTATGGTCAACACGGGTTTTTGGCAGGTAGATCTACAATTACCAACTTGGTATGTGTTACACATACGCTAATTCACTGGATCATGGTGTTCAAACAGACATAATTCATACAGACTTGTCTAAAGCATTTGACAGATTAGACCAAGGGCTCCTATTGCAGAAGTTGTCAGCTTTTGGTCTAAGTCTTGACTTTCTAAGCTTCTTTGAGTCATATCTGGGCAACAGAACATTAAACGTGAAGTATCATGGGTTTCCATCCATTGAAGTATTAGCGACGTCAGGAGTTCCGCAGAGCTCTGTTTTGGGCCCACTATTATTTATAATCTTCATCAACGATATCTGCCAAGATATACAAAGTAATGTCCTCCTATATGCTGATGATCTTAAATTGTTTGCATCTATTAATTCCGAGGAAGACTGCCATCGATTACAGCATGACCTCTCAAAAATAAATTCATGGTGTGAAAATAATAGATTACCTTTAAATATATCAAAATGTAACGCGATGACTTTTACGAGGAGAAATAACTCGATAAAATTTTCCTACAAAATAGGCAATGAAATAGTTACGACATGCACTCAATTCAAGGATCTCGGAGTAATCTTTGACTCTAAACTAACCTTTACTGTCCACATAGATCACATAACTACTAATGCCTACAGAAATCTAGGCGCTATCATGCGAAATTCAAGGCATTTTAAAGATATTTCCACATTTTCTCTCCTGTTCAATGCTTTTGTACGGCCAAAACTGGAATACGGTGGTATTGTCTGGAACCCACATTACAATATTCATATCCTTAATTTGGAACGGGTTCAGAGAAGGCACGTTAAACATCTTTCATTCAAAGCGGACGGAATTTATCCTTCCAGAGGCACGCCAGAATCTGACTTACTAGCCAAATTTAATCTAAATGACTTAGCAACACATAGGATCTACTTTTCTGTGTTGTTCCTACACAAACTATTAACAAGTCAGACTGACTGCCCGGATATTCTTAGTTCCATACATTTTAAAGTTCCATATTTTCAAACTCGCTCACACGACATCTTCTACTTAGCTACACCAAGAACAAATGTTCTAAAATCGTCGCCTATTCACAATATGTGTTCAAATTACTTAAGCTATCAGTCGAACATTGATATTTTTAATTGTAATGTTGCAATGTATTTTGAATTGCTCTTAAGTAAACCTCTAGCTCATACCAAACCACTGTTTAATCTATCTTCTCATAAAATATTGCATTCTCTTTTTTAGTTTAATAGTAATTATTTATCTGTAAAACATTTAGTATTAAGTCTTTTACTCTGTACTGTGCACATATTTCTTTGTATAATTCCTGCCCTGTAATTGGATGCATATCTGTCTGGGCAGCTGTAATCATAAAATAAAATAAAATAAAAAAAAATATATTTATTTAAATATACTGTGTCGCAAAAATCTGTCACACCCAATCATAATAGAAGAAATTAATTGTTTTAGTTTTATTCCAACACAAATTTGGCACTATTTTCCAAAAATATGTTGGCCACCATGCACTCTTATATATACTTCTACAATTCCAGGCATGCTCGGGATGAAATAGTTTATTTATTCTTGAGGTAGCTCATGCCAGACTATTTGTACCTTACGTCGAAGATCTAGTAGTGTTCCTAGAAGTTATAATTAATTAGACAATTTTAGAACTGTCATATCCCACCTATTTTCTAAAGGTGGTAAATCAGTTGAGTTGGCTGGCTACGGAAGAATCGCCCTTTCCATTTCTCAGATATTTACTAGTAATGGTTGTTGTATATTGTCACACGTTATCTTATTTGAAAATGCTGTGACCTCCTTTCCATTATTTAAATAACGATTTTCTTCAGTATTTGGTCGATATATCCTTCAAATATTTAAAGTGTCATTAATAAATACTAGAAATGACCAACCCCCGTACCAGATTGCACCCCATACCTACTCCTTTTCGGAATTCACACTAAATACAATAATATTTTATTCTATATCATATTTCATTCGTTACAGTATCCCAAATGTATAATCTTGTGCTGATTGGTGACTGGTAAGCTTCATACGGGAAAATGAGAATGGACTTTGTAAATTAGTTGTCTAAAAATTTGCCACCTACCTTGTGGTTCAAAATGGTCTTCAACCGCAGCCAACATTAAGGCGCGGTGTTTCCAATTTGTGGTTGCTCTGGAACGGCCACTGTCACAGAAGGTTGTTATCCTTATTCAGATCATACCTTGGCCAATACCACAATACAGGCACTGACGGACGATTTAAAAAGTAACCGCTTCCCGCAACCTGCTCGTTCGATTGTTGTTGAAAATTTTCTCGGCGCGGCGACCTAATCTAGGAATTATTAATATTCAAAAAAAAGAATAACTAATAACATTTTTTAAATTGCATTCTCTCTTGTTAAAATCTTTTACTCCTCTTATGACGATAGAAAAATTTTATCTATCCTGAAATTATACTGAATTTCAATTTCTTTTTCTAGGTGTAACATTTTTTTAAACTCTCTACTTATGTTGATTTTTATTTATTACCATCAAGTCTGTGCATACCAGTAAAATAAAAAACCCATATTAAAAATATATCTCTACTCAAGTCTTTTCATTAAGATAAACTATTTCTAGATGGCGCTACTTATATATTGCAAACCTGCATTGATTTATTTAAGATACATGGCCAGTGTACTTCATGTACAAGCAAGTTTTTTAAATATTACACTAACACTATTGAAAATATCTGATGTGACCAACACATAACTTTGTTATACCAATATCCTGATCTAAAAAAATCATTCTATTAATTCTCCATTCACCTTAATTAAATTTTAATAGGGTATCTTGAAATGTTTCATTAAATTTTGTTAATAATTACTTATCAGCGTCATTCGATACTGTCAATAATAATCCATGTCATATATTTTAATAATTTCTTCTTATTGACATTGACATTTTTGTAACTAAATTAGACATTTCAAATGTCAAACTATTAAATTTATCCTAACCTGAATTCATGAGATCAAATGAGTAAAAAATTTCAGTTTACATCAGCTTTATTTAAGTACTTGGAAAATATATTTTATTGACTTGTAGACATGATTTATAATCTTTCAAGAATATGTTTTTTTGTAAAGGCAAATACGAAAGAGTTTGGATCCCGTGGACCTCCTTTCAGCTGGCCAATTTTTTCATCACCGAATTTGTCTTTGTTTTTGGCCTTTAAAACATGTGTACCAAATTTGTAAGCTTTATTTCAAAAACTGTGGCTGCTGTCGTGATACTACAGACATGTCGACAGATCTTTATCCATATGGTTATGTTTTTTCATTACAATTTGTTGAGATTCGTCCAAAAATGCAATAAAAATGTTTAATACTTTTTCCTGAAATTGAACCTTTTTTCTTCTTTCAATCATTATGTCTCCTCTGGTGGTACCACATTCACCAAATTTAATGTGTCATCTAAAATGTTGTTGAAAATCTTAACTGCCAAATTTGGGAAGTCTCCCGTTAGTATTTTTGAGTTATCGCGGATACACACACAAACACACATCCACACACACGCGCGCACCGACAAACATCATTCGGAAAATAGTCAGAATAGATTCAGGAGAGTTCAAAAGTTATATATCAATCAAAATATCGAGGTGAAAAAAATTACGATTACTATATTTCCTTATATTAGGTATAAGAAAGTAAAAATGCAAAAAAGTGGCAAATAGTCACCATCCCAGATCCGACGTCAAGGTAATAAAAACAAAAAGATAGAGTGGATGAATTGTTTAAATTTTGAAAAATGTTGTATATTTCCGGCCTGTCTGGTTTAACTTGTATTTCACATTCTTTCTCAGAAAATAAAATGTATTTATAATAAAAAATTAACTAATAAACTCATGATATGGACAGGAATATAATTTAGAGTGCTGGGTCCTCAGCAATTTTAAAAATAAATTATTGTACCTGGACATTTGGGGATTGACCGCAAAACTTAAATCACTTGCTTGAAAACTAACGATAAGTTTATGCTGGCTATTTTGAGCACGTATTTTTGATTTATGCCTCATGAGAAATCATGTCAAATTGTATTTAATGTTAATTTGTGTCGCAAAAAAATTTGAGAGATGAAATTTAATATTGTATCAAACTTGTATCTATGTACATATATTTCATTTGCAGAATGTTTGAAAATGTAAGTAAAAAAAATATAAATGGAATCCATAATTTAACTAATAATGTCACTTTTGCTAGATTTCTATCATGATGAAAAATATTTATTTAGAAACTCCATCCGTGACCACCAACAAGTGCAGCTTGTAAAAACAAACAAACAAAAAAAACAGGTGATAATGAAAATAACATGTTGATGCCAATACAACTAACATCAATACGATACCATTAAAATTTGATCGCATATTTTAACCTCTATTGGTAATAAAAAATCGTCAAAATAAAGGACAAATGGTACAAGTTGCTCCAATATTTGTAACTTCCTTTGGACAGAATCCTAATTTGTCAGTCACAAATGATCCACAAATCATCACGAAACCACCACCAAATTAATGTTGCTGATTTATTATTTCATTCAGAAAAACGTTCATTTGGGGGCGTATTAAATATCTGTCGAAATTATAGAGAAAATAATAATGTTGAAAATCGCTATTTAATTGCAAAATATTGCTGATTATTCCCATTTTTTCTACTTTATGGAAGTAAAGTTTATAAAATAAATTCATTGACGAAAATAAAACACAGATATTAAAAAAATCAGATAATTTTCAAAAATGTTCTATTTATTTTATAATTCTTAAAGAAAAGTATGTTCTTTAGAATAAATTTTTTTTTAAATCATTTTCGTCCTCTTCTAGGTCAAGGTCGAGTAAACCAACTTGGTGGTGTATTCATTAATGGGAGGCCTCTACCAAACCACATACGTCTGAAAATTGTTGAGATGGCTGCCGCTGGTATTAGACCTTGTGTGATATCAAGACAACTACGCGTGTCTCATGGTTGTGTGTCTAAAATTTTAAATCGCTACCAAGAAACTGGTAGTATCAGACCTGGTGTGATAGGTGGGTCTAAACCCAGGGTGGCCACTCATGAGGTTGAAACCAGAATCGAGCAGTTGAAGAAGGAGCAGCCCGGGATATTTTCTTGGGAAATTAGAGACAGATTGATAAAGGTAAGCACTGTTTTTATACGTATTGCATCCCCTAACTACCAAATTGTTATAATTTTATCAAGTCTTCTTACTACATTTTTTAGAATGGCCGAAGGCCAGTAGTATAACATTGAGTCAACTTTGAACCAGGTTTAAAACTTCTTTATAATTGCGACCAGAACAAACCACTACAATCGAGTTAAACCGGGTTTAAAATTCATCTTTTCTTGTTTAAAAAGACTACGTCCTGACTTCGGACAAACGTTGAAATCCGAGGTTCCAAAATTTTAGCTATGTGGGCTGTTTTGGATTTTCCTCTACAACTGGTAAGATGTTAACAGCATTTTCTTTGCTGATTTAGTATATTAGAGTTATGGAGTCTTTAATGTTGGTAGTTTCTCTAAACGTTTAACAATACTTCTAGTAATGTATTGTCTATTGGGATTCCTGTTTGGCTGAGGTTCATTAATCAATTCAAGAACTTTTGCTAGCGATAATTTTCTGTCATCGTATCACATTATAATAAAAATTGCAATTCATTTGTTTCATTTAAATATTCATTTAGATCTAGTCAACGCGTTAAAACATGAAAGCACTATTTAAGTGAACTGACTATGTTTGTTTCCTTTAACAAATAATTAGTTACAAAATATTGATTTTTCAAAGAAATTTTACGAATTTCTCAATTAAAATCCATTCAAAAGGACAAACGATAGCGGGACAGTTTTGAGGGGAATATTTTCGTTGAATTATTTAATTATTGCAAATCAGATTTTAAAAATCCATATGAAATCCAACAAAAATTTGGAGAAGACCATGTAAGTATCCGCGGTTTTATGACAATCAGCTTTTATTCATGTATTTTTTTTTTATCAATTGGTTATCAAATTACGGGCGTACTTTTCACGCACGCGGTATATCTTTTCAATAATATGTGATTATTTTTTTAGATACTTTATATTGTCTTCAGTTTTTCAGCCATGAAATTCGTGATAATTTCGCTAATACGACGTATTTGATTAGGAAATGCATCTAAACGAGTTTTAATGATTCTCGTCATTGTTACAGGAAGGTGTATGTGACAAAAACTCGGCTCCTTCGGTCAGCTCCATTAGTAGATTACTCCGTGGAGGAAGGAAAGACGATCCCGAACGCAAAAACCACTCGATAGACGGGATACTAGGTAAGCATACACTGTTTTAACGAAATTAAATCAAATCGTAGAACGTGAGAAACTGTTGTTTTTTTGGTAACAAGTAAACACCGTGAATGAACAATAATTGCTGTTTCACAATAAGAAATAATGGCCGTTCACTTTGATAAAAATCCTACTGAAATATTAAATTAATTTAAGGCAAAAACTAATTTATTTATTTTATAAATTCCTCGGGGGAGTTGGTGGAAAATCAATTATTTTGACAAAATTTAAAAAAAGTAGTCACGCTTTAACGAGTTCTTAGTATTGTTACTGCGTTTTAATAAATGTAACCGATTTAAGCTATAAAATATACGACACATTTTGAAAGAGAATTTCTAACTGAAAAAAATTAGGTGTAACGTAAAAATTGACCAATCGGAAGCATGAGGGTATGTGAAGTCACAATTTTGTTTCATAACTGGTAAAATGCTTAACATTAACAATTTTACATGTAATATCTTATCTTATTGTGAATGCGATCAAATGGGTGACCTAGACCATATTTTATTTGGATGTCATGAAGATACCAGAATTTGACATACCATGTTTTCGATTCCAAACTAGCCACCTAGAGTAACTTTGGATCTGAAGTAGATAGTATTTTAAGAAAAACACGTCATATTAGTTTTCGAGGAAGCAGAACCATTAGCGATTCTACCCCTTCACTACTTTGGAAGTTCAAATGGCACCCCTTATCTCACGACACATCATTTTAAAGTGCATAAAAAGTGTTATCCGTCTAAGAAAAAACTATAATCAGTTCATTAATTTTTGAGAGCCAGAAATCATTTTATGAATAATAATACTACACTTACGTATATACATAAAAATTAGTATATTAAATGGTCACGAGTATCTTCTGGCAGAGAAAAAAGAAAAAAAAATCAAGCAGCCCTAAATCATTTTTGAACACCTCTCCTTCCAATAAATTTCGTAGAAAATGTTTCATCCAAACATTGTTTCACAGGAACGTCTTGTTGGAAATGAGAATTGTGGTCATCTAGCACTAATAGCACCATATTTCCTTCTTCATCGAAATGTTTTCTTAGCAACTCATCTATATAATTGCCCAGTTAATATTATTTACGTAATAACTAAAGAATGTTTCTTGTATTGTCACAGAAAACAAATATATATAAAAAAAATTACGAGTCAATGGTCTCACGCTTTATTGAAATAGATTTTCGTCACATGATGTGTGCAAGCAACAGCGGTTAAAAAAATGAAAGTATTATTCTGTAATTATTGGGCAAAAAGCTTGTGTGTAGTCAAAGCTAATACCAATAATTGCTGTTTTTAAATTCTTGTCATAATTTACAATAAAACTGAAAGTACGTTTTTCCCCATTTTTAAATTTGGAGCACTTTCGAGTTTCAACAGTTGTTTCAATACCAAAAAATTAATCATAATTATGTGTTGTAAATGAAACAAATTAGTTGTAATTAATTTGCCTTGGTTAATTAATAATAATTTTTGCATTACTAAATTTCCTCAAAGTTTTTGAACATCACATAACTTTTATTGCTTAAGTCCTGCTATTTATTTCTTATTAAAATAATTTATTCTTCTAATCTTAGGACAGTACAAGCAAAGTGGAAACGTTCGACACTGAATTAAACCGAAGAAACTATATCATACATTTATTATATTGCAGAAACTGTTATATAGGAAGCTATTTAGGAAATATGGAAAACAAACGATCTGGTGGTTACCACTATAACATAAAAATACAGGCGAATGTTAGCCGGTGCATGTTTTGTAAATAATCGGCAAGTTTCTAATTAGTCAAAGCGACAGCGAAAAACTCTATTTTAACTTGTTCAATTCAAGGAAAGCTTCGTCCCGAATTCAATGTAGAAAAGCATGGAGAGAATTAAAACAAGAAAAAGAATTTTAGTGAACGAAGCAATGTTGATTCAGAATTTAAAGGTGGTCTCCGTACTTTTCTGACACTAGAAAATGTTAAAAATAGTTACAAAGTGATCATGATTCATTCCAGTACTTCTGACAATTATTATTACATATAGTTAATATTTGAAAACATGAATTATGATCACGTAAACATGTTTGCATTTTTGAAAAAAAGCTACTATGAACTTGCTATACAGAGATGTCTGTTGTGGTCGGTAGTAAAACTTTCAATTGCCTTAGATATTTTTGAATGGAGACATGCATTTTTAGCCACATAAAATTTATGTTACCCAGAAGCTGAACGATGTCGATATTCTGCAGGCAATTTTGACGATAAACATCATTTGTCAATGTTAGACAAATTTTATTTTACACGAATTGTTTGCCAGGATCCCCTGAATTACCAACTTCTTGTGGACATATTTTTGACAAAAAATTTCCTAAATGACAACATATTATTGGTGAAGAACTCCTAGTAAGACTTAATACAAAACTTCAAAGTAAATTATAACAATGTTTATACGCCAATGAATGTAACTTTATGAATTAAAACTGTAGAATATGAAATTATTGTTTGTTACAAGATTATTTTATATTATTATCAATCATTTGTCGTTTCATAATATGAAATACGCCATACTTTAACTGTAATTGTAACGTGTTGACAAAGAGAGGGATTTCAAAACACCGTGTCATCTTCTTAACGGCTTCACAATAATTGTTGTGCTCTGTGTATGTCTCAATTTTTCTCATTAATTCTTGAATTCTGTATTATTCCTTTGTCTACTGTGTTTTTCCTTCCATCAGGAGCATTAAATTTGCAGTTATTTTAACAATATTTTTAGCAATGTGATTTGCGGCATATTCATTGTTCTTATGATTCAGATTTTCCTTATAGGGACTCGACCTAGGGGAAGTAAGGAGAGCTTTACTTCACTCTTGACTCACGAGATAGGCTATGATAATATAAAAAGAAAAAGAAATAAAAGATGCAAGGGGGAAATAAATGTGGCCTTTTGTCGTTTTTTTTACATTTACAAAGCTTCCTTATAAGACATTTGACGATATCTGGTAGCACATTCCATCTTTTTGATATTTATGAAAAATGTTACGATAAGGATAAACAGTTGTTACCACAATATATTTTATATACTTGTTGTGTTTCGTGGTCTTACTCTATGAGTGAACCGAATGTTAGAAATTTAGTTATTTGCATTTTCAGGACATTTCAATATATATATATATATATATATATATGATTAAATATGATTTGAAGGAACCTACTAGCTGCACCCGACCTGCATTATTACACCTTCAATTGTTTCGATACCAATATCATTTGTCAATTCCTAACCAGACATAGATCGATTTCGAACTTATTTGTTCTCTTCATATGCCATAGGTTATGGAACACAAATATAGTGGCCAACCTGCTAGTTATATACTAATATAGTGAAGTGAATGGTGGTGAGAGGTATGAAATTCTATATGGTCTGAATGCTACTTCCCACCGACTCCTCGATGTCTCTGTGGGGATAGACTTCTCACCAAGTACGAGAGCGGCGACCCCTACCCAGTGGACTAAACTAATGTGATTAAATATGATTTGAAGGAAACAACTACTCAGCTGGCAAATACCCCGACCTGTTGAATTACACCTTCAAATCATGTTAGATCGATAGCCAATATCATTTTGTCAATTCCTAACCAGACATAGATCGATTTCGAACTTATTTGTTCTCTTCAGTATGCCATAGGTTATGGAACAGACAAATGATAGTGCCAACCTGCTAGTTATATACTAACTAGTGAAGTGAATGGTGGTGAGAGGTATGAAACTTCTCATATGGTCCGAATGCTACTATCCGACCGACATCCTCGATGTCTCTGTGGCGGATAGCGACTTGCATCACAGCAAGTACCGAGAGCGGCGACCCCTAGCCCAGGTGTTCGAAATCGATCTATGTCTGGTTAGGAATTACAAATATATTGGCTATCGATCTAACATGATTTGAAGGTGTAATTCAATGCAGGTCGGGGTATTTGCCAGCTGAGTAGTTGTTTCCTTCAAATCATATTTAATCACATTAGTTTAGTCCACCTGGGCTAGGGGTCGCCGCTCTCGTACTTGCTGTGATCAAGTCCTATCCGCCACAGAGACATCGAGGATGTCGGTCGGATAGTAGCATTCAGACCATATGAGAAGTTTCATACCTCTCACCACCATTCACTTCACTATAGTTAGTATATAACTAGCAGGTTGGCCACTATCATTTGTCTGTTCCATAACCTATGGCATACTGAAGAGAACAAATAAGTTCGAAATCGATCTATGTCTGGTTAGGAATTGACAAATGATATTGGCTATCGATCTAACATGATTTGAAGGTGTAATTCAATGCAGGTCGGGGTATTTGCCAGCTGAGTAGTTGTTTCCTTCAAATCATATTTAATCACATTAGTTTAGTCCACCTGGGCTAGGGGTCGCCGCTCTCGGTACTTGCTGTGATGCAAGTCGCTATCCGCCACAGAGACATCGAGGATGTCGGTCGGATAGTAGCATTCAGACCATATGAGAAGTTTCATACCTCTCACCACCATTCACTTCACTATAGTTAGTATATAACTAGCAGGTTGGCCACTATCATTTGTCTGTTCCATAACCTATGGCATACTGAAGAGAACAAATAAGTTCGAAATCGATCTATGTCTGGTTAGGAATTGACAAATGATATTGGCTATCGATCTAACATGATTTGAAGGTGTAATTCAATGCAGGTCGGGGTATTTGCCAGCTAGTAGTTGTTTCCTTCAAATCATATTTAATCACATTAGTTTAGTCCACCTGCTAGGGGTCGCCGCTCTCGGTACTTGCTGTGATGTAAGTCGCTATCCGCCACAGAGAACATCGAGGATGTCGGTCGGATAGTAGCATTCAGACCATATGAGAAGTTTCATACCTCTCCACCACCATTCACTTCACTATAGTTAGTATATAACTAGCAGGTTGGCCACTATCATTTGTCTGTTCCATAACCTATGGCATACTGAAGAGAACAAATAAGTTCGAAATCGATCTATGTCTGGTTAGGAATTACAAATGATATTGGCTATCGATCTAACATGATTTGAAGGAATTCAATGCAGGGGTATTTGCCACTAAGTTGTTTCCTTCAAATCATATTTAACAATCATAGTTTAGTCCACCTGGCTAGGGGTCGCCGCCTCGTACTCTTGATAAGTCGCTATCCGCCAAAGAACGAGGAGTCGGGAAGTAGCATTCAGACCATATAGAAGTTTCATACTCTTCTCCCACCATATATATATATATATATATATATATATATATATATATATATATATATATATATATATATATATATATATATATATATATATATATGTATACATATATATATATATATATATATATATATATATGTATACATATATATATATATATATATATATATATATATATATATATATATATATATATATATATATATATATATATATATATATATATATATATATATATATATATATATATATATATATATACGTAGTTTTCTTAGATCCGCCCAAATTTATACACTAATGGAACGTATCAATATTGCAACAAAAAAAAACCATTTCAAAATTGTAATTTTGCTTGGCGGCTTGGAAAGACTTAACAAAAAAATATGAAACAAATGAAGTTGAAAATTGTAATTATTCGGATTAACCGATATAGTTGATATTAACTACATACAGTAAACAAAAAAGTTGTTAAGATTCGGCGTGTCATATAAGAAACTAAATGTTACTCATAAGGTAATAATTGAATTTAATAAGATGCAATAAAAAAAATGTCACAAAATTATAGTTAAGCGAGAGAATATCATTTTTAAAATTTTCGGACACAGAAATTTTAAAATTAAATCGTCTACTTAATTAGGATTTGTCAATCAGTCTTTCTATTAGAGAAAATCTATAAAACCCAAGAAAAATAATGTTATATTTATATGCGATGAATTTTATGCAAAAAAGTTATTTTTATATATTTTTTTAAATTTCAATAACTTCGAATAGATTAAAAAAAATAGTTTTAACAAATATGTATTTTATAATGTATATACATAATATGCGCTGGAAAAATTTAGGAAGTTTCCTAGTTCTTTGGAATGGAACTATCCAAGAAGAGTAACACACATTTCCAAATCTTACATGGTCTCTATAGATATGTTTTGCATTTCTGTGTTAGATAAATTGCATCAATATATCACATAGAAATATTTTAGATATTTTAGATTAATCATTATTTATCTTCTCTCCTAATGTTCGGTTCCTAGGCTTTCAAAACACCTTGTCAGTCATTCCCTGGCAGTAATTTTTTCCTCTGTCACATTAATTTTTTTTACATGTTTAAATCTTTTTAATTTATTTACAAATAGTTCGAAGCCTGTAGGTTGTTCTTCCTATTGGTATAAAGTAATGCGCCTGTCAATTAATAACTATATTTGATAACAATCATATTTTCAATATAGTGAAGGCAACAGGCAACCTCTGCATTTTTTTACATATATACATTGGTGAAGTTGTAATTTTGGTAATTTTGATCTCAAGATATTTAGTGAAAAAGTAATGTTTTGTTTTTGATTTATTTACCGTCAATTTATTTTGATTAAGCCATACTAACTTGAAAAGAACTGGTCCTATAACTGTTTCCTGTGGAACTCCAAAAGTTTTTATTTTTTTCTCTCTGTGTTCTGAGTTTATAGATATAACATGTTTCATGTTAGGTATATAATTCCTAAGCAAATTTCCTTTGCTAATATATTAAATTTGTTATATATTGTATTAAAGGTTTTTTTTACTTGTTCTTACTTGTTTTGTTAATTCCAGGAGCACTATTATTATTTAGTCTACTTATTTTACTTCCTCACCCCTCAAAGTAAAGAAGTTATGTATTCGTGAAAAAAAAAATTTTATTGCATTTCTGGACGAATCTCGACGAATTATACACAAAATTTTAGACAGAAGACATTTTCTGTGTGTCCGTCTGTGTGGTTCGCGATAACAGCTACAGTTTTTGAGATAGAGTTTTTAAATTTGGTATACACATTCTAGAGGTCAAGGAAGAGATTGAGTTCATTCATAAGCAAAATCGGTGCCAATGTCTAAAAATAATATTAGTGACATTCCACCAATGTGACTTTTTGAAACGTCAAAATGTGACATTTTTGAAACGTCAAAAAATGTGACTTTTTTTGAAACGTCAAAAATTACTTTTATTATAAATTCCACCACACGTCCAGTTTTACTACGGTGAGAAAGTTCTGATCCCCAAGTAATTGGCAGCGGTTTTTTTAATTTTCGGCTATTACAAAAATATTGACCTCTCTAATACTGACGTATTTTTCCACGAAACACCAAGACACCAGTTAAAACTGTTTTAATCATCTATAGATAATGCCAATCATCTCCAGATGATGCCAACTTGGTTGGCGAAAAGCGCGTCGAATTCAGTATATGGCATTTTGGTATTATACTATCAGTGTTATTTTCACATCAAAGGTGCCAACCCACTTCAGGATTGAACTGTCTGGTAAATCGTCATCTAAATGCATTTTTACTTTCATTTCTTATCAAGGTTCGTGCAGACGGTACTGAAATGACTCGGCGATATCCGAACTTTGAACATTATATAGAAAAACAATTTATTTGCTGATGAGAGAATATTGGGAAAATAATAAAAATCAGGATTCCGTTTCAAATATTTTGCAAAAATAATCACATCTTAAATAAATCCACGATTGATTATTGATTATAAACTTAATTTTTTCAAGATACAATTTCGTTTGGAAAACTTTATGCATATTTCAAAGAAACCTTCCATATGTTATTTAAGTATTAATATGCATCTCCATACTTAAGAGTTTTAGGGAACAAATATAGTGGTTTTGCTTGGTTTAATAATTTCGTGTAAATAATTGGTGTAACAAAACATAAAATTTAAATGTAATAATCTAAAGGAATGGAAACAAATATTTCTTTTTCATGAGAATATTTTCCATTAAAATCAAAATATTAAGGTAGCTCGAAGCAGTTAAATTAAATTTAAACACAATAAAAATCAATCATCGAGGTGACCATCAGGTTAATATGTGGTAATAATAAAATGAACCGTCATTATCCTTTGTAGGCAGCTCACTTTTGAAACGTCATGGTGCATCTTGTGCGGTCCAAATTACACTGTGATAAAATTTTCTGTCAATTTTCAACTTGACTTGTTTCGCATTTTTTTCTAGAGAACTTCAAGCCGTTTCTTTAAACAAAACTGTGATTATTTTGATACGCTTTT
Source organism: Rhamnusium bicolor (assembly GCA_029963845.1). Classification (NCBI taxonomy): domain Eukaryota; kingdom Metazoa; phylum Arthropoda; class Insecta; order Coleoptera; family Cerambycidae; genus Rhamnusium; species Rhamnusium bicolor. The sequence continues at coordinate 586,793 of JANEYF010002289.1, forward strand.
TGTTGGTGGGATATTTATTCAGAATTACACGTTCTATTACTAATAGAATTTGGGCGGATCTAATAAAACTACAATTTTTACTCAGTCTTGTAAACTGTTAGAAGACTTGGTGTTAGTTTATTTGTAAAACATTACCACATCCATATACGTAATTTTTTAGAAACAAAAAATGTTCACTAAATTGTATATTTATTGTATTATTAAACAAAAAATTTTTAAAATTAAATAAATAGTAAGGCAGACACTCAATAAATGTAACTAATGTATGGTAAAATAGTTTCTCGGCTGAATATTTGATTTTATCAGTAGTTGCATGGTCTTTTGTACTTCGGGCATTACATCTTGAATGTTGAGCTCATGACAGTTCCTGTTAATATGGCCCAATTTGTCACACTTGTAACAGCGGATACCTCCATTCGGGCTACCGCTATTTTGTTGTTTTCGTCTCGTTTGAGAATTCATCTTTGTCAATAGTTGTGCGATCAACTTTTATAACTCGGTTAATATGACTTGTATGGTTTTACCTGCCAGGGTCTCTTCCACAACCATGGCTCGTACTCTCTGATCTGATTGTGTAGTATCCTCGTAGGCAGCCTCAACCTCCAGTGCATGTACATCTTAAGAATTCGCCTAACTTCCTCTTCCCTTACTCCATCAATAAATGTACCACCTGCTAACTGTTGTTGAAATCCATTAGTGCATCAGGATAGGCTAGATGGGCTAATCTTTCTACCGCAGCGTCGACCTGCTGGAAGCTTTCTCCACCTCGTTGTATGCGTGATTTGAGCTAAGCCTGATATACTTGGGCGGGATGTTGGTTGCCATATCTTAGCTCTAACGCTGCCTCCAAAATACTAAAATTTTGTTGCTGTGCGGCAGGAATTGTTCGGAGCAGGTCTAATGCTTGGCCCCTGAGTGCTAATACCAATGCTGTTGCTTTTTCCTCATCGTTCCAGTTATTTGAATGTGCAGCTGCCTCAAACTGTTTCTTATATGTTGACCATGAACCTTGACCGTCGAAGAAAGGCGTAACTTAGCATCAGATGACAGTATCAATTGGCCACTCCTTTCCCTTAATTGTCGTTTGAGCTAGGCTACTTCTTCTTCAACAGTACTGACTTTTCCCTCAACTTGACCAACCTTTTCTTTAACTTCACTGACTTGTTCTTCCACTTCATCGACTTTTTCTATAACATCGACTTTAAATTCTTTAGTGAGAGAGAAAATGGCTGCCTGATGTTCCTCTAGGCTTCTTTTTATATCTTCGTTTTCCTCCAATCGTCTTATTTTCAGGCCCTCCATCATTTTTCTTAAGTCTTCTTTTTCATCCTGGCGTTTTCTCTCTTGTTCTTCTCTTTCTTCTTGTCGGTTTCTTTCTTAAGCTTCCATAATTTTTCTCTGTTCGTCTTTCTCTTCTTGTCGTATTCTCTCTAGTTCTTCTTTTTCTTCCTGTCGCCTTCTTTCTTGATCTTCCATAATTTTTCTCTGTTCGTTCATCCGTTGTAACAATGCTGCAAACATGTCCTGTGTTTGCTTCTCCGCCATAATTCTTGTTGTTGGCATTAACTCACGACACGTCAATCAGTTTCAGAATAAAGTTTATTACACTATAAAGTCCGTAAAATGTTGATATCACGTCTATTTGAATAATGGAATGCTCCAGAAAAATCTCGAAACAGCACTAGAAAGTCTTATTTAGAGTCTATACTAAAATGTTCTAGAATTATCACTAAAAGTCACTTATAGTCTTGTTCTTAAGTCTATAACACATTCCCGTCGACACAATTCAGGTATCTCCTATAGTTCCCAAATAGACAGTTCTAGAATTTAACCGAAATTGCACTAATAGTCCTTTTTCTCAGTCCACAACACGTTATTACTAGCGGCACTCGCATATCTGCAGCAATTTCTAAATTGAATGTTCTAGAAACTTCTCGAAAATCCACTGTAAAGTCACTATTCAGTCCAGAAATAGTCCTCCAAATACGGTCCAGTATCTTAATTCTCCGTGTTACCACTAATTTCTGAGAAGAACACTATAGAGAACCTTTTCGAATATTCCAGAAATTTCTTTTCCAATCCACTTCCAACACCAGAGTCTCGGCCCACCGTGTGTCTTATTTATACATCCATTCATACGGTATAGAGCATTCCAGAATATTCTCGACCGTTCGCGTACGAATCCAGTCTGATCTAACCAGTGTACACAGTTTAGACAGTCTAGTGGCGTAACAATATGCATTACACAATAAAATGTGGTAGTTTAACTAAGTTAAGTTTAGTTTCGCTACAGTTTCTTTACGGCTTCACGAGAAGCATTTTTCATATATGTAAGTATTTCCTCATTATTATTTTGACCGTTATGTGTAACAGTAACAATTATTGTATACTCATTACGAGACTTGTTATATATGTATATTTGTTGGGAATGAATTATATTCTCTTCAATATTGTTTTACTTTGATCAAGGATCAAGTTTCATAAAAAAGTTGCCTTAACAATAATTGTTTGATCCTTTGAAGTTAAACCGCCATGAAACAACTCACTCTCCAAAAAGTATTCCCGGAAAATTCTCTATTAAGATAATAGTATTTTAAATTTACTGGAAATTATAATAGGGAAAAAAATATGTTTTCTTTAAATTGGTGCTTTTATCTTGAAGAAATTATATCCACTTGGTGGTTGAAATTATTTATTTCAGTACAAATACTACGAATATATCATTGAAATTATAATATTTAATAAAATTGCGCTCCTAGCGACCTATTTCTTTAAATGTATTTAATTTTAGTTTATTAGAGTTAATATGAGCAGAAGCACTGCCCAGTATACCCTTGCAGATGCATAAGCGATCATTTGGATAAACTGGAATTAATTTTTTGCAAAAAAAAGTTTTATTATATGTAATTTTTACTATCGCATCTTCGATGAATGCATAATTTTAAAAATTACAATAATCATTCTAGTAAGAGGTACTCTTTCAAAATAAAAACAAAAGTAATGACCTAGATATGGAACATATATGAATATCAGCAATTATATGTGTCTGATTAATGTCGTATAATTCCTGAATTTAATAAGTTATAGCGACTTGACATGCGATGATGCATTAGGATGAAAAATTAATTTCGACGTATCGTATAAATCTAAGCATCTCATTGAGGAATATATTGAAATATTTGATAACTTATTCAATGGTTTTTGTATCTCTAGACGTCAGATATTGTGTCATAAATTTAAGCAATGTCAAGAAACAAAAATTGGTATCATTTAGTTATTAAAATAACATACTTACCCATAAGGACAAGAAAAAAGTGGGTGGATTTGAAACTTGGGGGTTGAAGCTGTTTCCTCTGTTTGGCTTATGGAACAGAATATGGAAAACATATTTTTTACTGCGAACAGGCTGTCGGAAAGATACAAGGATATCCCTCGTAGGCTGATTACAGAAACCAAAATAAAAGCAAATGTTCCTATGAACATGAGTCTGGTAAAGCCGTCTTAGAGAGATATTACCACTTCAACATATATCTTCCTAATACATGATGTACTGAAGATTTTTTTGGTCTAAAAATTTTGGTGGCACTCTCTACTCATTAGATACAAGTTTAAGTATTTCTATTAGGGTGATAAATTGAGGGGTACCTATTCACCATTTCCTTATACAACTTTTTTTACCTTCAGAATTTTTGTAAATTTGGCCATGAATTTGACATTTTGAACCGAACTCTTGTTTCATGTCGTTCCAATTAACCATTATGAAAGTAAAGTAATCCTAGGCGACACAATAATTTTATAAACGTTACCTCGGAAAGTGGTAATTTTACATCAAAATTTCAAGCCTTTATTCTATAAAATTTTTTTCGTCTTATGAGAACAGACGTGTTTTTTGAATTAACTGTTTTATTTTTCAAAGCAAATTTTCAACGCGAAAACAGTAGTTTAGTGTTTTGAGCAGTGTACGAATATGTTTAAAATTCTACAATAAAATGAAAGTTGCTTAATTAAAGGATATTCTCGTAATGTTTGGTTGGACCTTTAGAAATCATTTACAAGCGAGATGTTTGTATAAGGAAGTATTTCCAAATCGTCCTTGCCGCTTCATACAACTTTTGCCAAAGTCGAATGTAAGCGAGAGGGGTGCATCTTTATTAAATTGTTGAAAAAACTTTTAATATTCTTTGCAAATAAGTACAAGTTATTTAAAATTAGTCCTACCCAAAGTGTTTGCGGGCAGCAAGTAGCAGAAGTTCCAACAATTAACGAATCGACTGAATAGAGAATCTTACACGACCTATTTGAAGAAGATTTTGTTAATGATTATTGAGAAATCTCTTCATAGATGTAGTTGGTTTGACATAGACTTAATTTCCTTATCAATGATTAATGGGTAGATGGAAATCCATATATAATCGTCCAGAGGTAGGCCTCCACAGCGAATAAGTATAAATGATTGGACAGGAATTATGTGTGGTACTTTAGTATGGTCCGCTATTGAAATTTTTTTGGATACGTGAACGGGAATGAATATCAAGACATTTTTTCTATTTTTGATCCCGTTAGATTTTTATTTAATTTCGTTTCTATATGCCAAATGGAAACGGGCATTGTACATAGGGCTCTATGTGTCGATTGTTCTCAGTAAGACATCATATGGTACATATGGAACATAAATAGCAAATATATACACATATAAAAAATATTCTGACAAAAATAAACTTGTTATTTCCGAAAATATATATTTTCTTTAACTCATTTTTTTTTGTGGAAAGCATTTAATTTCGACTGCTGTAAAATATATCTAAATCGTTTAAAATTTAACTTGATACCACTTTATAAAATCTGTAACAAAACGATCCTAATTCTAATATATCAAAACCATAATGTAACAAAATATATTTACAAAATGTTTTATTTATAAATTATCATACCCTCACTTAAATCAAATTAGTAGTTCGTGCTATATTACATTAACTTTAATACTACATTACATGGCAGAAATCGCAACATTAAAATTACTGTTTAATTAGGCTTGTTTTAATTATCGTTTTTAATGGTGAGAAAAGGTGAAAATGTAACAATAAATAAATGCATATATTGCACAAATACAACAAATACATACTGTTTAATGTATATACAAAATCTCTTTACATAGTTTTTGGAGTCATTAAAATAAAACTCGTTTATAATTTCGAATTACCAACAGGTTTGGTTTTCAAATAAAAAATTAAATGGCATAAGGGTTAATAATTATAAATTTTACAAAATATTTTTGTCACAATTTATGTAGTTTCTATATTCAATTTTAATTCATTTACCATCTAATTATCTATGTACCAACCATGTATAATAACTACTTAGGTCCAGTTTTACGTTCTCATTGTTTAAATACTATGCAGAGTTTACGCTTAGCAATGTTTGGTAGTTGGCTATATTCATTTTAAACTAGGGTCTCCGAATTAAACTAAGATTGTAAAACTGGACCTGACTATTCTATATACAGTAATGCACCTCACTTGAGATGATTAAGAGTATAATAAAATGTATCTACTGAGTCCTAGAGATCTTGAATGATAGATGAATCTAAGCAGAATTGGGTCGAATAGAGGAAAACGGTATTCAAATACGAATACGAAGAATTCTAATACAGGGTCTTAAACTGTATTGAAATACAGAGTAATCGAATCCATGTATTCATTTAAAATAAATATTGTTTAGAATAATTAGTTCTATTAATTTTAAACTAGAAAAAAGAGAAGTGTTTATATAAGAAGTTTTAATTTTAATATACCCAGAACTGTTAACTACTATTACAAAAAAAAACATGGAAAGGATCGTAATAGACTTGCCATTGAAACTTATATACGAACGGAACAGAATCGGCTACCCGGTCAAAGTAGTCAAAAAATAGTAGTAAGATTACAATAATTCGCATAGAGCTGAAAATTGGTACAGATCTTGGGAACACTATTACAAATAAAATGTCAAAAATCCCCATCGATCCCACGTTTGCTAAAAAAGTTATTCAAGGTCAAATGTCAAAAATATTGGTTTTTGCATTTTTCTGGTAAACGGTAAGTTTTATCATAAAAACAAAAGTTGTAGATCATGGAATTATCTACAAACATTGTTTTTATACTTCTTTCTCCTATGAATCACTATTCCTGAGATATCATGATCTGAAACATCGAAAACAATAATATACACGCTTAACCTCCTAAATACATCATCGGATGTTTAATATAAGTAAAAATATTGGTTTGTGTAACTTATACATACAAATTATACGATTGTGAGAATATACACATAAAAGAAACTCTTGACTCTTCTCCACAAAACATCATCACAAACAGGATTCGCTTTCTCCTTGCTCTATATGGAGCTCCAAAAAAAATTGCTTGTTTAGACAAGTATAGATATTTAAGTGCAAAAAATACACGGAACAATAAAAGAGTGCAACTATCTTGTCTTCCTACAACATCTGCTTCTGCTCATCTACACTTATATCGAGTATACTATCAAGTTCAAGTGTGGCTAGGCAATCAACTGGACCCAGAAGACTGGGGTTGGAAATTAATAGATAATACTTTGGAGCCAATTCAAACTTTACTCCCACCTGCTCTGGAAAGACTTCTTAACACTATTTTTTGCAACTGCAAAAAAGGTTGTAGTGGAAAACGTGGCTGTAAAAAAGTCGGATTATTTTGTTCACCGGTATGTACCAATTGACAAAGCCAGTCTTGCTCCAATGTTGAATCAAATGTAACAGATGAAGATTTTTATGATATCAATGAGAAGACAACTGATGTATCTTTTTCAGAACAATTTTCAAATATCCAGCAAGAAGAACAAGAAGAAGAAGAAAGCGAAGAAGACATTACTGTTGAAGTAGCATTTGAAGATTATCAGTCAGACTAACATTTTCCCGAAATCAACAATAATTCGAGCCACTTAAATCAGTTCCAATAGTACAATTTTTCAGTTAATAGAATATTTTTTAACAAAACTCATTCACAATAGATCGTGGAATATGCTTACTGGGGCCACCACGTTAAAAAAAATGCGCCAAGTACACTACCTCACAGGTGGTGCGGGAAATGTGTGCATATTATATAGAATACGACTTCTTCAACTTTTTGAATCGCGATTTCTCAGAAATGAGGATTCTTAGGAAAAAAAGTATAAGAACAATTTTTGTAGATAATTTCATGATCTACAACTTTTGTCTGACCTGTTAATATGATGAAACTTACCGTTTACCAGAAAAATACAAAAAAACCAATATTTTTGACCTTTGACCTTGAATAACTTTTTTAGCAGACGTGGGATCGATGGGGATTTTTGATATTTTATTTGTAATAGTGTTCCCAAGATCTGTACCAATTTTCAGCTCTATGCGAATTATTGTAAATTGAAATGTCTGCTTTGACCGGATACAGGTTTACTCTTGTTCTCCCTTGTGTGATGAAAATCTGACTTATTTGTTATTTTAATCCTTAAATCCGTGTATTTGCAATTTAAATCCATGTAATCGTATAAATACCAATATTCTTTTTATTCATTACGAATACAAAGATTCCATATTGCATTAAAGTATTCGAACACCCGCAAAAAGCGGTAACTAAAATACAGAAAATCAGCCAAAGAAAGTAGTTGCTTAAATAGGAATACTCAGTTTTCGATTGTATTCGAATACGAATACGAATATCGGCAAACGCAGTTTGAATGATGTTCAGATTACTGGGTATTCCAATAATACACAAGTCTGGATCTAATCTAGATGTGCATACAAACCAAAAGTTTGTATCTCGTGCAATTTATCACCCTTCGCTTATCAAAGTATTTAAATAACTGCTATTAATATCTATATATCCAATACTATGATTTATTCCTTGAATTTATTTGACAATTAACACTTATTATCAACATATTTTTTATGTTATTGTCATAACCATTTTTTAATTTATTTATGACAAATACACACAGGCAATAACTTGAGTTGATATTCTCGTTATTCGTTGTTTAACATATAAAAATTTTTTTGAATTATAAATATCTACACTATCCCTTTACTTTCTAGGACCAAATTCCTCTTGCGATGAAAGCGATACCGAATCCGAACCTGGTATCCCATTAAAAAGAAAACAACGCCGGTCCAGGACTACTTTCACCGGAGAACAGTTGGAAGCTTTAGAGCGTGCGTTTGGTCGTACTCAGTACCCCGACGTGTACACTCGCGAGGAACTAGCGCAAAAAACGAAATTAACTGAAGCTCGTGTGCAAGTTTGGTTCTCAAATCGCCGCGCTCGCTTGCGAAAACAATTGAACTCTCAACAGTTGAACGCTTTTAACACCATGTCGTTACAAACAGCTTTTCCCGTTCAGCAACATTATACCGATCCCACTTTCAATCAATCCACTTGGGCTCAGCAATCCTACGCCTCAGCTACTTTGGGTTCTACTCCATCTCTTGCCACTACTTTACCTCCGAGTACCCTGTCTAGTTCTGGTTTACCCCATTCCTTGTCCGCAAGCAGTACCGGTACAACCAATACTAGTACTACTCCTCCAGCTCAAAATGCTCTTTATAATTCGTACAATAGTGGTGCCAGTTTGGAACAGAACAGTGTACTGAATGGTGCCAATCAGTTTGGTTATAATATGACACAAGTGTCTCCGAATCAACATAGCGTTTCTCCACAACAGAGTGGCGTATGGACGAGACACGTGCAGAACAACAAGGTTGCTGAAAATCTCACCACCTGGCATGAGAATTATAGGTAAGAATTACTGTTCATTTTATTTCTTTAAAAAAGAAAAGATTTGGGTACTACAAGAAACCCGTTTAATCCTTTGGAGGACACTAAGAAGTGGTTAAAGTCTAGACTTTTTGATTTGATATGAATTTTGTTAGCCAAGTTTAAAGTATATTGTACTTGCTTGTTTCATTCAACTCTCATTAACATTCAGTAGTAAAATTTTGACCATCAGAAGAACCGCAAGGTCTAAACGTAGGCCCGTTATTATTTTATTTGTTTTTTCATTGATAATTATCACAACTGTATGATAAGATATGAAGATACGTCTAATCATACAGTTGTTTTATTTGTTTATTCATTGATAATTATAACAACTGTATGATAAGATGTGAAGAGACATCTAATCATACCGTTGTTTGAATTATCAATGAATAAACAAATAAAATAATAACGGACCTACGGTTGGACCTTATGATTCTTCTAAAGATCAAAATTTTACTACTAAATTTTAATGAGAGTTTAGATCTAACAGCTAAACAAGTATTTCGAAAACCTTTTGGAAATACTTGTTTAGCTGTTAGATCTAAACTTGTATACCTCTGCTAATTCATTTGCAATCTTGTTCACATTTGTCCTTTAAAATCAATGGAATATTTCAGAGAAAATTACCTTATTTTCTTGCATATTCATTGGGAAAGGAGTCAAGAAAGAGACTTTGACTGATTTATTTCAAAGAATACCCCTGTTTTCCTGTGCACTTGATGGAATTGTTCCGAATGAAGTTGTGATCGAAATATTTAAAAAAATGATCTGATCTCATTAAATGAAACTTAGGCCATGTATAAAATACCGAGGATGTCTATTGTGGTTATCTTAAAGTTAATTAAATAAATTTTGACTTGTAATTTGCTGCGATTTACATGTTCATTGCTTTAATGAACAAGAAAATTCAATAATATAATAATATGCATAAACGTACCTAGAGATCTGGACACCTATTGCCATAAAGTATACCCTTAGCTGCAATATAAATGGCAAAAAAATACAGTAAAATAAAACTTAATATAATGGAGTACTAGGATACCCGAGGAACAATAAATAAAATGATAACAACATTCAAGAAGAAACAGTAAGCAAAAATTATGGAATATATTTTCGATTTTGTAAAATCTCTCACAAAGGGGATAATACAGTTTCCCAAGAGAAGGTCACCTGTCTCTAGAGAGCTATTGTCAGTTTTCTTTTTATTAAAAATCCAACCGTATGACTGAGTAAATAGAATGTACAGAAATGATGTTAAAGCAATTATTAAATAATTAATTATCTGAAATTATTAAACAATTCTGGACCACATTAAGAATAAATTACACAGAGAGAAGCCTTCATTAAGCCGATCCGGTCAAATTAATTGTAGTCGGATATTATTCAGATGTAGCTGGTAACTGCCAATTATGTAGTCGAACAGAATCTCTTTCCGACGGTACCGCTCTCCGGTACCACCTTAATCTTCTCCTGGCCAACTAGGTGGAAGGCTTGTCATTGAAATAAATTCTAGATAGTACTACCACAGTACGCAATCATTGAATGCTTAAACAGAGATCGTGCTAAACAAAATTACATGGTGTTATTTAATATATGATGGTACCGCTCTTTATTTACGTCTAAAAACATCGCTACTGGAATGAATTATTGTTTGAATTTATATTTGATTAATTGTAGTATATTATGTTCTCAGAATTCACGGGAACTTTTTAGAAATGTTACAATGCATCGCCGAGAAAATCATAAAAATGCAAATACATGATATATTTTCTAAAGAATAAAATTAAGTCTTTAATTTGATTGAAAGGTCGTGGAAAATTCTTAGAGTACTTGCTTGTCAAAAGTTAAACAACTGAATAAGGAAATAGATATTGAATTGTTGGAATGATTGTTTATCCATCTCTAGGATAAATAGCAAGAAGGTAAAACCGAAATACTTCTGTCGTATTGAATATTGAAAAATACGAAATCTTAATTGTTTTTTTTACTCAGGTCCAATTATACATCAAGCGGTCTACCAGCATACCATAGTAAACGAGTCAAAACGAGTTTACAACATTTCTTATACCAAAGCCGACAGTCCTATAAGATTCAGTGACAATATGGTCTGTGTAATTTACAACTCTTCATTTTATTAAACATCCCACTCAACCCACAAAATGTGTCGCTACAAAAAACGATGACTGTTTAAATCACACTGGTACATGTTTATGTTTTTCTTCAAATTGTATTGCCCTTATACCCATTCACAGATAAACAAAAAAGTTTTAAATCATATGCATATAAAAATACTCCACAGTAAGATTATTTACTATGTCATTGACAAATATACAAAGCAAAGTGGCCCTATTTTTGATCCTTGAGGGAATTCCAAAGTATCGAGAACCTCGATAGATATAAATTCATCCAGAATATGCAATATGTTACTTTCTCTTTAAACAATATCTGAAAGACGTATGTTAAAAAAATTTGTGAATTGTATATGGTAATTATTCTTATATTACGTTTTAACATAATTTGTATTTTAATTTAATGTAGCCATAAGAATAATTTACATAAATTTATAACTTTTATAACTAATTCTGTTTTCATTTTTAAATATGTTGTAGCACTTGTAATAAAATTATTGTTTAACATTTTGCTTTTAAGCGACAAAAAATTTGTGTATATATTCTTTTTTTTTCTATTTTCCATATTTCTCTTTTTTTCATTTAAATCTATACATTTTTATTATGTAATCCCTCTGTAAAGTAACCCTAACTTTTGAACGGTTATGAAATTCATGCGTTACAGTTCCAAAAGTTTCTAGAGCGATATTTCTGCAAGCATCTGTTTGCCTTGCCCTAGTTTATCAATTGTTTCTAAGGTAATTTTTATACACTTGAGATCTTAAATATTCTCACAAAAAAAATCTAAGGGGGTTAGAACCTGGAAGCGGGCCGGTCCTTCCACTGAACCATGCCTACCAATCGATCTTCCTGGAAAATGTTCTTTGAGGAAATTAATAAGAAGCCTATAAAAATAAGGCACCATATTTCCAGCCACCTGAGCTATTTCTAAAAATATTTCTTCCTGCATCATTCTTAAATAACGTTCTCCTCTTACATTTCTCTCAAGAAAGTTGTATCAATAACACGATTGTCCAGTATGCCAGCCCAAACATTAACCCTTTTTTGAATGTGCTGTGTATGAGTTTATCTAAACTCGTTGAAGATGTTCACTATTCCAGTATCTCTGATTATGTCTATTAACAAGTCCATTTGAGAAAAAGTTTCACTAGAGCAAATGTGGTTCACCTCAATTTGTTTTTGTTTGAATCTTTCAGTCATTAAATCACTGAACTGCACTCTGTGATCTGGGTCGTCAGAAATTTTGTGTACCAGTTTAAGTTCATAGGGATGTAATTTATTTTTTTAACATTTTATGGTTTGTTGAATGTCGATAATTGTTGAGCGTTGGTCTGAAGATCGACAAAGATATCAATTTATTTGTCTGCTGAAACTTCCAGTTCTATTGAAATGTCCCACATTTCCAGTTAGTTAAAATTTTCTCATAACTTCTCTAAGATATTTTCGGTCAATGAGGGCTCCCGCGCTAGAATTCACCACGAGAGGCGCTAGTGTAGGGTAAGGTCCGTATCACTGAACGTTAATGTTTAGTATGGCTTTTTATCGCGAGTTTTTTAGTAATTTTTATAAAAATCAGCTGAAAAACATTTAAAACAATGATGGCAGAAGGGGAAAGTAGTAATTTACTTGATCAACGGGGAAATTATTGTACCTATCAGAGATGTCTTATGTCATTAAAGTTAGGTTATATCAAGAATGAGCATGATGAAAACAACGAATGTGCATGATTATTACTTACGACTTTCTGTAGTAGACTCCTTTGGTAACGCATAATCGTCATGATTAAAATGTTTCTTACAAACACACGGATGTTTCGAAGGTGTAAAGTTATCTCTGCGAATCGCTACCAACCACTGGTTTAGGCAACACTGAGTCATAATTAACAAGTTTTTTATTTATTGGTGTACGAAATAGTTATAATAAAAACCCTATAAACTTTTTCCGCGCCTATCAATAACTTTTGACAGCGACCTTACTCGCCAGTGGCGCCACCTGGTGAGTCTAAAAACGGTAGCCCTCATTAGTTTATCTGGGCACCTTAAGTACTCGCACAACTTCATTCGCACATGCCCATAAAGCTTCGTGGACATTACTTCGCGATTATTAAAGTACTTTCGTGGCAAAAATCCTTTTCTCAATAAACGTATTTAGAAAAATTTAAAAAGTATAGTATTGAATTAAGAATAAAATTTTAAACGCCTTTTTAAAACGAAAGAGAATAATAGATTTACAAATTTGTAGTTATTTTTTAGCGAAAGTGCAAAAACCGAATATTTAC